>RJWM01000192.1:0-222250 GCA_004363535.1 Dasyprocta punctata | reverse complement strand
ACTCTCTAGCTCCATTCCCTGGTTCTCATTCCATTTATAGATCACTGTATTTTATGTCTATGTGTCTATATGTCAGTTTCTTGTCTCCTACAGGAAGAGCTACTCCCATACAGTTGAGGAATTTATCTTGCTATATGCTCAGCACAGAGAACTTTGGCTGGCATGAAATAGTGGAACACTAAATATTGGTTGAATAAAAGAATTGAATGGTTTAACAATTCCTCACAGTGAGAATTTCTTTCAATGTTTTAAAATTCTCACTGGTCATCTCTGTCTCCCTTACCTTTTCCCATGCACAAAGGCAAACAATGCACAACAATCCCTCTCTTGTTCACATGTGTGTGAAAACACACACCTAAGCCAAACACCATGCATACAAGCACACCAGTGTGCATGCATGTCCCAGCTCATCCACAGAGACATCTTCTCCTGAGCAATCTGGACACAGTTTATCAAAGCACCTTCTCATTTAACACTTCAAGAACCCAACCGTCTCTTCAGTAAGATCCAGGATAGCTTTATTGAAGAGGCCCTGGGTAGGAAAAAAAAACAAAAAGCTGCAACTTAATGAAGGCCATTTAACAGTCAATCTCAATTCCAGAGAAAAGCAAATCTTTATTACCAGCATCCGATAATTTCTGTTCAGGGATTCCCACCCTTGGAATGGTTTTCTTTTTTCAGGGCCTCCTTTCTAATTAACTCTGGAGCCCAGATTACAAGAAGCCAGCCTTGTGAGTGGAAGGGGTACTCTGTGCAAGCAAGCACTGGAGGTGATGTTTAATTAAAGAGGAGCTGTTAGAGGGGAGAGACCTGAGCAGGCTGTAGCACTAATCCTCTTGCCTCGCTCCTGTGTCCCCGCGTGATTGTGATTGATGAGCTGGTCCTCCTTACATCTTCATCTGCAGTGTGCTGAGTCCCTTCAGGCAGAAGGGGCTCCAGCTCTCAGCTCCATGTGTGCTTGGACTTATGGAGTCCTGGGCTGCATAAAAGACAGCTTTGTAGCTCTTTTCTCTCTCCCTGATTTTTCTTTTTCCTTTTCCATTCTCTTTTTTAGTACATAGGTAGATAGGTGGATGGTAGGTAGGTAAGTAGATAGATATAAAGACATCCATGTAGTTGTATATGTATGTTAATATATGTATTTATTCATCAATCCATTTACCTACCTACTTAGGTACATATTTACATATCTACCCAGATCTATGCATGTGATCTATCTATCCATCTACCTACCTACCTATCATGTATCCATCTACATATCTGGCTTATCTGTATGTATGTATGTTAGCTTCTATTTATCCATCTATCTGTAAGCATCTATCCATTCATCTACCCTCCTACCTTCCCATGTACCTATCTGTAACCATATGTATGTTATAAACATCTGTTTACCTACCTCTCTATGTATCTTCTCTACGTATATTTCATTCTGTCCATATGAATGTATGTAAGCATCTGTGTATCCATGTACCTATCAATTCAAACATATGTATGTAAACATCTATCTACCCATCTATACACCTGCCTTCTATGTATCTATCTATATATCTACCTGTCTATGTGTATGTATACAAATAAGCATCTATGTTGCTGTATCTTTGTAAAATCTGTGAATCTCTTCTCAGTGTCTTTATCTGTCCATATCTATGTTTGCCTCTGTCTGTTTTTCTCACTCTTTCCAGATCTCTCTGCTAATCTGCCTGTGTTTGTCTCTATCTTATCAAATGTCCTTTTGTCTATCGTAGGATACTCTATAAGGTAACACTAGGAAGCCTTTAGCTGAAACCTTTCCTTTCTTATTTTTTTTTTAGATTCAGCAGTATTAATGTTTAAGCAATGTAGACGCTACAGTTGAATAAGCCTCTACTATATTCCTGAAATGACCTGAGGTTACCTTTGATAGTTATTGAGTAATTATTCCTCTAATAGTGAACATTTGTTGATCTCTTAGTTTGTGCAGGTCCTGCTACTAAACATGGTATATACATAATGCTGTTTAATCTTCAAAATAATCCTTTCTAGTGGCTACTGTTACTCTCCCCATTTTGGACATGAAGAAACAGATTTAAAGAGAGAATTATGCATAGTATCTATAATTTACACTGTAGCACACTGATATAAAGTTTTATTCCCACCTTTTAGTGGTGCATATACAGTGGTTTTAAAAGGTAAAATAAATTGTCCTTGGTTGGACTTTAAAGAGACAAATTAAAGTTCTTTTCCTCTTCTCTCCCCTCAATGCTACTTTCATAAGCATAAGAAGCTAGGTTTGTGTCTCCCAGTGTTTCTGTCTTCTTCTCCCATTCAATTCTGCATCCTGATTGTGTCGAGTGAACATCTTTGCCATGTGGTCAAGGGGCTGACTTCTGAATGCAGCAGGCTGCAAAACTTCCATCAGTCTTTTGAGCCAAAATAAATTGGCAGAAACATCCAATTTGACTTTTTCTCCTCCTTCAAGGCAAATGCTTTTCTCATTACTGAGAAAAGAATGACACCTTGTTTCACCAAACAGCTTAGACATTGTCACAGTAACCACCCAGTTTCTGGTTTTAGAGCTACTGGCTCTGCTGGGCCCAGTGCTCCACCAGTTTATGTCTCTGATGAGATTAGGTTTTGAGAGTCTCTGTTGAAACTCACAGCCAATCCCCAGAGTGCATCAGTTTGTGGCCTTTGTTTTGTCGTGTGCAATTCAAATTCTTTTAGCCAACCAGGCTGCCTTCTTAACTGTAGGATTCCAGTCTGATGTAGATGTGATACTATACCTGTAAAGTAAGTTGATCAATGATTTTTTCAACTCTCAAATTGATTTGGGTTAGCATATTCTACTTTAGGGAAGGGACTATGATTTAGAAAACAGCTCAAGACTATGGCCTATACTATTTCATATATGCAGATCTGATTGAAGGTGAGTGTTTGGCAGCCTTGGTCAGCCTCAAATCATATATGATCTTCTGAGCTTGGAGAATTGAGCTTCTTATGTCTCATATAAAGGAGCTGTTGTGATTTAAATCCCACCATCCAACAGAAACAGCGTCTCTTTTTGCTCTTGCGTTATTTTGCTCTGAAAGTAGAGCACCTTTGCCATCTTAAGAACTTATAGAGACTCAGACCACTTTCAGTACCTTATTTTCTTGTGGTAGCTGATAAATAATACTGAAACTTTTTGTGTAGTTCTAGGGATTGAACTCAGAACCTTCATACTGATGTATGTCCCTAACCCCTTTTTTCAAATTTTTAAAAATTTTTCGATAAGGTCTAAGTTGCTCAGTTCCTCTGACTCAGCTCAAACCTGTGATATTCTTGTCTCAGCCTTCCAAAGTGGTGGGAGTATATATGTATGCTACCACATCTGACTAAGAAATCTCTTGGTTATTATGCAATTGGGAAAAAATATAAAAGCTACCATTGTTTTAGTGAGCCATCAGCTGGGAATCCTGGAAGTATGAAGACATGGATCACACTGCTAACCACCCCTTTGCACCCACTAAAATGACCCTGAAGTAAAGTTTCAGATAGATAATTGTGCTAGGGTATCTAAATTGGGAAGTGGTTTGTTGTTGTTGTTGTTTTATTTTTTTGAAACCAGTTCTTAAACTACCTACCAACCCACTTTTGCTTGCCTGGTGTTATCACATCCATCTTTTATAGCTCTAATCCACCCCAGCACTCCTCATCTGTGACCTTTATTTGCCTCTCAATCCTTCACTTTTCACCTTTCTCTTGACTTGATATCTTTGCAGGGAAGTCTCCTTAGGTGTTTCTTTGAGATCCAGGCTCCTGGAGGAATGCACCTCCATAGTAGGCAGAAGCAACCTTGAAGTCTGGGCTAAATACACTGAACACTAGCTGGGTTGGTGATGTGGATTTGCTGGTTTTCTTTGAGAAGAGATTATATTACTCTTCCTTCCTGATATCAGGGCTGGGGTCAAGGCAAACTCTCTCTTTCTATCTCTCTCTCTATCATCTCTGTCTCTATCATCTCTATCTCTGTCTCTGTCTCTATATCATCTCTATCTCTTTCTCCCTCTCCCCCTCCCCCCTCCTTTTCCCTCTCTCTTTCTCTCCCTCTCTTTCCCTCTGTCCCTTTCTCTCTCCCTATCTTAGCTTTGCTTTATGGAAAAGTAGCATGCCTTTGTTGGACTTTTTATTCTTAACAGATAATGTGACATTTGGGCCTGTAGTTTACTGGAGATTTGCCTCCTCTTCCCAAAGTGATGCATTACAGCTGTTATAGCTGTAGTGTTAGTTTCCACTCAGTTTTAAAGTAATAAATGGAATATTATTGTTTCTTATTTAATAAAAATTTTAGGAAGCATTTGAATTTCAGTAATTCACAATTTTCTGGCTAAACTTCTGTATCTGGCTAATATTCATGCCACCACTCTAGTGGCTTCTTTGCTATCCTGAATATTGAAGACCATGATCTTTGTTAGTAATTACTAAGCTAAGAAAACTCTACTCCGTTTGCCTCTATCACTTTCCCAATATCTGAACACTGTGTCCCATGCTTATATACCATGGAGTCAGTTCAATTTTCAGCAACAAATTTACCATGTTTAATGATGAGAAAGGCCCTATAATAAACTTATCATACTTAGCACGATTTAGTATGCATTCTGCATTTGTCATTCATCGCATGATCTAAACAGACTTCAACCTCAGTTTTTTAGATTCATTTACCAGTCAGAATACTATAAAAATTCAAGTAGGAAGAATACAGACTAATAATAAAATCTAAGCAAGTCATTCAGCATGCTTCTGTCCTTGGTGCTGGACACGTATCAGGGTTCCTAGAGACAACTTTCCTGCCTTTAGTAAACGTAACAATGTGATTGTTCTGCAAGGACTATGTGACAGAGGACCAGGTATTTCTTATCCTTTAGTCTTGTGGGTGTTACTGGTGATATAATAAGATCTGACTGTCATCTGCCCAATCCCATACTACAACCAGTGCCACCTATGGATATTTACATAGATTAAAACTTAATAAAATTAAGGTTCAGTTCCTCAGGTACATTATCCAACATTCAGGTCTTGGTGGCTACACCTTACTTACTGTATTTGATGCCTGATGTTTCTATCATATCAGAAAATGTTCTTGTCCTAGTGTTTCTCTGGAATATTAGCATCATAATAGTCTCAGACATGACCACCAAAATATCCACATCTTCATCACTAGTACCTGGGAGCGTACCTTTATAAACGTGCTTAAAATAAGGGTATTGAAATGGAGAGAATGTTCAGCATTACCAAGTTGAGCCCAATGTAATCACAACAGTCCTTGTAAGAGAGGCAGAAGTGTCAGAATCAGAGTGACAGCAGGAGGCAGTGTAAGGACAGTGGCAGAGATGTGTGCTATATTTTAAAGTCACAGAGAGGAACAACAAGCCAGGGGACTTGGGGGGCCACTAGAAACTGAAAAAAGGTAGGAAAGGAGATAATTCCTGCAGAACCTTCAAAAATGAGTCACTCTTGTGACACCTTCGATTTATGTCACTGAAGCAGGTTTTGGAATTTTGACTTCCAGGACTGTAAAGAGAAGAATTTTGTGTTTTGAGCCAACAAACTTGTGACAATTTCTTATAGGAACAGCAGGAAAATGATATCATCAATGTTCTCATTGTCTCATTAGATTCTTGCCTTCAATTTGAATTCTTACTATTTGGCCTTCTCAAGTAGAGAGACAAAGTAAATCCTCAGGTACCTGGAGAACTTCGCTCATAAACAATGCCATCTTTTTCATTTGAGATACTCACATGGATCCATGAATGATCTCTGAGAGTAGTTAATGGAGATTTAAATAGTCTGCCATAAGTTAGCAATGCCACCAAGAAGACTTAAGTATGTAAAAGTGAGAAAAGATAATCTTCAGAGCCTTGCTTTTTGATATTTTGGATCACAGTGGTGGTCGATTCTAATTGTGATTTTGTTTACCACATGTCCAGAGGAGACTGGCATTGCTACAGATGCTGGTAAACAACCTATTAAATGCTTTAAGGTGAATCAGAACCAAGGCTTATTCCAAAGATCCCGAAGGCACAGTTCAAGGAAGAATGTGTCTGCTCTTCCTGCCATTTGGGGCTAGTATGTTATTTTCTAAGCCCTCTGTGTGATCGTGGGTGTGATGAGTCAAACACTCTCAGCTCCCTCAGCCTGCTCCTTTCCTCCCAGGCTGAACTTTGATGGGTATTTTTTATCTGGAAAATTTTCCTTTACCCTCTGTACACTGTCACCCGAGTCATTTCATCTTAAAATAACAGTAGCAACAATAATAGCATATATACCATGATTATTTTAACGAAGGTATATTGGAGTGCTCATTTCATGTTCAGAAATGTGATGTGATAGAAAATTTGCATGTATTAGTTAATTTATTATACAAATAACTCAGTGAAGAGTCTGCTGTTAGCATTTCTGTTATAATAGAGAGACACCAAGGCCCAACAGGGTATGATCTTTACTTTAGATCATGTACCTGGCAAGAGGAAAAGCCCAGATTTCAGTCATAGGCCTTCTGCTTTGCTTAGCAGAAAGTGACCCTTCACAGTCTCTAAGCTCCTTAATGGTAGGAACCATGTTATCTTCTTTTATTTTCCCCCTCGTCTTCTCAAAGAACTGACATAATTTCTTGGGACATCAGCAGAATTGCTCTGTGTGTTTGCTTTTGAATTCTCTAAATTCTCAGTAAGGGTGTCCACACAGAGAGGAGGTCAGTAAGGACAACATCCCAGAGAATTCCTACAAAACGTGGAGCAGCAGGAATATGCTAGGCGAGGTAAATGTTCTGACTCCAGCACTTGTTAGCAACGTGTCATGTAGAAGCCATGCTTCCCTTCTGAGCTTCAGTTTCCTCACATTTCAAATGGGCATAGTAACAGACAACTCAGAGTCTGTGTAAGAATTTAGTGAGATGATGTTTGTAAGTCATTTGGGTTATAACAAGGTTTGTAAAAGATTATGACCATCATCATCATCAATATAATTTTCTACCTCCCACCCACATAATGTGGGTAAGTGCTTGCCCATATTTAATGTCCATAATATCACTTGTCTTTCTTAGTTTATATGTGTATAATAGTGCAACCCTTGATAAGGGTGATTTTTGTTTATATTTGACTTCTGCAGTGCTGTCATTAAGAAAAACTTCAAACCAGCTGTAGTGGTACGTATTTGTAGTCCCAGTTACTTAGAAGGCTGAGCCTGGGGTTGCTTTCAGCCTATGAGTTTAAGACTACACTGGGTAACATCGAGAGACCCCCATTTCCAAAAACAATGATAAAAAATATTTTTATGCCTTTATTTCACATAATTGTTTCAAATTGCATCCCCTTTTAAAGAAAAATGAAATTTTGTTGAAATAAAAAATTTAAAATCAGCCACTATTTTGTTTGCATAGGAAAGACCAAAAAATTTAAAATTAGAGCCATCAGTATCCTTACTAATGCAAATCAATCCATTGGTGAGTGAGCCCCTTGATCCCTGCACCACACTCCATCCCTGCTTCTGCTGGGCCCTTTTTCCAGATAATTGCTATCATTTTTGCTTTCTCTCTGTTCTGCACTCTTTCCTATCTCCAACCCATTAGGCATTTGGCCTCAGAGAGATTTTCCTAAAACACAAATCCTTGCTGTTTTCATGCCTGGAACTCCTCAATGGATGCCCATTCCTTACGGGATCAAATCCAAAGTATTATGTGTGTGACTTTTCCTGATTTTTTTAATATGCCCTCAACCTTATTCCCTACCAATTCCCACCATACGTAAACTCTAGTTATATCATCTCATTCTCTGTGTTCTCCCCACCTCCCCACCTGGAGCTACTATGTATGCATGACTTTTTTTTCCCTCGGATTTTTGCCTAGCCTACTAAAATCTTCCTATAAGATTTATCTCAACCATTACATCTCCTTGGAGAAGCACTCAGTACCTTTCATCTCTAAATTTGGACCTGCCTCTCTGCCCCCATAATATTTGTACTTACAAAATCCATGACACTTGCTTTGATCATTGATTTGCTTGTATCCTTGTATTTCTTTTTATTCAGAGTTTAATATCCATTTGAGCAAAGGCTGTTTTCTCATTTCTGAATGCATTTTATATTAATGCAAAAACAAATGCTTATTCTAAGCCTACCAGAGGTCTGCACAGTAGATAAAAATATCCTTTGTATATCTCTCAGTGCCTAAAACAGTCAAGAAATACATATTGACTGGGTGAATGGATGAATGGATGGATAGACGCTAGACATCGTACCATGTATCTGTGAGAGTTAAAAAAAGAACTAGTTTCTTTCTGATCCAAACCAATGGATAACCTTGCAGAGAAGGATATAACTCAGAATGTCTGCAGATGCCTTAAGCATCCTGCATACTGGAGCGTGTTCAAGGGTTCCTTCCTTGACCTCACACACAGTGAATGTCTGAGCTCTGTAGGCTATTTGTAGAGAGTTTATTTCATCTTTGCAGAAAGCTGCCCAGTATAAATATTAGTCAGTTGATTTCACACAGAGTTAAAACAAGCTTTTAAAAGCCTTTTACCTCTCTTGTCCCCAAATAGGCACTTTAGACAGATTCTCAGAGCCTTGGGAGCTTTGTCGGATTTGGTAAAGTGAAAGTTATGTTCTGCTCTGAAGCAGCCTTCTGTGAAGGCTGTCTCGGGGTAATGCTGCAATTGCACAGAAAGGGTCAAACAAAGCAAGGAATTTTAGGACAACAAAGATGGAATGGGGTGGAAAGCAGGTTTCCTTGTTCTGGATGCATCCCCATGAAGACACCTTTAAAGATATTCACCTTTGTACCTGAAGAGTCACTTGCTGCTGTGAAGGAGCAGAGGCCTCAGATTTGAACAATCTGTTCTCAGTCCCAGATCTACTGATATGATAACCGGTATGAGCATATACCCAGTCCCAACTCCATTACACCAATACCAAAGAGTTTTGCCACCATTCTTCTACAGAAATATAATGTGAAGACCAGGGGTATAGCTCAGTGGTGCAATGCTTGCCTAACGTGAGCAAAGGCCTGATTTTGACTTCCCAGTACTGATTAAAGAAATGAAAGAAAGAAAAAAAGAAAGAAAGAAAAGTGATCCTCCTGCTTCGACCTCCCAAGAGCTGATATTACAGGCACGTTCCATCATCCCCAGCTTGACACCTCACTTTAGACCATGTCCCTTTCCCTTTCATAGTAACCATGCATGACTGGTGATTGCTGCAGTAGGAAACTGAATGAAGGCACACCACTGGGACAGATCTCAAGTTCTCAAAACCTAGAGTATGAAGTCTACTTCACAGAGAGCAATGAGGTCACACCAAAATGGCCATGTGCCCTAACTTTCTTCTCCTAAGAATACACAAGACAACAAGAAGATAAGATGCTGCAGCCTCTTTAACTGAGTTACTTGGTTGCTTTATTTCCATCATGGGACCTCTGGATCTACAGAGTAACTTGACTCAGCACTGTATGGTACACAGTATAGTTACTTAAGTTTGCTTGGCTGCCACAACAAAGAACCTCAAACTAGGGGTTTCAGTGATGGAAATGTATTGCACACTGTTCTGGAGGCCAGATGAGTGAGCTAAAGGTGTCAATAAGGCTGGTTTTTTCTGAGAATTGTGGCAGAACCTATCCAATGCCTCTCTCCTAGCTTCTGCTGGTTTTCTGGCAATCTTTGGCATGCCTTGGCCTGTAGGAGCATTGCCTCAACCTCTGCCATCATCTTAATATAGCCTTTTCCTTATGTGCTCATCTATGCCAAAATTTCTGCTCTTTAGAACACCCAATTATAATGAATTAGAACTCCCCACCCATACTCAGGTATGACCTCATCTTAACTAATGACATCTGCTGCTCTTATTCCTCCAAATAAGGCCATATTCTGAGATACTGAGGGCTAGAATTTGAACATTTGAATTGGAATGAAAAACAATTCAACCTGTAATAGCAGGAGTTTAATATATTTAAGTCAGATACATTAACATGGAATAATTGAATATAAGGAGAATCTTTTGCTTACATTGAGAAGGTTCCAAGAATAGTTGATCCAGTCTGAAGAAGACATATTAAAATCATACAAGGAAAACAAGTCAGTGGAGAAAATGGATGTCATCATTAGATGGTTACATTCTGTAAAATTACATGAACACAACCATGTTTGAAAATATATTAAGGTTGTTTTATAATGGCTTTCAAACTAAACTTATTCAACTTCTTTCAGTCTCAGTTTCCTAAGCTGTTTCTGCCTCAGTCTTGTTAAACAAATTAACTATAGGGTCTTACGTTGCACATGATTATTTAGCCAGACTTCAGCATGTTAGCATCTGAACAAAATTGCTCACTGCTGCCAGTTCCTGCTTAGGTACCAATAAGGCAGAGTTTTGTATATTTCCAAAATTGCATGAACTTTCTTGGACCACCTTGACATTATGCAAAACTCATCTTCCAAAATTCAGTGGAGCTGTACTCTACTCCAAACTGTGCAGCCTTCTCAATTCAGCATTCAAACAGGGAAATATCGTTAAAACACTACTTATCTTTTACTACCAAAAAATAACATTTATACACTTATTAAATGTACAGGAAGAATTTAGGGCTCCCCAGTCTCAAATGATATGTTAGTTGATGTACAGTATCAGAAACCCTCATGTTGGGATTGGATCAGTTAGAGAACTTGGCTTTTTGGAGGGAAGATGTAGCTCTTTGATATCAATCTCTCTAAATGTATTTGGAAAAAATAGTGAGAATTTCAATCGTAGTATGCAATGTTTAGTTGCTGAATTTGTAAACAAAATTTTATTACTCTTTTGTTCTGATGAGAGGCCTAGCCATTTTGTGTTTCAGTTGTTATAGTGTCCATGCACAATTTATTTTTCAGCATGTAAAAGTTTATAAGATAGGTACAAAAGAAATCAAGAAATGTATCATAAAACTATACCTACTAATACTGCTAGACTTGTCCGGTCATATGGATGAAAACATGTAAGAAGCAGTTTGATGAATAGAAGCATATCTAGAGTTTATATCACAGTTACAATATTTAAAAACTTTCTGAATTGGGGGTTGCCAGTGAGGTACCTGGGCCTCAGCTTCCTCTTCTGTTAAATGGGCATAATTCCTATTCCACATACCTTCCCATTCTGAATGTGAGGCTCAAAAAAGATGATGTATAAATAAATGCTCCCAGTTATCTCTGCATTGTATCTCTAGCTGAGCTATTATAATGACTGTGATCAAGAAGATTCTGATCTTGTGTTCTATTCACTTAAACTGGCCCTGGTTTCCCATAGTTATTTCTTCTACTTCCAGCCCTTGAATTGTTTCACAAGAGAATGAAATGTCATGGTTGTATCACCTTCCTTTCTCTTCTTGCTGTACCTTTCTATACTTCTTCCTGCCATGTGTCATTGTTACAGTTCTCCAAAATAGTAGTCCTGTGCGTATGGTAATCTGTAAGAAAGATATAGGCCTCTGTTCCAAGATACTTCCAATCCACTTCATTAACAACTCTAACTTGGCCATGCATTTTATGGGTCCTGTGACTCAGAAAACATTCTCCTTGTTCTTTTATGCTTTTTCATTAATTCTACCACTCTCAGTATGAAATTATTTTCTCTTTCATTAACCTCTGGATTATACATTGTTTTGCCTTTCTGTATTATTCCACCAGACTATTTCCTGTTCACCCATCAACTCTCAGTTTAGAGATCCGTTTTTATGGAAAGTCACTCTTGATTAACGCTTCAGTTCCTTGTATTTCTCTTTTCATGACACATGTCCAGTCGTACTGTAAGACCTGGTGACCATGGCCAGCTTGTAGCTATGGAGGTGCCAGAGTCATGTCCAGTTTTTTTTACCCCTCTAGTCCCCAGGCCTAACCTATCTAGAAGATTCTCAGTACTCAGCTGCAAAACAATTGGGTGAATATCATGTTCTTGGCCCTTTGAATAGTTCACTGCTCTTGCTTTCTGGCAGTCTCTCCTAATTTCATTTCTTCCAAGTTCAACTATAATTCATTTTATGACAGTCTTTTTTTCCAGTTGGCAAACTATAAGAGGCTAAAACTTATGCAACACACAATGAAAGACAAGGTCATATTTTATCATCTTTGCCTGTTGTGTTAACCTGATCAGACATCCTTCTACAAGGCAGATGAATGCCAGGCAACTGATAGTTATCATGTCAAACACTTGATTATGAATTGCAGAAGACAAAGAGAGAAAGCAAAAACACGCATACAAGTACCTGCCCCAAATGAGCTTATAATCTTAGGAGAGGCCTGTGATTTCCTTGGGAAGAAATTGAGCCATTAA
This sequence comes from Dasyprocta punctata, assembly GCA_004363535.1. Classification (NCBI taxonomy): domain Eukaryota; kingdom Metazoa; phylum Chordata; class Mammalia; order Rodentia; family Dasyproctidae; genus Dasyprocta; species Dasyprocta punctata. The sequence continues at coordinate 209,944 of RJWM01000192.1, read as the reverse complement.
ACACACTCAAATTTTTAGTTCTATAAATTCATCAGAAACAGTGTTGGAGTGGCGGGCATTTGCTGAGTCTTAAATATGTTGTGTTCCCAAAGTCACCTGATTATTTATTCAGTGTTTAGGTATCTGCTTTGAGAAGGGGCTGAAGAAGAGCACAAACTTTCCTGATGGGAAGAAGACTTGATAATTCAGGATAAAAAGAAATTGTTCAGAGATAATGATGTCTACACCTTGCGTGGAGTTAGGTCTAGAATGTTGACTTTTCCCTTTGGTAGAGTATTTCCTTATCTGTAACATCATCCCCCAAAGGAGAGAGTGTATGATTCTATTTTAAGCAGTGTGACTTAGTGTTTTGAGTTTTCCAAATCTAGTGGCAGACTCTTGGTGATATCCTTAGTGGGTACTTTGGTCAGTAACATTCACGGTATAACTGCTGGTTCTCCAGAATGCTTGACTTGTATGCATGGTGACCCAACCTCTCTTGTAAAGAAAGCTGTCTCCTACCTAATCTATTCATTTCTCATTTAGAAGCTGGCAGAGAATCCTTTGGATGAATTTGATGGAATAGATAGCACAGCAGTATTATCCCAAATCTTATCTGCAGGATAGGTGTAAGCAAGCTATTTAATGTGATAGAATCCATCCTTTTTCTTTGTGAATTTGGCTAAATGTAGTACTATTAGCAGCAATGGAAGTCATTTAAATTCATCTTGAAAGTAAGTTTGACACTGATGTTACCCTGGTGGTGGCAGTCAAAGCTTTTTTCACCCTTTCTCTAGGAAAATGTGGGCTGGTGAAAGGAGATGAACTGTGAAAATCTGTTTAGGATTGAGGCCTCCTCCATATCCAAGAAGCAAAGAATCCTTACTGGATAATTTAAAATACATTTGCCTGTTTCCTCCCTTATGAAAGAAGTGTTTGTCAGTGCTTATTTGCATGGTTCAATTTTTTAGTTGTTTATCTGTCCTTCTGTCTGCACAACTATATTTGTGCTGTGGTAGGCAGCCCTGGCTGTTGCTCAGAGAGATAGATGGCAATGGTGATGGTGGGGTGGTACTGATGGCAAAATACCCACAGTGGCTGAACTTTCTCTGTCATAATTCTCATGACATTCACAGCAATCTAATGTGCTGGTCACACAGAGTCCATTTCCTGATTTTGACAGTATGTCATGGTTATGAGAGACATTCTCCAGTGGGTAAAAAAATGAAGGAAGATTATCACATGACTTTCTCTATGTTTTTATTTTTTAAAGCTTCTTTGGAACCATAATTATCTTAAAATAAGAATTTAAAAATCATAGTGGCTATGAGATTAGTATTAAATTGGCACAAATTTTATCACACATGCTTGGGGTAACCTCAGATAATTTGCTTAGCCTTTCAGAGTCTCTCACCTATAAAATGAAGATAATGTTTGTGGCCACATCATGGAGCTGATGATGGTAGTGTGAAGTTTTCCTGCATTCAGGGAGTTATATTTTTAAAATATTTAGGACAATGGCAGGTATATGGTGAGAACCTTTCTAATATATTATTGTTATTGCCAAAACCATTATTAGTAACCAATTAACATATTAACCTACCTGGGCTCTGGATCTTAGGATAAATGGCAGGAACAAGATCCTATGTATTTTTGATAACCTCCAGCTTTGCCTAGGATACTTTGAACATTTTTCAGAATGTCTCAAAACCATTCCTGGTTGAAATGTTTTCTCCCATAACCCTTGTAAATATCAGCCATTATCACTGCACAACAAGAGGTCAGTCATAGATAACAGAAAGGACCTCAACCCTGCAGGAAATCTTGGATTGGAGTCTGAATCTGTCACTTAATGGCTTTAAGCCTTAGCCCTCTTTCTTTGTGAAGTGGATGTGCTACGATTATTCATAGAATGCCCGTGCAGACGAAGTTGGATAATGTATAGGAAGGGTCTGATGTTGCCTGACACCAGAAAGCATTGTCAAAGAAGGTCCTCAGTAGCACCTGCACCTACAGCTGTTCCTTGTTTTCAGAACAGGCACTAGAAAGGCGTGAGCAGCTATCTCACATACAGACAGGTAGGCCCTGTGCTGTGTGACTTTCCAATGAGAAGTCCTGCAGTACTAAGTTGAAATATTACAATGGGGACGCCTTTTTTCAACTGTGAAGAGCAAGAGTTGATAGTTTTGGCCTAGTTCTCATTGTCCTGAGGTACTAAGCAGCCAACAGTGTCTCAGTGTGAGTGGGGACTGTGTTTGGGGTTCGTTTTTTAATGTACACATCTGGACTGCTTTTGTATGCACACGTGAGTATAGGTGTGTGTGTGTGTGTGTGTGTGTGTGTGTGTGCACGCACATGTGCCTATCAGACCTTGAGAAGCTTGAGGTGACAGTGTTAAAAACCGACAAGAAAACAAAGGAGGAACCTGTGCTCAGAAAGTTTATAGTCAAGCCCAGGCAGATACTGAAATGTGTGTATGTGTCAAATTTGAAGAGACCTTTAAATGACAAGACAGGATCTCCTGAGCCCCTGGGAAAAGAAGGAGCAAGGTTAGAAAACCTGTTTTCTAAAGTGCCTGCTGCTTGTTCCAGAGGCTGCTAACTTTTTCAGAGACAAGGACATTTCTCTTTGAAAATACCTCCTCAAAAGCAACCCTGTCTGGGTTCCTGACTTGTACAAAGTGCTCTATTTGATTGTTACTAACCCTAAGAAGTTGAGAAAAACCACCCTTCCATTGCTTTCTGTAACTCCAAATAGAAAATCAGGATGGAGCATTCTGCCAACAGACACCCCATCATCATTACAAGCCTGCCGCCCACGCCCATGTGATAAGATTGTGTTCCTATGGCTGGCTGCTATTGGTCAGCCATTCAAAATGGCTTCTATCCTCTCTGAGCCTCCTGCTGGGGTCCAGGAAATGTGTCTTGGATTATTGTTGTCTTTGCTGTTTGTTGTGAATTATGGCTTCAGGGCAGCTTCAGAGTTCTTTACATAAGAGGGACTTTCCCATAAGCTAGCAGAGTTAGAGGCTAAGTTCTTTGTGCATCTGCATAAGGTCATATTGGAATTTGTCTTCAACTCTTTAAAAATGTAGCATGTAGGTGGTTGTGGTGATGCGCACTTGTAATCCCTGCAGTCTGGGAGACTGAGGCAGGAAGCTCACAGGTCTGAGACCAGCCTAGGCAACTTTGAAACTTGGTAAGATCCTGTCTCAAAATTTTAAAAACTGAATAATTCACTAAAAAAATTAAAAGGTTTGAGGATATACAATGAAGGTTCTGGGTTCAATCCCCAGTGCTGCCAAACTAAAAAACAAAACAAAACGAGAATTCAGGAGGTTGTCGTATGAGGCCAAGGTTTAACATTATTTGCCACACTGAGTTCTTGTTAAATGAACTCCTGTAGGAAAAGCTTTGTGATTTTTGCATCCTCACCACTTAAAGCAATAATTGGTACTGTCTTGGTATTTTTTTTTTCTAATTGCTAGGGCAAAATACCCAACACCCACAAGTTAAATGAAGAAAAGTTTATTTTAGCTCACAATTTGTATAAGTTTTATTTCTATCAGTTGGTTCCAAGGCAGGCCTGCATGGCAGAAGAGCAGGGAAGAGCAGAATCAGTTCATGGTGTGGCAGACAGGAGGAAGAAAACATTTCTTTCTTCCTTTCCTTTTTATTCCATCCCAGCTACAAACCTATTGGTTGGTATTACCTACACCCAGGGTGGATATTCCCTCTTCAGTAAGTCTATCACCTATACCCAGAACTATGCTAAATACATCAGTAGACTAATCCATTATCACACACATGGTGTAGTCTCTCCCAAAAGCCCCACTTATGAGTGTATGAGGCTTTTGGGGGACATCTAGATACTGCTGTTTGTTTCACAAAACAACACGATCTTATTTTTTTTTCCTATGAGGGGTAGTTGATTTCACTTAAAGAATCATGGTACTATGACCTTCTACGTGAATTTTACAACCCAAGGGGGCACATATAGGCTGAAAAACACACTGAGATTCTGGAGCGCTTTACTGGTCTTAGGCAGAGGCCTGGCACTTGATTGTTTTTTAAAACTCCAAGTAACTGATAGTGAAGGATCAATGTCTTGGATGAGGGAATAACATCCTTTTGCCTAGCTGTTTCTGAGTCTCTACTTAGGTGATTTTGTTTGTTTAGCTGTTTCAGCTAAACATCATTCAACAGAGCATTAGTGCTCTTCACGAGGGAATTTGCCCATCTTGGCCTCATTCACACTTCCTAGGATGAAAGGCAAAAGTTCAGCTTTGCAGTTATTGTGAGGACCTGGAATCTTGATTCTCGAATATGACACTGACACGTGCTGAACTGAACCTGACAAGGAAGAACCTAGATTCTCTAGGTCCAGTGCTTCAGAAAAAAGCTGACATCTATCTTTGGAGAACCCAAATAGCTACAGGTTCTAACCTTAACTACTTGGTAGCATTGGAATTATTTCCAGGGTATGACTAGAGATGAAAATGTACAGACACCACAGATATTGTTTATCCAGATTTTCTTTCCAACTTTAGGGAGCTGGGAATTAAAGAAAAAAGAATCACTCAACTGCTCCCTGAACTAAGTCCTGCAAGACAGACCAACAAACACAAAGGTTGACTTCTTCCAGGCAGTCTCTTTGGTGCTTACCTCCTGCTCTCTATATGCTGTTTAATTACAAGTTTACTCACTTCAGAAACCTCATCCAATCCCTGTGGTCCAGCAAGGTCTCTCTTTTCATAGCTGCGTTTCCTGGATAAGATGTTGTCCACAGGAAGGTGCCTGGGACCTCTGAAACCTCTCCCTCAATGAGCAAGAAAGACATGAGCAAATAGAGACTGAAATTGTTTTGATGTTTCCCTCTGGTTATTGTTGTTTCAATAATAAAAGAAGAACAACATATTTACAGCTTCATATAAAAGGACTGCTTTTGGCTTGATGCTGGGTTTCATTGGGGAGATTTTTTTTTTTGTAGGGGGTTTTATCTTTTTTTTTTCACTGGGAAAGAAAGAAAAAAAATAAGCTAGGAAGAGATAAAAGTTCAAGGAAAGAAGACAGCAAGACCCCTATACATTTTCTTCATAGTGTTTATCATCACTGGGATTTTATGGTCATTTGTGGATTCTTTTATTGAATCCTTGCTGCCACTCTTGACTAAATTGTATGAGGCAAAGATACTTTTGGATTTTCCATGCTGTCTCATCAAAAGAAAACTTATGAGTCCATTTATTTAATGTATACTATGATCCAGGCCCTGAGTGTGTTTCCTTTGTTGCGATCTGATATTTAATATGATCTTCATGATAATACCATGAATTTATTCTTTATTGTCTCCATTAAACAAAAGCAAGTGCTAGATAGAGTCCAGAGTGTGGCAAGTGTCGTCTAGAGTCACCCAGCCAGTCCACTAAGGAGCTGGACTTCAAAATCTTCCATGCAGTTACCAGTTACAGTATCCGAAAACCAATTTACAATTAACCACACAGCATAGTTCAAAAAATTATTCTCTCTGATCTCGCAGTACTTGGCTTTAAAATCTACCTATGGCCATCTCTTATCTCTTTGTGCTTTCTTCACCGCCCTGTCTCTTCCTTTGCTACCTCCACACATTCCTCTCTTCTCTGAAAAAAATAAAGTAAAATAGTGGCAAGCTCCCTCTCCCCAGTGGATTTTATAACTTTGCATACCATATATTTAGTTCAGTAATGAAAAATTCCACCTCCAGGCGATGCATAGAATAGCATTTCTAATGTTTTTAAAACAGCTATTAATGTAGCCTAGCGCTGTGTGTGTGTGTGTGTGTGTGTGTGTGTGTGCGCGCGCGCGCGCGCGTGCGAGCGTGTGTTTTCCCTCCTCTAAATAATCATCTGCTCAGTGGTGCTCTCTGAAACAGAGAGCAGCAGTCAGAGGAGGAGCGAGCCGTGATTGATGGGCCAGGGCTCCCTCGCAGAAGGTCCCATCTGGGGTTGGTTTTGGGAGCAGTCAGATGTTGAGGGGGAGGTCAGCCAGGCGGCCTCAGCTCCCCTGCCTCCAACACCCGGATCATCCGCACATGGCCCAGCGCGCACACCCTCTCTCCTAATCGAGGCTTGATCTGGGCAGATGCTCTGTGGTGTGGGACTAGAACAGCTGCTGAGTTTATGGAGGAGAGAGGATGCAGGATGGTGCCGCAGGTAATTTTTTTTTTTTTTTCTATTTAATTTTTCACTAGACGTTGTGATTTGAATGAGGCAAAGTCTTTCCTCGCATTAAGTCTGTGCTTTCTGGAATACAGAGTTTACGCCTTTGAATCCCGCCCGGGGAAAGGAGAGGAGTTTCAGGGTGGGGGTGGGAGGGTTTCCGCTCTATGAGTGGAACTGAGCTGGTCTTAGAACCAGCAGGTTAATGGTGTCATTTTGCCTTTTTCTTCTTTGTTTCGATGCCCCTGGGGGCATGATGCAGTTTAACACATTTCAGCTCAGCACAAGAGGCTTTTTCTGAATATGCGTGATTTTTTGCCAGAAAAGTAGATCAGACGAGGCTGCTAAACTAAAGTAAACCAAACTGTCAGCAAGACTGAAAGCTGCAGGCAACCCCCGGGAATGGATAGCTTCCTGCAGCACGTCGTTGGGGGGAGGGGGTCGCCCTGCGGGAGTCCCTGCTTTCCTTGGCGGTGTGGACAGAAACATTCAGGGAGCTTATTAGATCTTGACAATTCCGGTACATTTCTTCATTCTAAAGGTTTTGTTTAGTCCGAGAGAGGTTCTTTAGAGCCAGAATCAGACCAGGGACAAATACATTCTAGAGACAAAAAAGGAGGAAGGGCTCTCAAGAAGTTTCACTGTTCAAGCCGGGGGAAACACATAAGCACGCGTACGCGCAGGCATGCGTGCAGAAAAAGGCTTGATTATTTTCAAGTCCACCTTGGTAGCTATGAAAACAGGCGCGTTTTCTCCTCAGTGAAAGCCAGGCAGTTCCGCCGAAAAGAGGAGAGCATTTTTTTTTTTTTTTTTTTTTTTTTTGCTCTGCTACGGAAAGCGTATTTCTCAGCTAAAATGCGGTTTGCATTAGATTTTTAAGTGAAACTCTTTTGCAAAGTCTGACTGGCTGCCGCCTTTTGTTCTCTTACTGCTTTTCTAAAACTTATTTGTTAAACCACTCGGGGCAGTGAATGGGAGACAGGGCTTGTCTGGAGAAATAAGGACAGCTGCAACAACTCCATCTCCTGAGCCTACCTCAGAGACACAACCGAGGGTGCAGGAGTTTCATGGCCAAGGAAGTGCTCTGGGCATCAGAGGCATGGCTTTTTTTTTTTTTTTTAAATGTAGGCTAACCCAGTAGGCTAAATAGTTACATTACAGTGTTTGACATGAAGTAGAAACAATATCCTGGCTATTTCATATTCATTAAAATATTTAAATTGCAGTGATTAACTTTTTTAAAGAATCAGATTTCATTGCATTTTAATAATCCTTTGGCTCTCAGTAACCAAATGAAAGATATTCACTGGGGTTGCTGGGTAATGATGGAATTCCATGCCTTTGTGCTGTTTTTGAGTTAGTCTAACTGATTGAGAGGTTGACATAGGAGGACAAGGAAGTTTTTTCTGCATTTATCCTCATACACCTTCTTTATTTCAAGTTTCTCAGTTTTGGAGCAGCAAGCAATAGTGGGTTTTAATACTTGAGGTCCTGGCCTCTTGCCCCCTACCCTATCCCTTTTATGTATCTAACAATTACCTAAGAAAGTGTTGGCACTGAACGCTGGATGTTAAGTTTTGTAGAAGCTCTGAAAGTAGTTGCTTTGTGGTGTGGGAGTCACTTGAGAAGCAGGATTATCCTCCTTGTGGAGGGGCAACACCCACAAGCACCCTGACTCTGCAAACATCCCAACTTCTCCATCATTCCATTTACTTAAGCTCTGGGGAGCGGGGTGTTGGCATTGGAGAAGAAAACAAGGAGTTCTGCAAATGAGGGAATGTCTAGCCAGAATGCTCCCAATAATTTTGCGTGTCACTGTTATCTTCACTTTTCAACCAGGAGCCTATTCCCATGGGCAGTGTTTGCTATGACCTGGAGTGGAAAAGGTGTCCTTAATGTTGATGTATTTTTCCAGAAAATACATTTCAGCCAAGCTAAGGATCCAGGAACATCACTAGGGAGGAAAGGAAGAGATCTCTGAAGTCATTTGAAGGTGAAAAATAATTCCTCAGAAAGTACAATGATCTTAATTAAATATTAGCTGTAATTAGTCTAAAGTGCAAATGTTGGGAATATTAATTAGGGTCTCTCAGGAAGGGCTGTTGGTGTTAATAAGTAACTGTAGGGGGTCCCACCAACATCTGTTTGAGAACTCCAGGTGCAGGATGAAGTCCTGAGCCTCAGGTATCAGGAGGTTAATTGAAGAACTTGGAAGCCAGGCCTCAGACGTGAGATGGTTCACAGGTTTTCCAAATTACTATCCCATCTCTGGCTGAGGGTGGGTTAATTTGTTCCTCTGGAAAAGATCATTGCCTGTGTCTTTGCACTAAATACCCCCACCTGACTTCTGCACAATAAGTGTCATGCTATGTGTGGTAGGAATTTGGGAACCAGCCCTCCTACCATGTGTTTCCCCTGCCAAATGAGAGATACCTAGAACCTGAATAAAGATGGATGTTGGTTCACCTCCTCATTTCCCTAAGAACAACTGCGGCTGAGTCCTTGTGTTATTATGTCCTGGTACTGGGTTGAACCATCTTTGACTGCAAAGTTAAGTGGGATTGAAGATCGAATGCACACAAAATAGGGTCTCTGAACCTTGACATTTTTAACATGTGGGACTCATAGATAATCCGTTGTGGGAGGGGAACTGTATTGTGCTGTAGGGTATTCAGCATCATACCTGACCTTTTCCTGTTAGACGCTAGGAGCACATCTTCCCCAGTTGTGGCTAAAAAATATTTCTTGTCATTGTGTAATATCCTCAGGGGAGCAGACACCCCTGTTTAACAATGTATGGTGAGCTGGGCATGGTGGCACACACTTGTAATCTCTGCTCTCTGGGAAGCTGAGACAGGAGGATTACAAGTTTGAACCCAGTCTGGGCACTGAGCAACATAGCAACTTAGTGAGATCCTGTCCTAAAAATAAAAATTCAAAAGGGGCTGGGAATGTACCTCAGTGTACTCATGAATTCCTCAAAAAACAGAACAAACAAAACACTTCACTGTATTAATGTAAAGTAACAAGCACAACGTCTGGCATCCACCAGTGTCACTCAGCTGGTCTTTTGAACAGCAGCAAGAAGGCACTGCCTTTCAAAGGGAGCATAGAATTCTGAGACCATGGTGGACTTTCTTGTAAGCCTACTTCCACTGAGTGTGCAGCCTATGTGTACCTGTGCATGTGTGATTACAAGTCAGATACCTGGTGATGGAAATAAAATTCCGGCTCACTCTTCATATCATCTTAAATATCTCCAAGACTGAAATCATCCATCCTTCATTAGGTAACCTATGAAGGTCTCTGTCTCTTCCTGCTTTATTGTCAGCTTTATGTCCCACCAAACTATGCCACAATGGCTCCTTAGCTGGTGTCCCCTTCTCTAACAGTATTTTACCGTAGCCATTAGAAAACTTTTTCTCCATAGATCCAGAGAGCAAAAGTATAGGCTTTGTGGGCCATGTAGTCTCTGTCACAACTGTGCAACCCTGCCACTGTAGCATAAAAATAGACATAGAGAGTATATAAACAAATAGGTATGATTGTGTCCCAATAAAACTTTATTTACAAAAACAAGCAGTGGGCCAGATTTGCCAAGACCTTATCCCATTTTTCCTGCTGCCAGCTTCAGCTGCAAGAGCTCACAGTTCAATTTTCAGGGGTCCATTTACTTAAGCAAACCTTCCTGCTTTCAGTTTTGCAGCTAGCCTGCTACTGAAACTTGGAGGTGGAACAGTGTCCTGTCCTCGAGCTCACAGATAAGGAAATGGATGGTAACAGTGTTTGGGACTACATGAGATGTGACCTCAAGCTGTGTGGGAGCAGGGAGTAAAGGCAGTGAACCTGGGATCTAGGGGTCAAGGAAGGCTAGCTGGAGGACAGAGTTCTTGATCTGGAACCTGAAAAAGAAGCAATCCCCAGGCAAGACTGTATGCAGGCTTTCCAAGCAGAGGAGGACGGTGAGTGTGAAGTTGTGGTGTTGGCAGGAAGAAACTCCTCTTCCCCAGCACTGACAGTGGCTTCAGGAGGACAGGTGGGTCTCTTTCCAGTGCAGAGTGCTCACATCCTAGCAGGAGCCCTTCCTCTTGGGCAGGTGCTGATGAGGTCACTCCATCCTTCCCCAGATTTTCTTGCAGTGACAAAAGGCCACTTGGTCATATGTATCCTGGTGAAAGTATTGTCCCTGAAGGAGGAGGAGGGTACCTTGGCCTTCATGTCCCCGGTGTGTCATTTCATGCTTCCCCAGGCACCCAAACCTGGAGCTTTCACAAGTCTATTTTTTTCATTTAGAGAGACACCATTCAGAGATCACAGAGGACAAAATTCACCTGGACTGAAGCCAGATCTCGCCCAGAGAATTCCCTTGGAAAGGTTTTCAGGACCCCCATGTGTTTGGGGCTTCTAGTCAGCCACAGAGAAGTGCGTTCACTCCGTGATTTCTGTACATAAGAACCTTTTCCTTGGATAGCCTAGGGATAGAAAATGATCATGGTTTAGTTATGAAACAGCAGAGGATTTTTTTTAATTAGTCAAAATCTGTTGGGTTGTAGTTAATAGAAGAATTAGTTTAAACAAAAGAAGACAAAGGATAAAATATTTCAGTTATGCAATATGAGTAAGTTCTGGAGAGCTAATATACAGCTTGAGGACGACAGTTAAAAATACCATATTTTGTACTTGAAATGTGCTAAGAGGATACATCTTAAAATAAATCTTCTCACCTCACCACACCACACACACACAGTAAGTATGTAGAGGTGAGAGATAAGTTAACTAGCTAAAATGTGGTTATCTTTTAACAACATATACAAACATCAAAACATCAAGCTACATATTTTAAATATATATATATAATTTTATGTTAATCACACCTCAATAAAGCTGTTAAAAATAGGACATTTACTCGCTTGTGTGACTAAAGCCAATAAGGGTGGTACTAATTTGGTACAACTATGTTCAAGACTTCAGATGATGTGCTAGGGACTCTGTCCTTCAGGACCTCCATCCCATCCACCTGTTTGTGGTCTCAGCTGTTGGCAGATCATTTACTTTAGGCATTTCTTGGAAGCTCCAGGCTTGCATTATTTTTATAGCTGCCAATCACAGTGGAAAGAAAACTTCTTCCCAAAACCTGCAGCAAAATTTCAGGGGGACTAGGACTTGTCATGTGGGCCTAACTCACTAAAGGCTCACTAAATAAATGATCAGAAACCAAAATCCCTGAGGCTATAGCAGTAGAATCTTCTGATGAATAGGATACTGTCATATGACAGCATTTAGCAGTAACCAAGTGCTGGGTTCAATCACCTGTGCACCAGGCAGGCCCAGGGGAACTGTCCCTCCCGCAGAAACCAGGGTGCTGTCTTGGATGAAGCAGGCATAGAGGCTGAACTGCAATGATAGTGAAGTCCTTTGTGAATTCCAAGGAGTGATGGGTTTGTTGTTCATGTGCAACAACTCAGCCTCAGCACAGGCAGTCTCCCTGCCACCTCAGATGCCACAGGAAAATATTAGAAAGGGACACGTGTGTCTCCTTTACTTCCAATGGTATCCAAGTTTGAAAAAATTAATCTGGAAATGAAAGGAGCCTGATAGGAATTTTTTTTTCACTTTGTAAAAGGTTTTAAGCTTATTTTATGCACAGTTCTCATCATTGTCCCATTTAACATCCTAATTAAGAGTCTTCTCTAAACAATGTGCCTGCCCCCATCAACATGTTTGTGCTGCAGATCAAGGTTCTTTAGCAGAATCAGCTCTGGAATGTCGGTGGCAGCTACTTAGGAGATGTGAGCTGTTCTGACATTTTTGCCCTCTTATCATTACAGGAGGGCTAAAGTCACATCTAATTGACCACAGACAATAGGAAAGGCCACTATTTGGTGTGCTTAATTGCTGGGCTTTTTTTCCCCCTTCTTCCTGTCTCATATTTTCTAACTATGCAATGGCATCTCTTGAGACTATGAAAAATTTGGAACACTAGGTTACTGTTTCTTTTGATTTCTGTGTGCGTGTGCACGCGCGTGTGTGCGTGGCTGTATGTGAAGTGTGGTAGAGTTATGGGGGTGGAGGTGGAGGGAGAGAGATGGTTCTTGAAATGGAAACATTTGAATTCAGGGTGGTTTTTTTGTAGTTCTTTTGACTTGACTGTAATTATCATACTGCATGTTTAGGCTATAACGGAAGGGCGAACTGTTATATAATACTCTGTGCTTATACAAAAAAATAAAGCAGGGGCTTGAGGGGGAGATGCATTGACTTATGAGGCTGAGTTAAATCCAACATTGTGCAGAAAAGTTTGAAGGGGAAATGTCACAGAGGGAGGACATCTTTGTCTGAATTAGGCCCCAAATTTCCATTGGCTGCTCTATAGCAGCACTAGGGAGCAATACACAAGCACACACATGCACGCGCACACACCCACCAGGCACAGACGGGACCATTAGAAGGACCCACCCCTTCCCATTATATGCGCCAAGTCACATAAAACTTTGATTAAATTCAAATGCTTGGATGAATTGTCTCTCCTTTCAAGAACACACTGGTTCAATTTAAACTCTCTTGGCATTTTAAGTATCAAATCAAGGCTTGCTGTCACTGTGGACAACTACATGCTCACAACATCCAAAATGGGAATGAAACAAGAAACTCCCAGGGAAAATTCAATCCACTAGGACACAGAGCCTCCCAGTCTTGGAACATTAGGCTGCAGGAGCTGGGGAAAGTGACTTCATTGCTCTGTGCCTCAGTTTCTATGTCTGTAAAGTGGGAATTCATAATGGTTGCAATTCGTTCATAGCCTCTGGTGAGGGTTACCAAGGATTGGTCCATCTCGGGCTGGATCTAGAAGGTGCCTGGGAAGTGCAAGGGAACTGGAGTTGTTGGACTCAGGGAAAAGGTTTTGTTTGAAACGCCCTCTTGAGTTTCTCTCCTTCTCTCCATGTTTTGATTTTTCAGGGTAATCAGGAAGCAGCGGCCGCCCCTGACACGATGGCTCAGCCTTATGCTTCAGCTCAGTTTGCTCCGCCTCAGAACGGCATCCCCGCAGAATACACAGCCCCTCACCCACACCCCGCGCCCGAGTACACCGGCCAGAGCACCGTGCCCGAGCACACGTTAAACCTGTACCCTCCCGCCCAGTCGCACTCTGAGCAGAGCGCCGCGGACACCAGCGCGCAGACTGTCTCCGGCACCGCCACAGTAAGTGGGCTTTGCCCGCCCGGGGCCCTGAACGTGGTCCTGGGGCGCGTGCCCCAGCCTGGTGTGCCCCTCCACCCAGGCACTGTCACAAACAAAGCAGCCTGAACCCACCTTTACCATACCGGCTGTATCCTTTGCTGTTATTTAAATCAACTAATTTTCATTGACCACATTTATTTTTTAAAGAGAAGCATTCATTTACTTTGTGTTCAGCTATTTTTCTGTTCCATGGTCTTAAGGGACTAGAGGTGTGGCTCAGAGGTATAGCACTTTCCTAGGAAGCTGGCAGTCCGAGGTTCCATCCCCAGATCTGCCTTTGGCAGAGTGGATGGAACCATACAGAGATAATTGACAGATCATAGTATTCACCAATTTGGGGTGTAAAATTCACTGATTTTTAGAATATTTACAGAGCTGTGCAACCATAGCCAGAACCTGTTTTTGGAACATTTCCATCACCCTTGAAAGAAATCCAGTGACCATTTCCACCATAGCACTATGATTCACTCTAAGGATGCTTTGAAAAATCTTCCGTGTTATGTGTTTGTGTTCCTTGTTTCCGGATTTTATTGCTGCTGGGCTATGGGAAAGGTGGAGGTAAAAATGGCAAGAAGGCAACGTAAGAGAATTTTGCTGGGCAAGAGAACTGTTCTGTATCTTAATATTGGTGGATGCAGGAAAAAAACTGAATTTTACTTCATGCCAATGGATTGAATTAAAAACAGGCAGGCAAACAGAAAAAATAAATATGTTCTCATCACCGTAAATGAAAACTAGTGCAATGGACTAGTAATTAAAGGTAACCCTAAAAAAGATAATTATATGAAACTCAAACTGTTCATTTGTGTACCACCTACAATGATCCTGTATATCACAAAACCTGAATGGACAACATACATATAGGAGACTCTGCCCTGAAGAACTCCTTAAAAGCCCAGGCACACCAGGTCTCTAGTCTGGGGTATTTTGCAGTTGCAAGGCAATTCTGCTTCTTTCCTCTGCTCCCCAGCCACTGCAAAGCCAGTATTTGGGAAGAAGATACTGGTTGGAAGTAGAGTGCCTTTGCCCAGGGTACAAGAAAGCGCTGACTAACTTTGCTACTTGGCATTTTATTCATTTGGTGACTAGTTTTGGGAACGTTAAAAATAATATGGGTTCTGAGATTTTCCATTGCCTCCCTCCCTTTTTATTGGTAATATATAAAATGTATCATTTTAACATAAATAATTGAGTAGTATTTAGTACACTTATGGTGTGATACAATTATCATGACTGTCCATTTCCAGAACTTTTTCATTTCTCCAAAAGGAAAGCCCACATTAAGCAGACACCCCTCACCTCTTGGCTTCTATCCAGCCAGAGGCAAACACCAGTCTGCTTTTTTTTTTTTTTTTTTTTTTAAGGTTTAGAGAATTTTTAGTGGAAATAAGGAGGAGACTCGCTCCTGGATATTTCCATGTGGGGTTCTGAGGGGGATAGCCCTTGTCTGCTTTCTGTCTGTATGATTTTCCAAGTTCCCTTCCATGGCATAATGTTGTCAGGGCTCATTCCTGTGGATATTTCATTGTGTGGGTCAACCACACTTTGGCCATGCTTTTGCATGTGGATGGCCATCTAGGTTGTTTCCACTTTGTGGCTCTTGGGCACAGTGATGTTAGTGTCATTTTGTGTTTGACCTTTGTACCTTAGGGTAGGCTGCTTATGGGCTTATTTCTCCACAGGTATGTGTTGCTCTGGCGTTGAAAACCAGGTGGTAGTGTTGAACTGGTTGCTTATTGTTCGTTGGTTATTTTGTGATAATTATTGGTAGTAGGGTCTGGGTAGGTTGTTTTGGAGCAAGAAAAAAGGTCCGATTAGACATTATGTATTAAGTTAACCCATGTGAAAGATAAACTCATTCACAGATATTTATTAAACATCTTGTGGTGCTGGTACCTATAATAAATGATGCACTTGAACCAAATAGACGTGGTTTTTCCCTTTTGTATCTTAATAAAAGAGTTAGAAAGTGAGAAACAGCAAAGAACTGTATAACCAAGTACCTCTGTAGCCACAAGGTTTGATGCATGCTCTTAAGGAAAAATGGACACGATGGGAGGGTAAAAAGACAGTGTTGCCACCCACAAGTGGGTAGTCTAAAGCATTTCTTCGGGGAGATGATGTTTAAAGTAAGAATGCAAAAATATCCAGGCAGAAGGAATCTAAAATCAAAGGTCATGAGCTTGAGGTGAGCATGATCCATTCAAAGTACTAACAAAAAGCGAGTTATATTCAAGAAATGGCAAAAAAGTTTGAGGTGTACTGGTGAGGATGAATTGGGAATACCTGGCCAGAATTGTATATCCTGCCAGTCTGGTCAGTCCAGAAATGGGTTGAAAGTCCAAGTTGGGAGAAATGGGAAGCCACTTAAAACAGTTTAAGTTGGATAGTTATAAAATGAAACTTATAAAGGATTGATGATGCCTGGCATAAAGAAATCTTAATCAAGCTGGCGAGTTAAAATGCTCAACATCCTTGCCCTGCAACAAGAACACTTTAGAGATCATCATAATTGAATTTAGATAGTATGTTGAATATCTAGAGAGCCCAGACAGTGCAGCAAGACAAAACAACATTCAGAGAATCTTCCCTAAGAGACTTTTGTTCCACTGGAGAACATGGGATATGGGTTCTTTTAATCATAATAATGTTCTGCTTTCTAGAGCACATGTTTCTAAGGAGTTAATGTATCATGATGGTAGGAGAAAACACTATTTGAGAGATCTGCCTCAAAAGTCTGACTGGAGGAGTGTGCATTTCTGGTCAGAAGTAATGGAAAAATCAGTGGGAAATGTACTGGCTCATACAGCATAAAGTCCAGGAGGACGCTGACTTTGGACACAGCTTGGTTCCTGGCATGCATCCATCAGCTCCCAACACCAGCTCTGTTTCTGGCTTTGCTTCCTCATGCTCATTTCTGCTCTCTGCGTCTGTCCCTCAAGGTCAGACTCTTGTCATCACCATCAGCAGTGCAATGAACACCTCTTGGATCATTCCCCTTGAAGCCCTAGAGATGCCTCTTTCCCTTGCTTGTGAGGTGTTACATTAACCTAGTGCTGAGGCTGAGACTGTGTCTCAGCTATGAGGCCACCAAGAAGCTCCATACTGCATACGTGGCATGAGAATATCTTACCAGAGCAAATTTTCAGGTGCCTGAAGAACTATTTCTCAAAGGCACTGTGTGGCCTGGCACTAGGCAGAGGTAAAGATAGTGTGACAGCCACATGTACGGAGAGGAGCTCATTGCTATGTTTGTCAAGCATAGTCAGTGAGAAGAAGGATGAGGACAGAATTTTGGAGAGCTCATAGCTGGTGAATTTTGAAAGAAGAGGAGCTACTGGATGACACTTAAGTAGGATATTCAGACTGAAAGTTGCAGCAGGGAAGTGTGGAGTCATAGAAGCCTGGCGAGCAGACACTTGGGGGACTTTATTGAAGTGAGTGCTACAGACGCCACTGAAGACCTAGGAGGGCACAGTTTTCCTAGAGCAGAGGGGAGATGTGCCAGGGATCCAGGAGTGGAGGGATAAATGAATGCTTAGAGTAGGTGTTCTTTGTCCATGACAAGCTCTTGGGGTGATGAGGGAAAAGATAGTAAGTTAGGAAAAGAGTGGACAGAGAAAACTGTTTGTCAGATCTGCTAGTTTATTCAATAGAGAATTTCCCTATGAAGATTATGGGATGGGAGAACTGAAAACAAGAGATAGGAAATCATGATCAGGAAAGTGACAGAGTATTTTAGAGGAAGTGAAAAAGATAAGACAAAGGTGTTCAGAAGCAATGGGCAAAAGAGGAAAAATAGCGCTTTTTTTTTTTTTGGTACGGTTTATTGACATATAATTGACACATAATAACCTGTGTGTTCTCAAAGCCAGACATAGTAGCATACACCTATATTCCCAACCCTCTGGGAGACTGAAGCAGGAGGATGGCACATTCAAGATCAGCCTGGGCCACTTAGCAACTTAGAGAAAACCTGTTTTAAAATTTAAAAAATGATAAAAGCCTGGGATACAGCTCACTGCAATGACCCTGGGTTCAATCCCCAATAACACACACACACACACACACACACGCATGATGCGTACCATTCTTCACATTTCTACATATGTGTATACATGTGGAAGTATTACCACTATCAAAATAATGATAATATTCTTCACCTTCACATTTTTCTTTTGCCATTCTTATAATCTTTTTCCTCATTCTCTGCCTCGTTTGCAGGCAACCAATTGATCTGCTCCTTTTGTGATGGCTTAGTTTGCAGTATCCAAGATTTCATTTTAGTGACATCGGTCATCGTGTACTCTTTCTATCTGTTTTCTTTTATTCAGCATCATTAGTGTTGGGCTCCTCCATGTCATTGCATCTATCCCTCCCTTACTCCTTTTCATTGCTGAGTGCTGTTCCACCACAAGGATATGCCACAGTTTGTTCTTCTGTTTAATTGTGCATGGGCATTGTGTTGTTACACATTTGAGCTCTCTAAAAATAAAGCTGCCATAAACATTTGGATGCGTTTTGATTCATAAACAGAAGAGAAGCAAGAATAAATGTGCGAGAATGCAGAGAAATTTTAAAGCCAAGAAATGACATGGGCCATTCATTCTGCATTACCTTCACTTTCTCTTTCTCAAAGGGATGATCCTCTGCTCACAAATAGGGCAAAAGAAGTTTGGAAACAAAAACAGGATTCCTGAATTTGGGAAAATATTCTAGGAATCTGCTACTGATAAATCTTGGAGTATTTGAAGGGCAGGAAGTGCCTGAGTGTGGAGAGTGAGTATAGAACAGGTTTTGTCTTCTCCAGGGATATTTGAGGGTGAAAGTGTTAGACAAATGATAGTCAGTACA
This sequence comes from Dasyprocta punctata, assembly GCA_004363535.1. NCBI lineage: Eukaryota > Metazoa > Chordata > Mammalia > Rodentia > Dasyproctidae > Dasyprocta > Dasyprocta punctata. The sequence goes on along the minus strand of RJWM01000192.1, from coordinate 191,679 downwards.
GGCTGAAGCAAGTGGGCTTTGGGGGTTGATCCTGAAGGTATTTGTGAACTTCCGTTGTTAACTGATAGCAGGGAAGTTCAGGGACCATACAAGGGACCACCTTGTTTTCTGCTACAAACAGTGGTTACATACATATATTCATCTCTCTTTTGACAAGAAGGAAGACGCTTCTCCTATCCTTGATGTACTTTTGAGTAGTACCTTCCTGAGATGAACTTACCTATGACAAGTTTACTTTAAATTGTCTCTACCTCCCCATACATTTGCTGGGTTTGTTGTCTCTTCACTCTGAGTTCTGCACTTCCTGCAGAAGGAATTGAACTTCCAAGTGTTCAAGGGGTTTGAATAATGGTTCTCTTAGTCCATGATGCACAGCTCTGTATTGACATAGAAAGTTACTGTGGGGCTGAGGGTGCAGCAAAGTGGTAGAGCATGTACTTAGTATGAAAGAGACTTTGGGTTTGATTCCCAGCACCACAAAAAAGTTGCCTTTTGGAGAACAGCTTAAAGCAAATCATGCCCAAAGAATATTGCTATTCTGGAAATAACTCTATCTTTTGACATATATATATCCCTGTTATTTAATGTCATCCTAAGGACATGGTAGAGGCCATCCTTTCTTGGAGAAACTGAGTAGTTTTGGATAAGAGAAAACATCCATCCATCTGGTGGGCTCCAAGAACATCTAATATATGCACATGATTTAACACAAAGAGCAGAATCTGTAAAAGGGAAGCAGCATGCACCCCAAGCTCCCACCCAGAACTAAGTAAAGTACAGACAGAGAAGACTTAGCAGGTCATCTTTGCAGCTCCTCAAGGGCTGAGATGTGTCTCCTCAGGACATTTTTCTGCTGAATTTCTATTTAATGTGGGCCTCCAAACACATCATGTATCACTGTGCTGACAGAGCCAATGCTGTATTATGCTGGATACTGCACCTGACAAGGTATTTTACTCTTGACATATGCTAATTAGAGATTTGCAAGTGGAGAATTCTCCATGTATCTCCAAAAGCAACTTGACTTCTATTTTTAACACCTCTGCAGAGTGTTTGAGTCTCCCACCACTTTCCCACACTCTCTGAACCCCGATGGGAGAGAACATGAATCCTCAATCTTGTTCCCTGAGCTCTGGGCTCTGCTGATGGGAAAAAGAACTAAGGAACCTCAGCTCCTTGCTTCCAGCTGGGGTATTCAAGGAGTGTCTCTGTGTTTCATTAGTACCTTCAAGACGATAAGATATTGGGTGATAATGGCATCCTCTTCTTAACTCTGCAAAATTGCTCTCCTTTTGAAGTCTATCAAATAAATAAGAAAGGGAAAATTTGCTCAGTTTCCCTTTTGTTAATTAGCTATTGTTTTTAAAGCAATCAAAGATGTGGTTAAAAAGATTGAAAAAGGGTACAAAATAAAAACAAAAATCTCCTTCTATCCCTCACAACTCTAATTCTTGGGGTTCCCTACCTAAAAACAACAACTACCAATCCATTTTATTCCTTTCCAAAAGTGTTCTGTGCAAATGCAAATATATGTCTGCATGTCTGTCTCATTTCTATCCCTATCATCTGTCTGTGATTCAATCCTTGTATCTTTTAACTTCTCACTGGTTCTCGTCTCAAAATAACAGATTTGCAATCTACCAGGCGCCCATATTGTCACCTTTTATATCTAGGAGGTCCTTCTGTGTTGCAACTTGGGATCCAATTTATTCTTTTTCACATTGGTGTGCGTTTTGACAGGCACAGGTATGTCACTGATGCAATTAGATTATTTCTAGGATTTATCTTGCCTCATTGTAATCCCCAATTAGGCTACAGAAAATAACTAGATATAAATATTGCTGTGTCTCCATATGTGAATGGTTAAAAGAATATGAATTTAAAATACAGCAATTAATCAGTTTCACTACAGAGAGTACAGAGACCTTGCTCCAGTTTGATTCCCCAAGGATGGTACCCAAAGGTGCCTGTTGCCCACACCCTATCCCATCACAGTGAACAGCTGGCTCTCAGTCCAGGGCCACTTTTACTGTATGTGCTTGGATATGGTTGTCCTGTTCATTGACAAAAAAAGTCCTTATGAGTTACCAGGTTTCAGGAAGAAGAAACCAGGTGCATTCTTATTGATGGGGGCTGCAGGAGCTCATCGATCATGCTAGGTGTTCTTCTGCTCTTCATCTCACTTTGATCTCACCCCATATCTTTTAAGTGGTCTTTGACTTCACCCTCCACATCTTTCAAAAATCCATCACTTTACTCTGGGGAAATAAAGGGAAAAGCAGTGTAGGATAGTGTAAGTTTGAAAGTGGCATGATTGAACTCCTTATGCCTGATATCAAAGCTTAGATTTTTGTCCAATCTCTACTCGTCCCCTGGAAGGTCTCTTTGCCAACTCTTGGAGGCTCAATACCTGAGGCCAGGGCAAGAGACACAAAATCCTCCTTAGCGTTGGTTTCTCCATCCTGCTCTAATTTATATGCGCACATAAGCTAAGATCCTGACCTTTGAATCAGTCAGGATCTGTCCCTCTGTTCCACCATTAATGGGCAGAAAGATCTCAGACTCATCATTGGCCCTTGCTGTCCTTATTGTTCTCATTATTCCCTCCTTCTCTGGTCTCCTTCCCCAGTCTCTTAATAGCCACCAGGAAATGGATCACAGAACATGAAAGATTTTTCTGTCTTGTGGAAGATTTGAGACTCAGGCCCTTATATTGAAAGTTTGGCATAATCATTGAAGGATGGAATGTTTAAAGTAGGGTACATTGCTATATGAAAATAGGAAGCAGAAAACAGTTAAAAATAATGTTTGCTCAGTAAGTGTCAGTGTAGACTCTGAGCAGTTTATGTACACAATCTCTGCTCATGTTAAACCTCCACACCTAAAAAATGGAAGCACGTAGTGTTGTCATCCAATGTTATAGATGCAGAGCCTGAGGCCAGTGCCTTGCTGGAGGTCATTGTTGCTCAGATTGCTGGCTCAATCCCAGACATGTCAGACTCAGGACCAGAACTCATGCAGACTGGAAGCCCAAGAGACCTCCTGCAGAAGTGCTGAGGCATGCAGACTTGACTTTACTCTGAAAAGATGACTCTTGCAGACAAGAAAGTGTTGCATGGAACTGCTCCTATCACCCTGGGGAGGGCCTAGCAGACCCAATATCACTACACTGGAGTGTGCCCTTTTTTGAGACCTGTGCCTTGAGCAAACTCCAATAACATATTTCAGTAGTTTCAAAATTGTCTTTTCATATGACAGTGTGGCTGAGCTGTTTTGTCAACACCACTTATATTTTCCTAAGATTCACATTTAATTTAAGGACTCAGGAAGAGTTTCTTGTTTTCAAGTCTGAGTGTTACGCTTTTGCCTCCTAGGTGCTCTGGAATAAATGACCTCTGACTTTCAGCCAAATTAAAGGTCTTTATTATCCAATGCTATGCTACTTTGACTATTCTAAAGCCCGTTTCCCAGAGTGTTCATTACTAGTGAACCAAAGGCATAATTGAACCCAATTTTGGGCGAGTTTGAAAGACACACATCACAGCTCTGCGCATGTCCATTGTTCTTTTGAAGCTTTGGGACCTCTGCCTTGGATGCCAGTTGAAGGGTCTCATGACAAATGAGGAAAATGGCATTGGATAAATATCTTCAGGTATTGTCAGGTATTGCCAAGAAAATAAAAGTAGAATCTGGGTAAATAACTTGAGGTTCTCATTCCAGCTCTACGTGTGGAACCACAGGTGTGCCACTTAATCTTTCTGACCCTCTGTTTCTTCTCTTTTTCATGTGATGCATAGAGGAACTGTGAACATATGGCAAGAGAATGTCACTGAAAGGCTTAGCACAGTGCTAGACACACAGTAAATACACTACCAGAAGAACTCATTAGAATTATGAACTCATTACACTATCTATAATGAGTTATCAGATTGCTCCCCTTGGTCCTGAATCATTCAGATGAATTTTTTTTAAGAAAATAAATATGTCATAAAAACGATGGCATTTTCTGTTAATAGTTAAGGTAGAACTCAAGTTCCCAGATTCATTTTAAAAGTAACTCTTATATCTAATAATTTATTGACGAACAGTTTTTCATCACTCATGCTTGAGTACAACTTACAGGTAAAAACTGTTCATTGGTCTGAGTCTAGTTCATGAGAAAATAAGGTAAGTTTGTTAGAGAAATAAATGAGTGAAATTTCATAACTCTCACATATATCTTGTTTTTAATAAATGAGGGAAGTGCAGACATGTGCTAATGGTTTAATTTAATGTTCCATGAGACTTCAGGAAATATTTCCATTGCAAGTCTTATAGTCATTTGAATCTTCATCCTGACTTATTTTTCAATTGGCATTCTCTGCCAAGTTTTGCACATTCATACCTGTAGTCATTTTTGATTTGTTTTGCCCTTTCAGGTGAGTAAACAATCTCTATCTTTGATTAAGATGTTAGTCTTTGAGCAAGTATTAACACACAATGTGATTTTAAGGTATTGGGTAATGAGTGGATGATGTGAAGAGGAAGTGGGCTGTCAAGGAGCTGTGAAAGGACTGATTCATTTAAAGAATCTCTCTGTTTTTACATCCTACATCTCCACTCTGTTACTTTTCTTTGTTTTTAAATAAATTGAAAAGCAGGGATTTTATCCATTTTGCAGGCGGTATTGGATTACTTATTAGCCAGGCATCAGTTCATGCCCTTTATCTGTGGTCATACACTCTTTAGGTTCATAGAGACTTCCTATGAATTCTTTGTTCTTTCTGTACTTAAGTCTGGAAATAGAAGTTGTCTGTGAAGAGAAGATTCAGAAATGGTTCGCCTGGGACTCTAGAGTGTTAGAACTGGAAGAAATGAAAGAGTTTATGTAGTCTAGTCTTCTTATTGCACAGATTCTAAAATATCTTGTAAATTAGAGATTGAAAACTCAAATACTTTTAGATCAGGATGAGAAATACATATGTTTCAAAGAGAGTGGTCTATGAAAGAAAGATACAGGTACAGTAAAAAATTCCTCATATTAATACTGTAAGGATATAATCACTGGTATGATCCTGTGTAACCTTTGGTGAGTTAAGAAGACACATGGTATACTTGCCATAAGTGGTACCTGTCAGTCCGTGCAACCAAAGGCATACTGGGTTGTTGACACATTTTTGTAATATCTTGTGATTTCTTTTCTCCCAGAGTAAGCAGGAGTATGGGTTTTTATGTGTTCTGTTGTTGATTCCTGTTTAAGCATTTGTTCCTTGCTCATTCTCAGAAGATACTCAATTTACAACTCCTGAGTTAATTTTGGAACATTATATTTTAATACTAGGGGTGAAATTAAGAAGTTGAACTTTTTAAGAGAGTCTGCATCTCAAATTTACAAAACAAATGATGTGAGGATACTTCAGGCTTGCAATGCAGAAATTCACAGGATGTTAGAGCCCAAAATGACCATCTGGTCTACCTACTGTATTTGTGAATGATAGACTCTGAGAGGGAAATTGACCTTCCTGGGTTACACAGTGACTATCACCATAGAAACTAGAATAGGATGTCCTAAAAAAAATGTCCACTGTACCATGGCCCTCCTTGGGATGTCTATTTGCTTTGACCATTAGCTTTTACCTACATGCCTCTCTCTGTCTCCCCTGGATTTTATAGTACTTTCAAAGGTCACCTTCTCTGGTTTGTCTCTACACTGAAATGGACAAAGCTGGACAATACCATTTTTAGAAGTTGTTGGACTATACATTATTTTTGATTCCTTGCAAGGGTTTCAACCAGTAGTGGTCCTTATTTTCACAAAAGACTCTTCATTTTATATAGTTCTCATCTACTGAGCCTTGTGATTGTGTTAAATGACTGAACAGAGTCCATAGTATCACATATTCCTGCCAGCTCTAATCCCAATCATTCCTGGAGCTGGAAAACCTATTTGGGGAATTGGATTTCTACCATCACATTCCTGAAGAATGTGGAGCCTATCAAATTATCACCTTATAGCCTTTGGTGTAAAGCTGAATATTCATAACTGCAAAAGCTCTTTAGGAATTCACAAGGTGATTCTAACCCTATAGGGGAGAAATCAGATCTCACAAAGCAGCTGAACTGAACCAAGCTGCATGGAGATCCCATAGAGCAATGATGGTGAACCTTTTAGAACTTTCAATGATAACAGCCTGTTACGCCATGCATGCCATAGGTTCACCACTACTGCCCTACAGGCTCTAATGGGCTCTCTGCCTCCTGGGTTCTGGAGGGAAAGCCATTACCAACCAGAGAATGAACTGTTCCTCTGTTATTAGGAAGACAGTTCCCAGGCTTGAGGACCTGACATTTGTGCAATTTCAGCATCCTTTGAAAGAAAGCTATATGGGCAAGTTTATTCTGCAGTAAATCTAGATTTTTAGCTTGTGCAGCTCAAAGAGACCAAGTCATCAGGAGCAATGCAATTTGAATGCTTGAGTGTTCCAAGCTTGTTTGGGAAGTGAAAAGGCAGTTTTCCTAAAACAAACAAACAAAATTATGGAAATGTCTATCATACAATTCAAAGAGTATATGGGCTGCTTTGTTCTTTTAAAAGGGGCGAATGCAAATGTGACCCCTGCTTAGCAGATGGGGAAAAACAAACAGAAACATCTTGGGCTGAAAAGAAAGAGAAAAGAGGAAGCAGTACCGTTATTCATCATGTATGGATAACATAACAAGCAACTAGTGAGCTCATGCTGGACACCGGTGCCTCAATACTGTTGGCTTTGTGTGTATAATCTGGTTATGTCCTCATGACATTCAGTGTAGATAGGTTCCATAATTTCCCCTTGTTGCCTAGGGGAGGAACGCAGAGTATAAAGGAGGAGACTGCCCAAGTTCATGCAGCTAAGAAAAGCAGAGCTGAGATTCAGACTCTACACTATGTTCATCTGGGAACTGTGCACTGTGCTGCAGGTATATTCTTATTAACCCTTCAACGAATGGGCCTGGTGATGCCAAAATGACAGACAAAGAAACTGAGACCCAGATGTTCAGTAACTGCAAACAAATTTGGAAGATTCCCCAAATCCACTTTACATGATTTATTTCTCTAATGACATATGCTGCTTACTTTTCCAAGGATTTTAATATGGTAATGGAAAGACATCTTAGCAATCTTTGTACCCATAATTAGGTGTGTAGCTCTGACCTGCCTCAGTTTACACAACCAAACACACCCTCATTCCTTCTGTCCCCAGCTCAAGCCTCCCTTGGTGGCATGCAGTGGCCCTGTAAACTGAGTGACGCCTTCAAACCCCTGGCAAACTGGCCCCAGGAAACCTGGATTTCCCAAGGAAACTTGCTACAAGGAAATCGCTAATTATAACCCAAATTGTATTTGACTTCTGCATCTTTGCTTCACAATGTAGCACTATAATTTAAATAGACTGTTCCCTGGCCTTTTTTAGGGAAAGAAATTAACTACAATTTTTTTTCCCTAAGAAAAGCCATGGTAGCAGCACTGCCTCAATGACAGGAGGTGGGCCTTGTCTCCCCCCTTTTCTCTCTAATTGGCTTGCAAGTGGGAGTCAGGTTAGCAATTATTCCAGGAGTTGCCTGGGATTCCAGGTGGTATCTCTAGATGGCATTCATCTGGGGCCATAGAAGGGAAAGACAGCAGGAGGTGGGGCAGCTTCGGACATACTCCACAAAGTTTCCTTGTCGTCAGGAGATGGAAGTCTGGGGATGGGGGATGCAGAATCTGAGACCCTCTTGCTTGTTGGGAAGCTCTTGGTGGGGAGGATGAGAGCGAACATGGCAAAAATGGTGAAGTGGAGTTGGCAGCATCCACTGGAACTCACGGCCTTTTTTCTTTTTGCCTGGCCCAGTTGTCATAGGCCCAGAGCCTCTCATAGGTTCTTTTTTCTCTTCCCATCAGCCTCTCCAGGCCTTTAATATCAACATGAGTACCCAATTTAAGGGTTAGCAAACTATGGCCCATGGGCCTACTCTAGCCCTCTGTGTGTTTTTGTCAATAAAGTTTTATTGAAACACAGCTGCATTCATTGACTTGTGGATTTCTTGTGGCTGCTTTTGCAATGTGATATCAGAGTTGAGTGACTGCTACCAAGGAAGCAAAAAATAGTTTGACTCTCAAGAGAAAATGTATGCCAAGTGCTGACCCAGACCAGAGCTTACATATTGCTAGTCTGTTGGCTTTATTAAGACCTCGGGCCAGTTTTGTTGAACTCACACAAAAAAATTGCCTACATTTTGAAAAGAAAGGCTTTACAATATAAACTGGCTCTGATTAAAAGGTGAAACAGTCTAACCCGGCATGCAGTGATGGGCTAATGCTGAGGGCAGGCTGTGCCCCCAAGACTATTCCTGGGATGTCACCTCTCCTGTAGTGTTTCACCATGCTGGCACAGACTGGCTTCCACAGGCTTTGAGTCTGATACCTACTGCAGACTCTTTTGTTCACATGGATATTTTTAATATTTCTAATTTCTTGCCTGACTCATGAATTACAACTTCTAATTCTTTCCCTCCATCAAACAGGGCTTCCCTGAGGAACTCTCAGCAAAAAGAGAGAAAGAAAAAAAATAAAGGAAAAAAATGTTGTATGTGTAACACTGGATTTATTGAATGACAGTGTTAATACACCAGAAATATAGCGAACTCTTCACCTGCCAACATACCCATGGCCTTGTTTTTCCCTTTTTGGAATAGAAACTCACATCACTACTGATGAAGATTTAAATCCAAAAAGTGTTACTACTCAGGGTTACATTCTTTTAAGGCCAGCAGAATGAATGTCACAATGGATATTAGTAATAGAGCAAGTGACAGCAATACTGGTCAGTGTATTCATGAGCTGAGTCTATTAACTCTAAACTTATCAGTGGGTAGTGTTACTCTCATTTCACAGATAAGGGAAAACAGAGACTCAGAGAGGCTATGAAAATTGCCTTATATTGTGTCATCAGGTCATGATGGCCTTGCCAGTCAAGCCCTGGCCTGGCTGATAAAGAAGGCACCACTCTTTTTAACGTTCCTTGACAGCTCTTTATGCCCAACGGCACAGATACCAACATTAGACTGACTTGGCAGCTGCTGCTGGTCTCTGGCACTGACATGTAGAAGGCAGTGAGCCCCAGAATGGGGCAACACTTTCCATAGCTAGAGTAATTGATCCTAGGAAGAGTCTCAGAGGCCTTAGTAGCCCGCCAAGGTGAGTATTTGATAGAGTCCTTAGAGAACCTTCCATTGCTGTCAATGAACTTTATTTTTTCCCATCAATCTTTGCAAGCTCAGCAGAGGAGGCCTTAAGGTGGTGGGTGGGATCATGTGTTTCCTTAGGAAAATGAGCATTTCTAGGTTGGGAATCCCTACCCATAGCAGACAGAAATCATAGTGCTCAGGAGCCAGATGGCATGTGCTACTTTATGGAGCATAGGATCCACCTGCACATGCTGCAGTATGATAATGTGTAGGCATCAGAATGCTTTGACTCTGCTTCTGCAGCTTGAATGTTGAGTTCTGTGGGCTTTCTGATGATTCACAATGTCCTGACACCGGGGCTGAGCCTTTGGTAATGACACGGTAGACAGGAGGTAATTATAGATCTGTTACTTCTCAAGTCAGGCTAAGTGGACCTCTGATTATTATTCCGAGTATAATGGGAGCATAACTAACATTGAGGGGAAATTGTACTTCTCTCTTTTATTAACTGCTTTTATATTCCCTTGTGCATGGCTATGATGCTATGAAATCTCCTTAAATGTGATATTACTCAATATAATACAATAATAATGCACACACTGTAATGTATTGGATTACTTTGCAAACAGCCCTTCTGAAATTAAATTTCCCATCATTTCCCTGGGCCAGCTCAGGGCTGCTGGGTGTGCAGGTCCTTTCTGTGTCTGGGAGTCTGGAGTCTGCCTTCACTGTCACTTAGCTTTTCATAGATGTGAGCAGTTGGTCCACATCATTTTTATTCACAGTGGGGACATTGGCCAGCCAACTTCCTAGACATTTTTATGGATGCTACTGCTCAGTAATACAGGCAATTTTGGGTACTCAGCATAGTTTGAAAACAAACTAGGTTAGATGGAATCAGGAAGAAAGCTAAGAGGGAATGGAGACCTTCCATGCTGAAATTAAATTCTGAAGTATTTCCAGTTGCTTTGCTGGAGATTCTATCAACTCTTTGTTCTTTTTTAAACTCTGAAAATCAGAGTTAGTGCTCTTTTGCATGTTAGATGTGCCTTGAAAATTCATCCATTTCCTTACACCAAAAAATATTTATTGAATTCTAACTGTATGCCAGTATGTATTAATCTATTAAATGTGCATCGAGTGATTTTATAAAAATGTAGAGCTTTATCTTTGCAGTAAAGCTACAGAGTCCTTAAGGACACCACTGTACCTTATTTATTTATTTATTTTATTTTGGAGAGATGTTTGTTCACTATTCACTAACATGTCACTGGAAGAAAGGCACTTGGTATATTGAAATAAAAGAAGGCCAGTGTGGCTGGGCCAGGGAGAAGGTGGCGAAAGCTGAGGCTAAGGGAGAGCGTGGGAAGCCCTTATGTAGGCCTTTATAAGTTTCTCTGGGGATTTCATGTCTCAAGCACAGCTGGGGAACATTGGAGGACTTTCTGTAAGAAAATGCAATGATTACATTTCACTATAGGAGTGACCTAACTGCAGTGTGGAGAATGGACTGTAAAAAAGCAATAATGGGGCTGGGTATACTTGGAAAGAGCAGTTGGTAAGCTGTTGGAGTGGTCCACACAAGGCATGCCATCATGGTCAAGTGTGGTCTGGGAAATGAGTTGGAATGACAGTCAGATAACCAAGAAAATGCCAAAGCTCTTGATAATAAGCAACATGCACACTAACCTTTGCAGCTATTTGAGGTAGTGTAGTACCTTGTAATTTAGCCCTCAAAGTGGCTTTTGAGTCTATCTATGGCACGGCTTCTTCAAAAATGAGGAAACTGAAGCTTGGTGACTTTCCCAAGGTCTCTTCACTAGTAATATGCCTCCTGATGTCTTATCACACAGCATGCTCTGGTAATCATACTCCTGTGCTTCTTGTCCTAAGGGTTGCAAGAATGGAGAAGCCACTATACATGGAATAAGGAAACCAAAGGCATACCTGCGTTAGGTGATGCATCTTTCTGACCTTACCAAAGAAGCAGAATCAGGAAACACTGGCTTCCAACATATTCCCACAAGCCTTGGGCCCACTCTGGAATGGTGTTTGGAATTTATTTGTATGGAAGGAAGAGATCAGTCAGAACTCAAGTGCAATTTCTGGTTGAGTGCAAACTATAGCCTTTGGAAGCCATGCATTGGAAAACAGTTCTGGATAAATTAATTTCTGCACTGCATAATACATGAAGGGAAGTCTGTGGTATTTTTAAACAATGGAAATGAAGGAATCTGCCTTTTTGGCATCAATCCCAATTACATTTAGTTCAGGAAACATTTATCAACACCTACTGTGTGCCAGGTTCTGGCTAGGAAATTGAGCTGAGTCAGATATTGTTCATGCCCGAGGAGAAGGAGAAATCAATGAAGGAACCTGCTCAGTGATCAGCTTTGGGGGTGAAAGGGAGTTGTGAGCATTCAGTCACATATCCTACCAGGAGAACAGTGCATACCAGAGAATCTGAGAATGAGGGGCCATGCGGGAGGCTGTGCCCTGGGCATGATTCAGTGGCGTCATTGTCTTCCACGCTTCTTTCTCCCTGTCAATAAGATGCTTGTTTCCAGCTCCCTTGCAACCATGACTTGGCTTCTTTTGGTGCTCCACTAGATCAACAAGGGAGCAGTGGCTGCTACTGTGACTTTGGTGTTCCTGTGACCACCTCTGTTGTCACTCCCATAGCTGCTCCTCCCCTCACTTTACTACTATTGCTGCATACACTGTTACTTTTGTTTTAGGTTATGGTAGATCATTCATTCACAATTACTTGTTGAGAGCGTACTATATAGCAAGTACTAGGAATTAAGGAAGAGGCAAGAACAGGCATAGTTTCAATCCCTGGAGTGCTTGTGTTTGTATAGAAAACAGATTGAAAGAAGGCAGCAACACAATTAAATAATTACAAATTGTAATGTTCACTTCTGTTAAATCATGCTGCGTAACAAGCTACCTAACCCAAATGTTGGGATTTAGAACAGCCAGCATTTAATTTGCTCGTAATGCTGGGCTTCAGGAATTTGGGGAAGGTTCAACTGGACATAATCAGGTGAGATCACCCACCACTTGAGAATCTACTAGGCAATAAGTTCCTGGCTTTCTCCCAACATCAGGACTTTGGTGTGCCCACAGCACACACAAGTTCACTGTGGCTGGACTCTGAGAGGGAGAGTCTCAAGTAGTGGAAGTGAAGTCTTTGAGTTCAGCTTTCACCTTCCTCCTGTAATGTTTATGCCTCAGTCTGTTGGTTAAAATAAGGTTTAAGGTATTCACAGATTCAAGGAGAGGGTTTAAGACTTTACAGAAGGGATCACATTTAATTCTCCCTGCAACTGTGTTAGACTGGGGTGAAGGCTTCCATTTTTCTTAGATTAAAAAACTGAAGCTTGAGCCAGTTGAGATGAAGGATACCTGTGACCCCAGCACTCTGGAAGGCTGAGGTAAGAAAACCACAAGTTTGAGCCCAGGGTAAACAACTTATCAACTTAGTGAGTCCCTGTCTCAAAATAAAAATAAATAAAAAATTTATAAAAAGGAAGAAGGGGGATGTAGCTTACAGAGAAGGCCCTCAGTTTAAATCCTACTGCTGAAAAACAGATGAAAACCTAAAGCTCAGAGGAGCCTTAAAACTTTCCATAAACTGGACTCCTCATGTGGCCAAGTTTGGTTTCTTAACCAGGATCATTTCTTCTGGGTCCCCTTAACACGTAGCCCTGCTGTATCTCTGAGGGACCTTTGTATGGATGGCCCATGAGCTGATCGCTGTCTCTCTAAAAGGGTTGGATGAGAGACTTGGTATCCACATCTCAGCCCAGGTTTAGGACCCCTCCACTTAGAATAAGCTGCCCTCCTAGACACCCAGAGCTCAAGCAGGGCAGAAGCCCCTTTCTACCTCTGCCTGCTATGTGTATCCTGAACAGAAAAATAATTCACCCTAATTACCCAGAACACATATTTAAGGACAAGTACAAAGAACTCTCACCAAGGTTCAAAAATAGGCCATTCAGCAAAATTGCATGAGATGCATTCCCTAAGAAAGAAGAATTTATCGCTGACAACTCTAAAACAGAATATTTACCCTTTGTTGGCTGCACATTTACGTTAAACTCCCAGGCCCATTTCCCTCCACTTAGCCTGAGTTCCAAATGTACTACCTGCCTCCTACTTCCTGTTATCACATCCTCCTCCTCCTGTTTCTGATGGCACCATTAGTGTCAGCTGTGCATCAGGTGGTATTTTGTTTGTTTTGTTTTCCTGACTGACATCTTACTTACACTTCACTGTTTATTATAACTTAGAATACAGGAAATGCATGTTAATTTGCTGTGAAAATCCTGTTTATTCTGCCTACAATGCCCCAGATACTATTGTATATTTCTAGGTTTGGGGGCTTTCATTGATTTTGATGTTGTGGTTTTGTGATGTTTGGGATAGACTCGAAAGACTTGGGCATCAGAAAGGAGAGCACGTGGGGCTCTGTTGTCCAACTGCCATGCTCTCCTTACTAGCCATGCTCCATGGGCCCGGCACTTTCTTTAGGTCTCAGATTCTTCATCTGGTAATTGGTTTTATTGGTTGTCATGGAGATGAAGTAGAATAATACAAGCAAATTGGATACCTAAGAAATCCTGCAGAGTGAGTAGATGCCCAACTTCTCTGGCAGATGGCTTCCCCGAGGGCCATGCTGCTCCTGGAGGACAGAGCCAGCCAGGGTGGTGTCTGAGGTTCTTCTGTGCATGGGACCTGGGCTGCAAACAGTGTGAGCATGGGTGGCTTTCTCAGGGGTCTTCTGAGCTGTCTAAAGCAGCGCCCTTCTTTGCCTCAAGCAAGATTTCTACAACATTGAATTTAACGAGGGTGGGAACCCAGAGCATTCTAACCTTACTTTGTGAGCCCATCAGCCCCAAGGTATGCCTGACCCAGAGAGATATACTCAGATGACTCACCATAGGAGAAATCAAATATTCCCTTAAAATGTCCGCATGAGCCACAGACATCCTCTGATAGTGACCTGTGATGGGTTTGGAGTATGCAACAGGTCTGAAATTTAAACCAGCCATGAGATTTTGTCCTGGCTCTCCACCTATCTCCCATGCTGGAGAGCCTGGGTGTGCAGATTAGAGTCCAGCAGGACCTCCCAGGATAGTTGCAGACACAGAAGAAGCTGAATGAGTGAAAGCATAAATATCACAAAAAAAAAAAAAAAAAAAAAAAAGGAAGGAAGGGAGGGAGGGTGGAAGGGGAAAGGAAGAGGGCAAGAAAAAGAGAAAGGGAAGCATAAAGAGAGAGAGGGAAAGAAAGAAAGACAGAGAGAGAACAGAGAGAGACCCACCCCATAATTTTTATCATCCTAAATATAAGAAAGCATAAGCAGGCGGAAATGAGAGTGGCATCCCTGGCATTTGAGACTCTGTGTTCTGTTTCTGAATAAGCGTACAGGGAACCACCTTGGCATGGCAAAGGGGTGAGGGTGGGTGTAGCACCTTGGCATCTCCCCACTCCTGCCAGCCCTGCTCCCAAAGATGCCTTGCAGAAAGCCCAGGTTTGATATTTTAGTAAACCCTGAATAAGGCATCTTTGGGGATTTTCTCCTGCTTTATAAATAGTCATTGAAAAGACAAATAGAAATAAAGACATTAGAGCACAGAGACACCACCTAGAAAATAGCAGGTGCTCAGTAAATAACAGTTCTTTTTTTTAGAGTAAAAAAAAAAAGACATAACAATGAAATTGAGTTTCAAAACAGGTTAGTAGGAGAGCTACAATATTTGATACATTGTTTGTAGTAGTTATTCAGAGTACAAGACATATGCATGACATCTGGTCTAAACAGTATTAGCACAATTTTTTTTTTTTGCAATGAGCTAGCTGTGTAACTACTGTAACTACCTAGCAAATGCCTATATATTTTTTTCACTTTCTTTTTTCCCCTTTACCCCATCACAATTTGTTTTTTCTTTTGAATAGTTTATTCCCAATTCACACTGTCTATTGTACATTTTGAATCTTATTTACTTGTTCAGTTTTTCACACCAGGGAGGCAGTACAATGTTTACACAAGTGTCTGATTTAGTTCACTTATGAGTATGGTCTCGAATTACATCCATTTACCTATAAAAGTCTCCAGTTTATCCTTCTTTATGACTGAGTAGTACTCCATTGTATTAAAAAGCCACATCTTTTTTATCCATTCTTTGATTGATAGGCATTTGAGTTGTTTCAAGATTTAGCTATTACAAATTGTGCTGCTATAAACATGGGTACACATATATCATTGTTGCATGTTGTTTTTAATTCTTCTGGGAAGATACCCAGAAGGAGAATGACTGGTTTGAATGTGACTTCTAGTCCTAGTTTATTGAGGGGTCTCCAAATTGATTTCTACAGTGGTTACACCAGCCTATGCTCCCACCAACAGTGGAGAGGGATTCCCTTTCCCCCATAGCCCCTTCAGCATTTGTTATTGGTTGATTTCTTGATGATGGCCATTCTTTGTGGAGTGAGATGGAATCTTAGTCTTGTTTTAAATTTCATCTCTTGAATGACCAGTGATGTTGAACGTTTTCATATATTTGTTTGCCATTTGCATTTCTTCATCTGAGAAGTGTGTATTCATCTCAGGTGCTCATTTTTGGATTGGGTCTTTGAATTTGGGGAGTCTGATTTTTTTCAGTTCTTTATATGTTCTAGTCCTTTGTCTGTGAGGCAACTGGCTATAGATTTTTCCCACTCGGTGGGTTGTCTTTTCACTCTGTTGGTGATTTCTTTTGTTGTTCAAGAACTTTTTAAGAAGGTGAGATCTCATTTGTTGATTCTTAAGAAATTCTTAAGACATTCTCAAGAAACAGTTCTCCAGTCAATGTACACAAGACCATATTCAAGCAGCCATTATGTTATCATGAAAACATGGTACTCAACCTCTTGGAGATAGCTCTGTCCTGTCTGTGAGTGGGACAGGAGCTTTTCTCCAGAATTCCTGAGATTAGTGACATCAGGAAAAATGCGAGGCACCTACCGAGGCCTTGAGACCAGCTGTTGATACCTCCATTCTGAGGCCCATAAAATAGTCTTATATTTTATATCTACTGCAGTCTCCAGTAGGGGACAGGGAAGGAGAGCTGTAGGGTTATCACGTAATACAGGTCCTCACGTCCTGTGCAGTTCTGTCAGGCTGGCTTCCTAAATCCTACTACAGGAATTTCTTATACTCAATTGCACTTCTTCTATGGAGCATATAAATGAGATCAGGAAAATTTAAGGTAATCGGAAACTTTGTCTTACTATTTGGTTTTGAGTTGTTCTATTTCTTGTTTTTTTATTTTTTTCTTTTAATGGAAAGTTGCTTGATCATGATGACTTTACAGGAATGACAAGTAAGAAATGAGGGATCAGTGTCAGACCAAAGTATCTGAACATTTTCTAGCAGCCTCACTTGGTTTGTGAAATGAGCCCTATATAATGCACTTATTTGGTGTGTGTCTCCCAAAGTTCATATCTACCTGGAATCTTAGAATGAGACCTTATTTGAAAATAGTCTTTGTATATATAATTAGTTAAATTAGATTATTTTATGCTGCATTGTCTTTGCTTTATTTTACTTGCTACAACTTAAAATCATTTTCTGCTTACTTCGGTTATCAGTCATACAGGAATGTCATGGTATATATTATTCATCCTCTCTTTATGTACCCTGAATACTTTGTTCAAGGAACTATTCAACAAAAATGTGCTGATGGAATGAATGAATGAAGCTGTGATGAGAATCAAGCAGGGTGAGATATGAAAGTTACATTAAACTGTAGGGCTCAAAGCAGGCACACAATATAAATGGTATTATGATTATCACTTGAGAAAGGAATTATAGTTTTTGAGGGCCCCCTTGCCTGGCTGAGACTGGGAGAACACAGTGAAAAATAAAGGTTCTTTTGGCAGAGATAGGTGAGAGCCTTGCCCTCTCTGCCCTGAAATAGCAGCTTCCCTTTGAGACAGGAGGCCTACCAGAGAAAGGCAGGACCTGGGCAGTGGGGGGCGGAAACAGGAGCATTATGTGTAGCTCCCTTACTCAAGGTCAGGCTTCTGTCCTTGCACTCTTAACGAGGCTTTGATCTCATCTCCCTGTCCAACAGACATACGTTAGTCAATAATTCTGGAAGATATCAAAACGCCTGCACCAAGACCCTCCCCCTCCCTGCAGCCTCCACAAACTGCAGACCATGCTAATGGGCTCTGTACAGACTATGCTGTTTCACAGGGCTTAGGATCTAACCGCTGCCAACTCTGCTAAGCCCCAGCTCGGCCACCACCTCTGTCTTTCTGTGACCCATGGAATTTAGAATGAAGCCAATCACCTCGAGTGAAGAGTTGACCTCCGCTGTGGCTCGGTTGACCTGTGATTGCCTTGTTTTTGCTGGCTGTCCTTTTCAGACACAGGAAAATAGTAGAGGGCAGGGAACATGAGCATAGGAGGCGAAAGATTCTGATTAGGTCTCAGCTCTGCCATTGCGATACCGTGACCATCAGTAAGTCACCCGTGTCTTCCCAGCCTCAGGATACATATCTCGGAAACATGCCAGGAATGTTAGTTGGTCTTGCAACTGTTTTGAGACTTATGCAGGAAATCAGATGTAAGTGTGCTTTAGAAATTGGGAAGTGTTATGAAAGTAGAAACAATCATTACCATTATTCAGTGACTCTAAGCACAGTTTAAAAAACTATGAAAAAAATCAGTTATTGACCCTGTGACAGGCATTGCAGATTGAGAGACAAACGCAATGTAATCCTTCATGACTTCTTAAAATTATGCAAATAACCCATATTCATTGCAGACAAGATAGAAAATCCAAATAAACTGGTAACAATGATAACAGTCACAATCATTTTATCATCTCGATGGCTACCTGCTTTTATCCTTTGAGGGATTTTGTGATGTTTCACAGAAAAATTTAAAAATAAAACACAAAGATGATGCCTGTCATGTTATCTCATGATTTGCTCTTTAATTAAAAAGACCAATTACCTTTTAAAGTCACTAAGTGTATTTTAGCTTTCTTTTTCTTGCACGACCTTTTTGTGTTTCATTGTCTGGCATTGTTTGGATTGGTTCTGCTCTTTTTAGCCAATCCCTCATAGTTGGACACTTTAGTTGGTCCCCATTTTTCACTGCAGCAAATATCACTGTGATGATTTTCCTCTTGCTCAAATCTCTGCACACTTTCATGATTGTTTCTGTAGGATAAATTCCCAGAAGAAGAACTGCTGGGTCAAAGAGTAAAAATGCACATTTTTAAAAGTCTTTTGATAGTCAGATAAAACTAAAATATCACCCTCTAAAAAGATTATACCAATTTAAACTCCCACCAAGACTGCATGGAATGCCCTGTCTCTGCACTCCAGCCAGTGCCAAACATTATCTCCGAGTGATTTAAAATGCCTGAAGAAAGGAGTGATAATGGTTTCTAAACAGCGCTGGCTAAAACACGGGTGCTGCATATTGGCTTTCAGCTTGATAAATACTTTCTTATAAGGTCATAAATATTGGTGGTACCAAAGGTTAATGTAGTGTGCAGTGCTGTAAAATTCAGCAGGCAACCTGCTAGATCATAATGATGCATTAGCACCTTTCAGTATGAAGTGTGATGACTTACAAAGTCTGCGTATAAGTGGCCACTAACTCAACAAGTGCATAATTGTGTCAGCTGTTTCTACAAACATAATTTATTAAGTGTGCACCTTGCCTTCTGTTAAATGCCAAAAAATGAGAAAAAGAAGAAAGAGAGGAAAGGAAGGAAAGAAAATCACTAGTGGCTCAGACTACATGTTCAATCCTTTTTGCCAGCTAAGGATCTTTTAAAAACCAGCATAATTTATTGCAGGAAAAAAAGAAAAGAAAGTAATCCTTTTCATATATGAATGGTGAACACTGTTGGAATCACAATTGGGACAGGTGTGACAAATAGCTCTGCCATTACAAAGCACATGCTTTTAGAAAATGGTCTCCTAAATTATTTTGTTTGTGTTCTGAAGTTTTTGATCTATGGACCTTGCTCGTTCCATTTTTACATGCAGGTGGAAACAAGTGTCATAGTTACTTGCTTTTGTCCTTGGCTAGCTGGTACGAAGTTGAAGTCTGCTACTGTAATTAATGCATGTAAAGGCTGTGTGTGTTTTAAAGTGAAGAGTGACCCCTCTTTTAGTGGAACTCAAACAGAATGGATGATTCACCAGACACATGTCATTATCTTTGCTTCTTTGACAATGGAGCATATAGCAAGCATTATGGACAGACTTTACTAAGCCCATCTCAGTGTTCGCCTGTGTGTGGTGCCATGGTTGTGAAGAATTTTTGTAAAAAAGAAATGTGTACTACCTCACAGATATAAGATGAATGTGTGCACATTGGGCAATTTATTCTGTTCACCATGTAAGATAGTCTGAGACAAACCAAGAAGTGACTGTGCTTCCTCTCTTTTCTCTCTTCCCACCTTCCTTGATAATTAGTTTTTAAAACAACATTTAAACCATTTCCCACTTGCTCTGAAAGTACTTGGTGGTGGTGTTTACAGCTGCAGCATTTACACCAAGAATATTCACAAATAATGGTCCTAACTATACCTTTGAAATTCTAGTTATTATTATTATCTTTGTACTATTATCTTTGGATTGTTTCAGTGTATCAATAGTCTTTAGAGACAAAAAAATATCATTCTTCTTATAGTGTTCTGGTTTTAGTAGTGGTATTTATGTTTATGAAATATTATAGTGATACTAGATTTGTGTTGTTCTGTGTTTAGAAATTTGCCACACATGTAACGTGTATGATCATCATATATGTTTGGTTAGATTAGAATTAGAGACAAATACCATTTAGAAATAATTCCAATAACAATTTTTAACATGGAAAACCAGTCAGATTTGCTACAGCCCCAAACAATGCATTAATGTAAAATTAAATGATCACTGACAATGAATTGAATTGCTTTTTTTTTTTTTTTTTTCTAAATGGGAAATGGGTTAAATTTGTTTCTGAGCCTGGGAATGCGGAGGTGAAGGAAATGCACTCCGGGTCCCGGAAGAGTTGATCCTAGGCTAGTGGTGGAGACCAGTGCACATGGCAACGCCAGTTGCAGGAATGACCTAGATGATGTGGGAGGGTGAATTTTTTTCTATCTAGCCAAGTTATGTTGCTTTTCATCTTTATCTCCCTTTCCCTGATACATCACAAGGATAGGACCCTTCAGTTCCTTCTTCATGTGATATGCCTCATTTGTCTTTGAGGCACCCGCCTGATTGCAAGCAGAGAGGGGACTCCAGGCACTGTGTTGCTTTCAGTCCTTCTATGGCTGAGGAACACATTTCATCTTGACTGTGTTGCAACATTAGGATTCTCTCTTAGTGCATACTTGCTGGAAGGAGGTTGAGCAAGATGGAAGAATAGTTACCATCACAGAGCTTACATTCCAAGGAGCCAAAAACTACATAGCATATTTGACCATGTGGAGAATGAGAAAAGAGAGATGGCCAAGAGGAACATGTAGTGTTTGAAGGTGGGTGAGGGGCTCTCTGGAGAGGTTGCACGTAGACCCACATAAAATGAGAAGTACCTGGTTTGGAAAACAGCCAAAGGAAGAGGCTTCTGGGAGTGGACCCAACCTATGAAAATGCCCCTTGATCTGGGAAACAAGTAGGAAGTACTAGAGGAGTGACAATAGCAGTAAGACCAATGCTGAAGTAGTCTGCAGCTTAGAACAATTGTTATGGCTGCTGAGTTCTGTAGGGATGTGCATAAGTAAGATGTGCTTGACATGAAGTTGTGGAGGTGGGCCCCTGCTAAGCAAGACTTAGGTTAAGAGCAATGAGAAGCTAGCAGAATTTTAAGTCCCTTCTCTTGCAAGAGCTGGTCTGGGAGTTTTTCATAGTTGGGCTATAGAATCCCTCTCCCCCGCCGGAAAAACTCACGGTACCTGGAATGCCCAAACATGAAGGTTAATTTGGCAATAGAAATGCCTGCTCTTAGGCCACATAGCAGGTTCCTGCAGACTGAGAGTGGGAATGCTTTGATCTGAGAGCGCTCACAGCACATGTGGCAGCAAAGCCACGCTGTCCTGTTAGGATGTCTCTTACATTTTTAACGAGGAGCCCTGAGGCACTGTATAAATAAAACGGCCGAATTATTAAATTATCACTCTACAGGGCATCTTACATTAGTCCTAATTAAATGATGCTTTTCATGTTAACAAACAGTGCTCGAAAAGGATTCCCATTTTTAATTCTAACCTAATAGGATTCAAAAGCCTTAGAAATTTCTAGACTGTGACTCACTGGTAGGCAGTTTTCAGACCTTGTCCAGAATTTTGACATTGTCAGGAAGCATACTGACTTCCCCCTCTGCTCAAATTCTGAAATACTTATGGAGCTTTTGCCTTTATCCATGAGGTGCTCAGTTTACATTGCTGCCCTCAGTAACTGGGAAAAAAAAAAAAAAGATCAACAGATAAGAAGCAATGGTGTCAAACACTAGACAATTGGAAATAACAACAGAAGAAAAATAAGTAAGGTAAACCTATAGCAGCCCCAGCTCAGGGCCTGAGAAAAATTTCCAAGTCAGAGGGAAAGGAGTGGGCTCAAGTAAAGATTGTTTAGGGAGCAGGAACTGGCATCAACCACTGTGTGCTGGGGACCCAACAGGGCCCCTGTCGGGTGAGATCCCTGGTCAGCTGAAGATATGCCCCATGATCAAAGAATATGGTGAATGTATATATTTTTTTAAATGTATTACAATTAAAGACACATTGCCATAAATCTGCTTCAGAATACTGTTTCTTGTGTCAAATATACTTATCCCATTATTTTTTGCCACTTTCTGAAGCAGCTCTGAAAGTCCTGTTTCGTGATTATCTTTTGTTATGTGTCATGGCTGCCTTATGTCCTGAACTGATTCAAAACATTTACCTTCCTTATCTTTTTGACTTGGGAGAAGAGCCAAGGAGTCCTATGGTGCTGGTTTCTGTGAATGAGGTAGATGAGGATACACAGCAATGTTTTCACAAGCCCATCTCCTGGCACTCAGCAGAGTACTTACTGTGTTTTTGTTCAAACATTATAAAGACACTCATAAAAGAGTATTTTCAGAACTGCTTCAGAAAATGGCAAGAATGATGGAATAAATGTGTTCAAAGCATGGAGAGGGGTTTATGGTAAAGTCTTTTGATGTAATAAGTTTTTCAATTTAAACATTCCCCATAAATTTTGATCATACATCATGAAGGAGGAAGACAGTAAGCAGATAAATCTGGGTAATATCAGGATGTGAGAGTTACAGAAAGGAGATGAAGACCCTGTAGTGGAATGGGTAGAGTGGGGTATATGAGCTGAGAGGAGTAGGGTGCAGGAAATTAGGCAAAGGCTGTGCTCATACCATCCCAATGTTCAGTGACATCATTTTGATAGCTTGAGGTAAGCCATGATTAAATATTTGTACCAGAGAAATTGACAGGGATTTTTAAAAACTATACTACTGCATGATTTATCAGAAAAGGTTTTATGGAGAAGAACTACATCTGCTGTGACATGAGAATGAACAGTCTATCATTCATATGACGAAATCATAGAAGGATCATTCCAACAAGTGCAAAGGCCCTGTGTGCACAGCCCCTGCTCCTCCATCCTCTCTGATGACCAGAGTAGAAACCTTGTCTTCTTCTATTTACCTTTGAGGAGATTTTCATTCTGTGTTATGTTTTATTCCATACCCAGAAGGCCACTGGTGTTGTATTCCCATGCTGCATGGCAGAGAATCTACCTTGATCCTTATATTTCTGTTTCCAGGCTGCTTTTTTCTTCTCTAGGTTTGTGTTTTTCTTTTCCCGTAGTGAAATTTTACCTTATTCTCAGAAATGTTTCTTTATTTATATGTCTGTGAGAGTTTCAATCAGTAGCTAGTTTCTTGCATAAGCCTTATATTCCATGGTGTTGTTCTGTAATTAAAGGAGATTATAAAAATGGAAACAAGAGCAGGGGTTTGTGGAGCAGCTAAAGGTGGAGGTCTTTAGCATCAGAAGGGAACACGATGTTAAATGACCTTTTCCAAAAGTGTTCTTTTGAGCATCCGACTGTCTTCAAAAAAACTACTAAGTTGAATGAATAGACTCAGTGAACTAATAACTGGAATGACCATTCAGCCAGTGTTTATTGATAATGATGCTTTCTATGGTGACATCTGAGTTGAACCCCAGCTCCATTCTCAACATGCACCGTAGGAGCAAAGAGAAGAAATCCGAAGTTCAGGACCTTAGGTGGTTTGTATCTCAAGTACTTCCATTGTCAATTTCTTTTTGCATGACCCAGTTGTCACTCTCAAAATTATCTCTTGTCCTCTCACTAGGCAAATAAGATATTCCAGGAGGAAGTAGGTATGTGCTGTCCCTCCTCCCCTTCCTTCCCTCTTCTACTTATCTCTCTCCTCTTCTTTTCTTCCTCTTCCTCTTTTGCCTCTCTCCCCGCAAAGGGTAACAGAGAGAGCCTAAATCTTGCAGAACAGCTGAGGATGACTCTGACACTCACAAGGCTGCAAGGTATTCCTGAATAGTGGTATAGACTCCAGCAGAGGAAGGAGAAGCATACGGCAAAAGGCACAGTTCACAGATCTCTGAGTGACCTGTACACATGGATAACACGTAGCTCACTGCAGAAGGCACTGCTGAGCCTTGCCAGGATGGATGGTTAGCTATGGTTTCTTACATACCCACGTGGAGTCTGCAAATATGCCCTCATGTTTTGGCAATCACAGCCTAATCTTGTTGAGTTTCTGAGCCAAAGAGGCTGGTCCTGTCTACAAGATTTGTGGTAAACAGCAGTGTCCAACCTCTGTTGCAGCTAGGCTGTGAGTCTTTTTGCAGAGCTCAGTTCTCTCAGAATCCATAGGCAATGCTGAGCTCAGTATCAAGCTTTGGGAAAGAGAATATAAGAGGACCCGGACACTATTAACTGAGCTTACAATCTACTCCAGCTAATAGGGAAATTAACAGATAGTTCACCTTAACAGGAAATATTCTAGGAGACAGCTAAAAGAAGCAAGAATGATAGCTGAAGAGACACAGGTATCTATAGTCATCCCAGGATCAGTTAATCATTGATGACTGTCTTCTTGGCATTGTATTACATGCTTTCATGCAGTTTTATCCTCCCAGTAGTTCTATATTTTATGTACTTTTATGTAAAAGTTCATTTTTTATTTAGCAACCTGAGCACAGGGAGGTTAGCTAATGTAGTCCAGGTTGCACAGCATGTGCTAAAGAAAAGATTTGAATGAAGAAAGTGAGATTCATGTCTTGTAGTTGGAATAACACACAGTTTCCCCAGCAAAAATATAAGTATGTTCACTGTGTTGCAGTTACATAGCTGAGAAGTTAACTTTGAGCTTCAACAAATTCTAGTAAATTGATACAGGTGCTTTAAACCAAGCACTTAACATCTCTAACTTAATGTGACCCAATATAGGATGATTCTTATGGGTGCTGACTATTCTAATTTTGTTTGCCTTTCTTTTTCAAAATCAAATGCCTGACACCAGACCTGTAATTTTGGCCACATTATCTCCACGTTTTAACCAAGCAAGCTTATTAGTTCAGACAATTAAGAAAATAGAAGTTGAAAATAGTTGGTTATTAGGGAGAAAGGAGTAATGTAAATCCAAGGTGTTGGAGCAATTAGCATTTGCAGTAATAAAAGTCAAGTTGAACACTAAGGAAATGAATATTAGGTTTATTATTTAGCATTTACATATCATCATGTATTTATAAAGTGCCTGATAATTGTTTCTGGCTATTTCTTTTGGTGTTGCTCAGATAAGAGACATTTGCTATTCTTGTGGGCAACGTAAGGGAGGGTAGTGAGAGCCTATTAAATCACAATTCCAGTAATCCTTCTATCCTCTTATTCTCAATTCTGATAGAAGTAGAGAAAGAAAACGGCAGAAATCTTGCTAAAACATAAGTCATTTCATCTCCTTCCTTTGCTAAAAGCCTTCTAGGGACTCTCTTATTTCCATTGGAGTAAAAGCCAAAATCCTGTAAATGCAACTTGAGATCCTAGATTGGATTCTGGAACTGAGACAAAGACATTAGTGGGAAAGCTGAGAACATTTCAATAAAAATCTGTAGTTTAGTTTATGGTGATAGACTAATGTTAACTTCTTAGTTTTGATAAAATGCACATGGTTAGGTAAGATGTTGGCATTAAAGGAAGCCAAAGTGCAGTATGTCAGAAGTCCCTGTACTGTCTTTGTACCTCTTCTGTAAATTTAAAGTTATTTCATAAGTACAAAAAGGTTTTAGAAAGCCAAAGTTTCTCCAGCAGGCTACGGAGATCTGTATGACCTGTTCCTCTTCCCTGTGTCTGTATCTCTGCCATTATCCCCTGTTCTCTTCCCCTGGGGTATGTTCTGTACCAATCTCCCTCTTCATCATTTTCCTACTCCAGGACCTTTGCACGGTTGCCTCTGTGACTGGACCATTGCCGTTTAAGCTGTCCCCATAGCTCACCCTTCTTTGTCCTAATTGACAACTTCTCAAAAACCTTCCATGGCAAATTTCACACCCACCCCAGCACTCCCAGGATACTTTCCCTCTGTCTAGTGTCTAGTCTTGTGGCATTCACACTTCTAACAGATGCAGCCAGGCTCTCGTGTATTATGCTGTGGCTTATCATTTCTCTCCCTCACTAGAACCTAAGTTCCTTCAAGGAGGAAATTTTTCCTTAGTTTTTCCACTATGCGCTTCCAGCACTTTATACTGTACCCAGTACATACTGAGTGCTTGGTGAATATTTTCGAACCTAAATGTTAGCTTCTAAATTGAAAGAAGAGATTGACAATTGCCAATTGCCTAATTACTGGAGCATTCTGTGAAACACTTTAGGTGATCTAGATTTTGTTAAGTCTTCAAAATAATGTGAAATTTAAGTACTGTTACCACTATTGATGAGGCTCCCAGAAGTCTCAAGTTTTGCCTGAGATCACATAGTTTTTTGATCAGATCTGAAAGCTAGGGTTCTCCCAATGATATGTCTCATTGTTCTGCTTTTATACCTCCTCACCTGTCAGACTGACATATTCCTCTCCTTTCATTAAAACTATGATATGTGAAAAACAACTTGAGTTAGAATAGCAAAATTCATCAAAGTATTTGTCCATATAACTCTAACCTCTTTCCTTAGGTGGCATTATCATACAAGATAAACACGCAGAGCACATTACTTCTTCAGTGGTCACAGGCAACTCTGGAATACTGTGAATTTTTCAAAATTAATCTAATGGAAAACAAATTTAACCTTGAATTTTTAATTTATGGGCTAGTTTTTGTTTTCAACTTTAATAATCCCTTATTGATGGCAGTTTTACTCCCAGGAAAGCTTACAGTATTTGGGGAAGGAAGAGGCTCTGAAGGCCACAAACTCGACTCTAGGATCCAATCTCCTGCCTCCTATGCACAGCAACCCCTCCTGAGCTTTGTTTTCCTCATTTATGAGATAGGTACAGTTTTAGTACTCAGTCATGATGTGATTATGAAGACCCATGATGCAGTCATCATAAAGTGGGACACCCTACTGATATCATTGGAATATAACTATTTAAATTGAAATGGACACTGAAGTTGGTGTCTTCTGAAACCTCCTTAATTTCAGATTACTAACTAAGCTTAATATAAAGTCATATGAATTACTAAGTTAATTTAGCATCCATCAACTATTTCCATGATTTCATGGGCTTTCTTCCAAATGCCCCTATTAAAAACAATACCAACATTATCATTATGATCATCATTAACACCTATTTATCAAATAATTATTATGTGTGAGACTTGATACTATATTCTTGACATCTTCATGTTTTATTGTGAATCTGCAAGTGAGTTTTAAAAACCCACTTCACAGATGAGGGAACTAAGATTTTATGGGTATGAAGTAATTTGCTTAGTGTCATACTGAAGTCCTAGGGCCATGTCTGGATCCTAGGTCTTTCTTGTTTTATATTTGAGACTGTCATCAATATCAGAAACTACCTTTTTGCACAGAATTTTGAAGCAGTTGGCAAATGACCAAAATATATCTTGTCTGGGACTTGTGTTTTTCTAAGCCCTTGTCAGCGTTTACTTAAATGATAGCCAAGAAACCACTTTTATTAGAATTGCCTGGTATGCATGATACAAATGCACATTCCTGGCTCCAACCAGTATTGGCACCAGCAATATGCATTTGTGTTGGAGAATGTTTGGAGAACATTGAATAATGAGCTCCAGGATACAGTTGTAGTGGAGGTTCAGGAAATAATTTTGACACATTTGCCAATATCCATAGTGTAAATGCAACCATGGCCTATTGCAAGGTACTAATGCCTCATCTTCCAATACAGAGTTAGGAAAAGATGTGCAGTATTAAACTTTTTAAACATTTTCTAAAATACAGTTACAATAAGCAGTGGAATATTACATAGGAATATTACATAAGAGTGAAATGGAAGATGAGAATTTGCAAATGGCAAGTTCTAACTATTTATGACCATTTTATATACTCCAATTGTTGATTTATGTATTGTAATTTGTATCACAGATTGTTTAACATCAGGGTGATACCCCTCCTGACAAGGTCATGGTGGGTGCTCACAAATTAGGATAAGCAAGTTCCAACATGTCACTCTGTAAGCCAGAGTGACAGAAGTCAGCCCTGAAGAGGCTTCAGCCTTAGAATCTGCATTTCTAAAGAGCCCCCTGATGATCCTGGTGCACATTCAAATTCCTGAGCCATTCCACTGGCCTTTTTAAGAGGGCATCTGAAAGAGGCATATGAAAATACTATGTCATGTAATAAACATCTGAAAGATGCAGATAGGATTCACATTCCCAGCACTTGGTCATGGGGAGTTACGCTAAATGAGCTTCCCCTCTTCTTAAAGGGATTTCTTTCTTTCTTTCTTTTTTAAAATTAAATAAGTATATTTCAAGTTTTATTTTATTTTACCCTTATGAAGAGTGGTTACTTTGTGTTAAAGAAGGCAGTAATTCTATTTCCTTGCAGCTAATGCAGGAGCATGGTTTAGAGGCCTTTCATGAAAGGTTTGGGCAGAGAGAGTAAAATGTTGGGAAGCTTCAGGCCAGGACTACATGGGAAAGGTGGCTTGTAATCTCACATTCAATATAAAAGATTGAAAACACTGAATAATGAGAATCAGTACTGAGCCTTCCCATCAGAATGTTCTATCTGGGTTGATTCAGCTTTATGATTGCATTATGATACCACACACTTTACCCCTCCCCTTTGTATATATGCTTATGGAAAGTAGGGCACATCTAAGGTCTATAAGGAAGTCTTGCTTGACTTTAATCAGAGGGACCATTTGAAACAGCACCTACCTGCCCCACCCCATCCACTTTAAGGATAAAAACCTTTCCTGTGGAGAAGTTTTAATCCAGGTTGTTTTGTTTTGTTTTGTTTTGTTTTTTCCAGGGATTGAATTCACAACCTTGCACCTGCCAGGCAGGCACTTATGCCACTGACCTAAATTCCCAGCTAGGTTTTAATCCAGGGAGAACGCATGCTTCCACGTCATGGACTGCCTAGAGCCGTGAGCACACTCTGCTCTCTGAGAGATCAACACGAGGCCTGGGATTCATCCTCCAACAGTGATTTCACTCTCTAAATGGCTATGGAGGGTAGCTTAGGAATGCATTTCCATGCATAATGATCGGTCAGTGTGTCTTCATGCAACACCAGAAGCCATGGCCATCACTTTGCATATGTCAAGACTTTAATTCTCCTGTCTTTTGCTTATTAGCTTCACGTCACAGTGAAGGCAGGCACGTGACAACCTTGGAATGAATGAATTCACAAATATCTATCCTATAGGAGGGGTATGTAAGGTGCAGACAGGTGAAGTGATATGTCCAAGTCAAACAGCTGGTCACCAGCAATCTACTCCTAGCTGGTCCCCAGTCCAGACACATAATATCATACTATTTTCACCCAACAGAGCAAAGGAGCGGCTCTTAAAACATGGGAGCATATTAGTCCTCCATGAGAATTTTGTAAGAGAGTGTTTCTTAGCATCATGTCATGAATGGATCATTACAAGGTGGGGCCCAGGAATCTTAATTTTAAACAAACTTCCCCTGGTGACAGAAACGTTGGACAGACTACATCTGGAGACAGAGTGATATAGACTTTGTTAATTTCTGCAGACCTCCAGTCATAGGCAAACCTGTTTACCTTTCAGATCACAAAATCTGGGTCTTGCAAAAGACGACTAAGAGGCTCTTACCAAGGTTGGGCCCCTCATCCCACCCCTCCCTGAGTCTCTGAGCCTTCAGTTTTATAGATGTGACAGGCACCTACAAGATCACAGAATTCAGTGTCTTCACTTATTCAGGTCCTCTAAATTCCAGCCCAGAAGCATGACACAGTGAGAAGATGATAGTAGTTGGATTTGGTTTCAAGTGTCCTGAACTGAAATGTCTCCCTCCTTGATATAGCTGCCAAATTGGTTTCCCTATAGTCTGCTGTATGACCCGATCTTGCTATTTATATAGAATATCCCAGGGAAATGGACATTACTAGCTACAGATGTACAACACATTGAAATCATCAAAGCATTTTCTGGACCAAAATATTGTTTCTCTTTGACTCAAGAAGGGGGCAGGCGTGGCCATTTCTTTCTTAAAATGGAAGAAATGGAGACTCAGGGCAAATGACTTCACTAAGGTAACACTCCGTCATGTTTACCAAACAAGCCTTATCACTTCAAGTCTGACTGGCTTCTCAGTAAAGCCATGAATGACAGAACTAAATAACAAATGTCTACAGGGCTTCTGGGTGTTGCTCTTTCTTCACTTGGAGAGTTGAGTTTTTAGAACACCAAAATATTTGCTAGTGCACTCTACTAATGCATAATAACTGATTTTCTAAATAAATAAAACGTTCTCTAAGAATTTTTCCCATATTTTCTTCTGGATGAATTTAGGATCCAAAGGTCCTTCAACTAGACACCTCAGCCATTGTCTTCTTTGGGGTATGGTTTTCCATCTTTCTCCCCTACAGAATTAGGAGCTCCCAAGTTTCAGAATATGTCTTATCATTTTCCCCTTACATCTAGAAAATGCTCTTTATATAAACAAAAACTCTGAACTTTAAACTGAAGCTCTGGTAATGAATTGGGATAGTGTAGACCTAGGATATTTGTTCCTCTAAGGATAAGCATGGAAAAATATTATCTACAGGCCTCATCTGACCCACTGTCTGTCTTTGTAAATTTTTGTTGAAAATCAGCCACAGACCTAGTTCATTTGTTTTCATATCATCTATATCCACTTTCCTATGCAAACAAAACAAGCATAGTCTACAAAGCCAAAGTATTCACTCTATTGTCTTTTAAGAAACTATTTGCTATCCCTATCAAGCTAAAGAACATCCTAGAAAGAGATGAAAACATTTATATTTTCAGAGTAGATTTCTTTTTCTAGCATGTATGTACTTTGCTCCATGCCCACAGGTGCAAGAGAAATTAGTCTATTTACAAATAGGATTTGAAACTCAAAAATCACCTGAATCCTTTCAATTTGCAGAAGTTGTGTACTTCATGTGGCAGGATTTGTTTCCGTCAGATTTATATAAATAAACATATCAGTGTTCAAAAAGAATAGTATCTATATGTCTCAGTACATATCAGAAAAACTCTCAATAGTTGTAGAACAAAACCCTTGGAGTACTGGTCTCTGACTGCAGTATTTATCCGAAGAACCAAGCAATTAGTAAGGGAAACCTAGAGATGTTCACTGAGTTCTTAATGCATCATCATCTTAAATGTATCTCCCATTTTGTGCAATGGAACTGTGCTTTCAGCACATTTCTTAGACCTGGAAAATCAGCATAATGTATAGAATTGCAGTGTGTTAATTTGAATCTTGCATAATACACTAGGGGAAAAATCTTTGAGCTAGGTGGAATTGAGGGTTTACTCTAAAATATCAGCAATTCTTTTTAAATTGATGTTTGACTTGGCCTTGATTTCTGGATGGGACAGAGGATTAATGAAAACCAAGAAATTTTGGCCAGGAGAGGAGAAAACTGCAAGAGAGGCCCTGCAGGGGAGGATAATGGGACTGCTGTCTGCTAGGAGGGGAGTCCACTGCTCCTTTCAGATTGAAACTTCCAGAGCTTAAGGACCAGTAGGTTCATTTTTAGAAAGTCACAGAGTAAAAGAAGGGCATAATTTTGGGGGTAATTTGATTCCAGGGAGGCTGATATTGATATAGTGATATATCTCAGTGTTTATAAAAGAGGAGGCTGAGCTGCCATCTCCAAAGCCACAGGACAGGTAAAACTGTCATGGAGAAATCATCAGGGTACCTAGCAGTTGCCCCCTGTAGCTCTTTGGCTCCTGAAAGATCATAAAATTAGAAAAAAAAGCCAAAGTTCCCAGGCTGTCCAGAAACATACCCCGCAATGCCGGAGGAGTAGACATCCATCAGCAAGATGAGTTGAAGCATTGGTTACTGTCAACAGCCTTTAAGACAAAAGACCCTGGGTAATAATAGGCAATGATGGGATGCTTCACTGCTGTCGAGGGTAACCCAAGCGTGCTAGCTCTACCAGTCCCACCACATCCATGAAAGGCAACTGTGTGTTGTTAGAGCCCAGCAGAACACAAGAGGGACCTAAGAGATGCAGTTCACCACCAGAAAGCATCCAGCTTCATTGGATGCTCTCAGCTCCTAACCTCAATAGAAGCCAGACCTATGAGAAAGAAGAGGTGGACCTTGCCTCATGGATTCTGCAAAGTTCTGGAAGGACTGGAGTCAAGAGGCAGGCAGTGTGCCTGGACCTGTTCAGGTGTATTAACTGCAGGTGTGACATTTTAGGTGGAGAGCTGAGTTCTCACCAGTTTATGAGCTTTCCATAGACTGGCTTGAGGTTTAACACTGAGTAGTCAGAAATTGTCATGTCACCTGGAAAGTACATTAAAGGATGTGACCAGTGATTGCCATGCCGGTTCTCACCCGCATGACTATACTGCCTTCTGTACACTGACCAAGCATTTCAAGAGGCCCTCATGCTTATGAATCTGTTTCTTCATTATAAAAAGCATCATGGTAGTGTTCTTCTGTTTGAGTTACTAAATGATGCTATGAAATTTCTCTAAAGGCGTTAATGAAGTGTCAGTCGATCAATAAATATTTACTCAATGGTGACCTGATGTGAGGTGCTATTCTAGATGCTGATCATAGTAACAATCATGGGTAATAAACAATTCAGATAACTTGTAGATACTGCCATATTTCATCTAGGTGCTAATACTATTCCTATTTTCTAGATGAAGCAAATAAGACCCAGAATGGTAAAGTAAGTTACACAAGGTCACAAAGCTAGGAAGTAGCGTAGCTGGAATTCAAACTCAGATAGTTTGACTCTAAGTCTATGAATAGACCATCATCATCACCTCATCATCATCATCGTTGTCATCATCATCATCACCATCATCATCACATTTGGCTGTTTGTATTGGAAACTGAAAGCCAAACCTTTGGAACTTTGAGCAGTAGAGAAAGACTACTTTCTATGGTACTGTCACTTGGCTTTCTGTTTAATGGACACCAGCCCCCAGCCTTACCTGATACAAAGTAGATACTTAATGAATATATGTTGGATGTTGGAATAAATGAAAACATGTCAAGTTGAGTGAATCTTCTCCTTTTCTAGGAGGAATTAAAAGGTGTGATCAAAAGATAAGGTGAATTTTAAATGTTTTTTTTTTAAAAAACCGCAGTAAAAGACATTGTCATCCCCCCACACACACTATATTCCTTCACTTCAGACACATTCATCCCTTCATTCTTGCCATTTTCTGAAGGGTTTCTGGAAGCTCTCTTTCATTAATGTCTTTAATTACATTGTCCTAGCTTGGTGTTTTGACTCAATTGAAAATGTTGTTCTTTCAAAGTAATTTTGATTTTAGACAAGAGTCAGCAGTTCATGATGTCAGATCCAGTAACAAGGTAGATGGGGACACTGCAGTGTTTTTACTAGCCTGAATTTCCACTGGATGATACGGGACACCAGCATTTGTTACATTTTAGGTCATACCTTATAAAGATATTCACAAAAGAGGACTTCTAGAACTGCTTTGGAAAATGGCAAGAGTGATAGAGTAAGTGTGTTTCAAGAAGGGCAATGTTTTTGATGGGGATTAACAGCAAAGTAATCCCCATCAGTAATTTTTTTTAATGTAAGCACATGCCGTATGTTTTACTCTGCCTTTGTATGCTCTCCTATTTCCAGGTGCTATGGGCTCTGCTTGATAGTATTTTTGTGCCTAACCCCAATTTCACAAGTTGAAGCTGACCCCTAATATGATGGTTTGCAGACACAGGGACTTCAGGATGTAATATGGTTTAGATGAGATCACGATGATGGAGCCCCATGATAGGACTAGTGTCATTATGAGAAGGCCAGAGTTGCCGTCCTCACTTGTGAGGACACAGCAATCCAGATAAGGAGCCCTCATGAGAAGCTGAAGCAACAGGTCCCTTGGTCTTGGACTTCCAGCCTCCTGAACTGTGAAATAGAAATGTGTGCTAGGTAAGCTACCAAGCCTCAGGTATTTTGTTATAGCTGCTAGAGAAGACTGATATGGACACCTTGTAGCCCTTCTTCTTTACTGATATGATAAATTCCTTTCATGCTTATCTGGTGTTTGCAAAGAATGAAAGCTAGCCACAGAATTTGGAGTCAGGGCTTCTCTGTCCTCCAGTACTTCTTTCTAAGGAATTTCATCACTGGAGCAGAGCACTGAATTTACAGTATTTGAGTTCAGTGAAATGTGATGCATTTTTAAAATCTGCATCACCTGGCTGCAGAATCAGCCCTGTCAAGCTAGGACTGAAGCATTAACTACATCCAAAGCTTGTGATTAACTTATTTGTTTGCCTATGGAACTGAAATGAGAAAAGCAGGAAGCTGGAAGAACTGAACAAGCCCCGTTTTGAAGTAGGATTGTGAGAAAACCCAAGACGTAGGTTTTAATTCATATTCCCTGGGCTTACCATTATTATTTTTTAATGGAAAATAACTTTGCACAATCTTACTGCATTTTAAATGGAGGATGTGCAATATTGTCTAATGCAGGGCAGGAAGTTGATTTAGTATGCATGATTTTCTCCCACCCCCTCATTCTTTGGTTCTTTGTACACATTCAATATAGTTACAGTTTTGCTTAGAACATATATATTTTCCCCATGAACTTTTCTCGATTGCTTTTTTATCAGGTTTACAAATCAAATCAAATAGGTATATTGCAGAGCTCTGTGATATTATTTTCTGAGCTTAGTACAATGTATTGAATTATGCCAGCCCATGTGCTGCCCCTGTTCCTCTCTGCAGATTGAGAGAGAGAGAGAGAGACCGTGCACTCTGTAAATTCACTCAGCGCCCAGCATTACTGGCTAAATCAAGACCGCTATTCAGACTGCAAGAAGAGACAGAGCAAGTGTTCGTTACACAAATCAATTTGGTCCAAAGTACATCACAGTGGGTACTCAACCATTGCTCAAATAATATTGTCAACTTAATCAAATCATGCCTCAAAGACACTCACAAGCTTCTCTCTCTGAGAAATAGCTTGATTGGTGGAGAAGGGAGAAGCAGCTGGCTATTCAAAAGTACACTTTTTATTTATCAGTATGAGGAGCTTTGTGCATAGAAGGGAGAAAGCCTGTAAGAGAGAAAAGATGGTACATGTTCACTGGGCTGACAGTGGGAAAACTGTGGCATGTTAGAGGTGTATCTTGAATGTTGGGTCTCCTGCTGAGAAGACAGAGGCAGGGATGCTGGGGAGAAAGAAAAGGATGGGCCAGAAGAAGAATCCTGGAACAGCTCAGGAAAGATTTGCTGCGTGCCTACTATATACCAGACAAACAGAGTCAAAATGCATTTGATGGAGAGATTTCCCTTGGGATGCTCATGTTTTACTAGAACAGAGAGCTGAAGAGCAGATTCTAGAGGTTCTTTGAAAAAAAAATGTATCTGAAGCAGCTTAGCTGTGTCTTCTTCTTGATTGGTTGGTTGGTTGGTTTACGGTTGGTTGGTTGGTGGGTTGTGCTGTCACCTCATTCACAGAGCTCATGTCTCAGCTTCACTTCAGACCTAAAGCACTACTGTTAGAGCTGCCATGAGCCTTACTCCTCCTACCAGGCTTCACAGGTGTCATGTAGGTCATTTCTTAGATTTTGCAGCTTATCTTTACCTTGACCTTCAGAGGTGATGGAGGGGCAAGAAGAGTCCATGATATGGTAGCAGATATCCTAAGTTCAATTCTGCAGTCTCCTATCTGGGGGATGGGTGTGTAGATAAGTAGTAGAATGCTTACCTAGTATAAGGCTCTGGATTCAGTCTTCAGTAATACAAAAAGTTAAAAATGCCAAAATAATTAGATTTAAAAAGCATCTCCCAGCTGAGTAGCTTTGGACAGGCCTTATAACCTCTGTGAACCTCAGTTTTCCCAGTTGTTATAATGCTTCAGTGGAATAAGGCATGAAAACCTCCTCACAAAATACCTAGCTCCTGGTAGGACTTCAGCACGGTTTTCATTCTGATATCTCTGACTCTTTAGTTAGTTTTGCTCTGCTCTGAAGCTACCAGTGGATAACAGCATTCAGCATCACTGATAGTCTTAAATCAGGACAAAAGAAAAGCAAATAAATTCCCACAGGGGTTCCCATCCTCAACCAAAGCTTTGAAACCTCTTGAAACTGTATGCAAAATTCTGGGCTACACACATTTTCCCTCAGGGACTGGATCCACAGCTTCCATAAAACCTTTAATGTGTTCATGAACACAGAAATAGTTTAAGAAACATATTTCTACAGGATAAAGGAATGTACTCCAAATAATAGTAAAAATAACCATAGAAACAAAAGTCACACCTGACAGCTGCTATGACTGAAGCCACCTGCCTAAGAAGCCCAAGAAATGTGGGTGATGGATTTTATCTTTAGTTCTCACAGTCTCATCCAAGGAAACTTACTATCCCAAATTTATGTTATCAAAAGCGTTGCTTGAAACTTAGAGCCAATTTAACCATCTCCCTAATGTCAGAGGACACCGTTGTCATGGGGAAACTCACTCGTTCTCTTTGTTTATCATTTTCTAGTTTCATACCTTTAAAACCTATTGCATACCTTTAGCCCCCTAAACACACTATGGTTCTAAAGCAATGCTCCCCAGTAGAACTTTCTGGAATGATAGAAATATTCTGTACCCGTGCTTTGTAGTCAGGGAGGATGATAGGTTTCTGTTGCTTCAGGAAACAAATGAGCATAACCTAGAGACTTCAACAGCATGAATGTATCACATGATAATTGTGGGTCAGAACTCTGACTTAGGTATCAATAGCGTAAGATGAGAGACTGTAGCTGGCATGATTTTTTCCTTCTCTGGGCTAACGATAGGGTCTGTTTGCTTGCGTCTTCTGTCTCCTCATCCTTTGTCTCACGATCCATTTCTTCCATCATCAAAGTCAGTAATGGCAGACCAAGTCCACTTCACATCTCACTGCTCTAACATTGGTTTCTTCTCTGCTTCATCTGAGAACTTTCAGGAGGACCGTGGTGGTATTGTTGGGCCCACACAGTTAGTGACTCAGGGTCACTTTTTTACTGTATGGTCAGGTGATTGGCAACTTCAATTCTGCATCCTTCCTACTCCTTTGTCATATAGGCACCTATTCACAGGTTCCAGGATTTAGGGTAATGACATTGTCAAGGGCCCTCTCATGTTACTTGTCCAGCACTTGAAATATGACAGATGTGACCAAGATACTGACTTTTTAACTCAAATCAACTTTGCCTTAAATGTAAGCACTGATACTTGTTTCAGTTATTAGGAACCTTTGAAGTATCTTTGAAAGAGCTGAAGTATTCTGCTGTCAATTATTCAAAGCCTAAATATAGATCAAGGTTTCCAATGAAAAGTCAGTGTCCACATTGAGATCATGAGCTGGAAGTGTAAAATACACAGAAGATATCAAAGACTTAGTACAAAAAAGAATGTAAAATTTATCTTACATTGGTGATATAATAAAATAATATGTTTGATAAATTGGGTTAAAACAAATATACTTCTTGGGTGGATTTCACATTTCTTTTTAATTTTTAAAAGTATGCCTTCTATAAATTCTAGAATTCCATATGTCGCTTACATTGTGTTTAATTGAACAGCATCACCCTAATTTGC
This sequence comes from Dasyprocta punctata, assembly GCA_004363535.1. Classification (NCBI taxonomy): domain Eukaryota; kingdom Metazoa; phylum Chordata; class Mammalia; order Rodentia; family Dasyproctidae; genus Dasyprocta; species Dasyprocta punctata. The sequence goes on along the minus strand of RJWM01000192.1, from coordinate 154,224 downwards.
TTAATCATCATCCATGTGCTGCATTTGGTGCAGGCCGATGAATATATGTGCCTTCCACTTCCATCAAATATTCCTATGCACAGCTCTTGTATGATGTCTAATTGTTCCCTCCTCTCCCTCCATATTTTCCAATGTGTGTGCAATTTCTCTGTGAATTCTAATTTTGGTTGGCAATTCTACAGTGTCCTTCCCAGTTTTGTACCTGCCACATTCTAATCATCCAGACCCAGGGATGAATCCAGCACTAGGGGACCACAAACAACTTTGTGCTGAAATCTCTTATCCCAACTTGCAGCCAAGGAAACTGAGGCTCAGAGGAGCCTAAGTACCTGGACCAGTAAGTGATGGAACTGGGTTTTAGCGCAGAGATAACTAGCCATGGATACCCCTCACCCATGCTTCTCTAACAGGTTACCTGGTTCTCATCAGAAGATGCCAACCCAGGAGTGTCTGCCTAGCTCAAAGAGAAAATGCAGGGGTGGGAGCAGAATCTAAAAGGTGCATATTTCTACAGAACTATGCGTATTCTTTCAAACAGTCACCCCTGGATTGGTCGATATCAAAATCCAATTTCACTAGGATTAGCCGTGGGTTGCTCAGAGCTATTCATTGAATTAGGAATGATTATAGCAAAGGGAGCCCTGCAGTTCTTTATCAAGGTCTTTGTGGAAGCACTAAGTGATCTTCAGGAGATTAAAGTGCCCATGGTGTTTTCTTAACATTTATAACCTGCACTGATGTCTGGGGAGTTTGTTTATTAAGAAAAATTCTGCAGCAAACACCCCACCTTCTAATAGGGCCTTCACAATGGGCCATAGAAGAAACTGGCATTGTGATCCTAATGAGCTTATGTGGGAAACACTGCCAAGTGCTGCCTGGAAATTTGGTTCTTGGGAATAATGGCCTTCCCATCCACAAAGTATCCTGTAGGCTTTCCTGTGTGATGGGAAAGGCTATATCTCAGGGCCGTCCACATACATGGGCCTGAGAAACAGTGAACCAAAGCTGATGGCTACTAATACTGCTAATAATATCAAGATCACTATAATCTACCTTCTTTATTCATGGAACCTTTCCATTCACAAAGACTTTGACATCATTATTCCCCTCAATAGGGTCTAGGGTTAGTGTAAATTTATTATTTTATGAATATACAGACTAAGATCTGGAAAGCTGATGATCTTTGTGGAGGCTAATAAAGGGCTTCCCAGTTTGGCTGTGGGACATGGTAGCATCCAGAGATGGAAAAGAAGGTAGAAACCTGAACCAGTGAAGAATGGGGGAAGACCCAAGTGTCTCCTTTGTCAGAGTCCTCGTTATATTGGCCTCTGTTCGCAAATGGGAGCCTGGGCTCAGCTTTTGACGGGACACTCTTCCTTTTATTTTAAATTTTTCATCTGTTCGGAGGCCAGTGTTTTTGAGAGCCTCATGCTGGCAGAGGGGGTTAAAAAGAAGAAAACTATTTCTTAGTAATAGTCACAGGATTTAGTGTATTTTTGGTTTCTATTTTTTAGTGGGGGTTGTAGTGGGTTGAATGATAGCCTCCAAAAAGTATGTTCATGTTCTAACCTCTATGAATTGTGAATGAATATGACCTTCTTTGGGGAAAAGAGTATTTGTAGATATAATTAAGTTAAAGATCTTAGAGAAGGTATCCTGGATTTAAGGTGGGCTTGTGTCCTTATGAGAAGAAAAGAGGCAGACTTGAGCCAGACACACAGTGAAGAAGGCCACGTGCATATGAACACAGAAATGAGAGTCACATGGCTTAAGTCAAGGGACACCTAGAACCGACGAAAATTGGAAGAGGCAATGATTTTTTTTTCCTAGAGCCTCCAGGGGAAATATGCTCTGGCGGCACCTTTGTATTAAATTTATGGTCTGCACAAGAAGAAAGTTCTCCTGCTTAAGGCATCAAATTGTTTTATCAGAAAATTAACACAAAGACTGCCTTGGTCAGCTATGCCAGTCTGACAGAATGCCTGAAATATTCAACTTATAAGAAGGAAAGGTTTAGTTTGGCTCATGGTTTCAATCTATGGTCACTTGGCCTTGTTACTATGGACTCATAGCAGTAGAGTCCCTCATAAGGGACCTGTGTAGAAGAGGAGACCTGTCCACCTCCTGGCTGCCAGGAAGCAAAAGAGGAGAGATTTAAAAAAAAAAAAAAAAAAAAAAAGCTGGGATCCCAAATCTCCTTCAAGGGCACACCCCAAATGACCTGAGTTGCCCTCACTAGACTTCACCTCCTACAGGTTCCACCATCTTCCAGAGCACTAGAGTTGGGGACTAGTCCTTAATACAAAGCATTTGGGGGACAGTCCAGAGCCAAGGTATAGCAGAGATGTTAAACACAGGTTCATTCCAAACATTTCCCTGAAAGTTCCCATGGAAATGGAAAGGGCTCACATTCAATGTTAAGCATAATTTATGCTCTCTTCTGTCCCAACCTAAAATACACTAGCTCTGCAGCAGGTTCCTCCTATACCTTCTGCTGCATTTGGTCCTCACCACAGGCCTGTAGGGTTTGTACTACGATTGTCCTTTCACATATTAGTAAACTGAGTTTCACAGAGGTGATATGACAGCCCTGCCTTGATGTAAGGAGCTGGACCTCGGCTCTCACACAGGGCCAGTGATTCAGCAATCCTGGTTCTCTTTACATTGTTGCACCATGTATGTAGATGTGCTCACTTTGAAGGAGCTCTTTTTCCTATTTACATTCTCATTCTGTAGATCCCACAACTCCTCTGCTCCCTTTCTACCCACCAATGTCTGAAATAGTTTTGAGTTATTTTTTGTTTTATGTGTTTTTGCTAAAATGTGTTTCACCACAAATATTCCTATGTAACAATTTATGGGAGTTTGTATAAATACATGAAATACAAAATGATTAATTGAGTGTTGTATGTTTTTATCAAAGGAAACAATGCAAAGATTTCTCCAAAGTCCTGTTTGACTAGAGATGATTAATTTTAATTTTCACATGAGCAGCGTAATGCTATTAATCATTTAATATGTTTAATCATAATCTCTGTAATTCCTAATTAGGTTTATTAAGCTAAAACATTTAGCAGTTGTGCACAAATCCAAATCTAAGTCTTCTCCTCAGGATGAGGAGGAGCTCATTTCAATTCTGCATCCAAACAGCAATGAGAGAAATGGGCTGGACTGGATAAGACTCCAGTCTTAGCTCTTGCTGATGCCAGTTTAGAATCTTGTGGTAATGAACTAAAAACTTCCCACCCCTCTGAAAACTGGCATTGTCATGATTCAAGGTCATCTCAATGTCCGGGATGTGGAACGAGACCTTATTTCATTGGCAAAGAAAACTCAGTGCCTGCTCTGTTTCAGTGTAAGTTTTAATGTTGTTCTTTATCACTTGAAGGCAGCAAAGTTGATTGTTCATTCATTCATTATTAATGTGTGCAGTCATCATTCAATCAGGGCATCCTCTAGCCACTAAGTAGTAGACATTTTTCACTGATGTCTCAAGCTCATCATTCTTGCTATGGTTGTTGAATGGCTTCTGACAACTTCTAGAATGTTCAGGTTCTTGCTTTGCCTATATGGCACTTGTGACATAGTCCCCCACTTACTTGTGTGATCTTCTTTCCTGCCTGTATTTCCTGCATACAGTGTCTAACTAGTGATATCCAAGTCTGCATGTAGTGCCTTAGATATGGAACAGTATTTCAGATCTCTGCCTCTTGACACACGCTTTGCTGTCACTTGGTGCAGTGTCAGCCTCCACCTCTTCTTAGACGTCTCCCACTTTAACAGTCACCTCAGTTCTGCTGTATGTTCCTGACTTGAGGTCCCTCAGCTCTTTGTGATTTGCTCTCATCCAAGCACCAAGCCATGTGTATTATAACTGTCATTTGCTACCTCTTTCTTTTCTATTCACCTGGGAAATGCTGACTTATATGTCTAGCACATAACAGTTGCTCAGTAAAACTGTGTTGAATAAGAAAATGAAAATTGGCTTCCGGAAAGACAGTGAAACAGTAAGCAGCAGAGTAAACACCCTCTCTGAGCGATATAGTCCAAATGGTGGAATATAGCATTGTGGGGAAGACAAGAAGGAAAGAAGTGGGTCCCCTGGACCCAGGAAGAATCTAAAGTGAGAATGGAAGCCCACAGAAAGAATAAAAAGAAAAACTTAAACGAAGAAGGTGGTAGCTGGTGGCATCTTCACCCAGAGCTAAGCCCACTGTGTGAGAGGAGCTGTTGGAACCTGGGGACACATGATCAAGGTGACGTGGTGACTGGTGACCCTGGAGGCCTCTGAAGAGAGAGGCAGCATTGGAGAGGAGTGGCAGTAGATGAGAGCAGCAGACCTGGAAGACTGAACTCACTGGCAGTGAGTACACAGGACTCGGTCCTCCCATGGGAGAGAGCAATTGGCCAGGAACCATTTTAGGGTCAGGCCAGATAAACCAGAACAAGAACTTTTCCTGGTTTCCTCTAGCAGCTCCTAGCTGGGTGCAGACCCATGAAAACTGTTTGGACTTGGCCCCACCCCTGCATACATTCTAGGGGCCATCTTGGAGGTTCCTTGCAGGTAGCCAGCTCAGTATGGAAGCAGCAGCTTGCCCTGCCCCCATGCACACTAGTGACCAGCCCAGGTCTGCAGGTGGCAGCCAGCGCCACCCTCAAGCACTTTCTGGTGGCCATTAAGGAGGTTCCCTGTGGGTAGCCAGCTCAGTCTGGAGGCAGAGGCCCCATGCACGCTCCAGGGTCAGTAGTGGAGGATTCCTACTGGTGACCAGCCCAGGTCTACAGGTGGCGGCCAGCCCCAACCCCACACACGCGCTCCACCAGCCATCAGGAAGCCAACACAGGCTGGGAAAAGCAGTAGACAGCCCTACACCAGTGCACTCAATGACCACTATCAGATATCCATAGCCAGCACTGACTAGAAGAACCAAACAATCTCACTTCAGAGAAATTGTAGCCAATGTAGGAAGTGCCTGGGACCCCAGTACCCTCTTGTCCAGAAGAACCCAAGAATATGTCAAGATGAAGAAGCAAAAGGCATTCTCAGGCCTCTAATCCAAGCAGAGCAAATCCAGGAAGTGCAAACACAGAAGAGATTGGGAGTCATACACCTGAAGTTTCTGAAGTAATGGTAACTGAAGTAAAGAAACAACTTCATGAGACTATAAAAGAAATTAGAACAGAAATACTAACTAAGGTAAAAGAAGAAATTAAAAACATAATAAAAGAATTGCTAGGCATCTCTAAAGAAGACATAGATAAAAAAATGAAGGAGAATGAGGGAAACCTTGAATGAACAATACAAAGAAGATTTAGAATACATAAAACAGATTCAAAGAGATATCCAGAAAATTAAAAACTCTATTGAAAGCTGGCAAAACCACTTGAAAGAAACTGAAGATAGACTTTGAAACCTTGAAGACAGGTTTTCATCTTGTGATTGTGAAAGAAAAGATCTCTTAAAAATAACAAGGAACCTGGAAATAAAAATTCAATGGCTGCAAGACAACCCAAAGAAACATAATTTAAAAATAATAGGTGTGAGTGAAAAAGCAGGGGTCAACACAAGTGACATTAAAAGTCTATTTACAGAAATAATATCAGAAACATTCCCAAGCATGGGAAAAGGAAGTGACATTCAGATAAGTGAAGCATATAGAACTCCAGCTAGTCATAACCAAAATAAATCTACACCCAGACATATAATAATCAAGATCCCAGAAATTCAACACAAGAACAGAATATTGAAAGCTGTTAGAGAAAAGAAACAGATTGCCTATAGAGGAGCACCCGTCAGAATCACGATAGACTTCTCAACACGAATCATCAAGTCAAGAAGAGCTTGGAGTGAAGTATTTCAAATCTTGAAAGAAAACAACTTCCAACCCAGATTGATGTACCGTACAAAACTATCTTTCAAAATTAATGGAGAAACAAGATACTTCTATGACTAAGAACAACTGAAGGAATTCATGACCACCAAACCAACCCTACAAAAAATACTGAAGGACTTTCCAGAGAGAGATAAAAAGACCACAGCTCCAGAAACAGTGGCAGATGGATATCACCAAATGGGGCAGACAGTTGAATGGAGAGGAAAGGTAGGCAGCCAATGGCAGGAAAATAGCATGGCAGAGATGAGGCAGTGCATGTTGGCCATGACCATTAATGTACATGGCCTCAATTCACCAATAAAAAAAAAACACAGACAGAATGAATCAGGAGACAGGATCCATCAATATACTTTCTGCAAAAAACACATTTAATTTTTAAAGAAGGCTCATAGACTGAAAGTCAAAGGAGAGACAACAATGCTCTATGGGACAGGGAACCAGAAAGAAGTAGGGGTAGCTTGCTCTTTAGCTGCAGAGTGGACAAGAAAGACATGGCATTTTTATACAATAGAAAGCTACACAGTTATAAAGAAAGATAACTCAAGGCTCTTGTAGGTAAATGGATACAACTTAAGATCTTGCTCATGGATGAAATGATCCAGAGTTCCATGGGTGTACATCATGTTGTCTCCCTAGTATAGAAAACTAAGGGAGTTAATAGGATTCAAAATACACAATACATATTGTAAAAGTGAAAGGGGAGGAAGTGTCTAGAAAGGAAAGGTAGTGGCCATTGTTAATCTATTATTGTGATTTGAATCCCGTATTGTTTTCAATGTTCTGTTTAGTTTGGTTTTATTCTGTTTCAATTTGTCTAATTTTATTATATTTGGTACCTTGGACAGCTATTTCTTTTTTTTTATTTATTTAAGCGGAAAGAAAAGACACATATAACAAAGACAAAAAACAAAACAGACAAACAAATGACTAGAGTAAATGCACAACAGTAACACTGTAGCTTTACAAAACAGGATGATAGAAACTTGACAATGGTTGCAATATTGCGTATCGTTATCTTTAAAATGGTTGTTTATATTAACAGATATAGATGTGTAAAATTGATCCAATTATATGAGTGTTAATTGTTCTTTCTCAATAACAAATACATTCAGCAGTGTGTTCGTTTTAGTTATCTTACATATACATATATACAGATTTATATCTTTTCCTTTTCCCTTCCCTCTTTCCCCCTTTTTTCTTCCCAGTTACTTTTGCTCTTCAAGATGTTTTTTACCCTTCCATAGTATTTATTATAGATTTTGGATCATATTATACTTTTTCAGTTTCTTACACTAGGGAGACAATACGGTATTTACATATGTGGGTTTGATTTATTTCACTTAAGAGTATGGTCTCAAGTCATGACCATTTACTTATAAAAGTCTCAATGAAATCTTTCGAAGCCAGGTGTGGTGGCACACGCCTTTAATCCCAGCACTCCAGAGGATGAGGTAGGAGGAGTGTTGTGAGTTTGAGGCCAGCTTGGGCTACAATGCAAGCGCAAGGCCGGCCTGAGCTACACAGTGCAACTCTGCCTTAAAAAACCAGGGCTGGGAGTTTGGCTCAGTGACTTAAGCGCCTGTCTGACAGGTGCAAGGTTGTGAGTTCAATCCCTGGTGCTGCAAAAAAGAAAAAAGTCTCAATGCAATCTTTCTTAATAGCTGAGTAGTACTCCATTGTATAAAAATACCACATCTTTTTTATCCATTCTTTGATTGATAGGCACTTGGGTTGTTTCCAAGATCTGGCTATTATAAATTGTGTTGCTATAAACATGGGTGCACAGATATCACTGTGGTATGATGTTTTCAATTCTTCTGGGAAAATGCCCAGAAGTGGGATAGCTGGATTGAATTGGGATCTCTAATTCTAGCTTCTTGAGGAATCTCCACACTGACTTCCACAGTGGTTGCACCAGACTACACTCCCACCAACAATGGAGAAGAGTTCCTTTTCCCCCACACCCCCTCCAGCATTTGTTGTTGCTTGATTTTTTAAACTTGGCCATTCTTTCTGGAGTGAGATGGAATCTCAGTGTTGTTTTAATTTGCATTTCTTGAATGACCATTGATGTTGAACATTTTTTCATATATTTACTTGCCATTTGTATTTCTTTCTCTGAGAAGTGTGTATTCATCTCAGATGCCCATTTTTGGATTGGGTCCTTCAATTTTAGGGTCCTGATTTCTTTTAATTCTGTATATGTTTTAGATAGAAGTCCTTTGTCTGATAGACAATTGGCTAAGATATTTTCCCAATTCGTGGGTTTTCTTTTTACTCTGTTGGAGATTTCCTTTGACTTGCAAAAACTTTTTAGTAAGATGAGATCCCAGTTATTGATTCTGGGAAGTGTTTCCCATGCAATTTGGACAGCTATTTCAAAGTTAACAAAATACATTATAGTAACCATTATTGATTTCCTATTACCTTGTTTTGAAGCCCTGTATTGCTTTAATTGTTTTGTTTTGAGTGATTTTATTCTATTTTGATTTGTTTGATTGTATTATGTCTGATAATATAGGTGACTACTTAGAAGATAACAAAAGGCACTATGGTAACCACTGTTGTTTTACTATTGTTTTGAATTCCTGTATTGCTTCCATTGTTTTGTTTTTACTGGTTTTATATTTTGTTTGATTTTATTATGCCTGATGGTATAGGCAGTTATTTTGAAGATAACAAGAGGCATTATGGTAGCCATTATTGATTTCCTTTTATCTTTTTTTGAAGTCATGTACCATGTTCATTATTTTGTTTTGATTGACTCTATTCTGTTTCTTTTCATTTGGTTTTATTCTCTTCAAAATAAAAAAAAATTGAAAAAAGGAAAAAAAAAGAAAATGAAACTTTTCTTTGTGTCTCCCAAGAGAGCTTTACTCTAGCATTTCCTTAAATTGCCATCATTCTGAACAATCAATGGTTTGCCATTTATTGAATAGATACCATATGCTCTGCCAAGTTGGCACACTAAATGATTGCATTTAGTCTCCACAAATCTTTGTAACGTATACACTCTTATTATTCAACATTTTCTAGTTAGAAAAAGTATCACCATCTTTCTCCCTGCTCCCTCTACAGTACAGGCAAAATGACTACATGGCAATTGTCATCATCATGACATTGTACTTGGACGTTGAAGAAATCATCTGGTGGGGTTTGGATACCAAGTCAGCTTGAAAGAATGGTGTGCCAGCCACCAGGAGGTCTTGATTTCGAAATTCAATTCAGTGTGTGTTAGGAGAGAGAATGCAAATGAAAACTTCTGGTAAATACCGGTGTTGATGAGAAAGTTGCTAATTATGCCCATGTTATTGGAATGTTTCTTTTACATTTCACTCCGTAAGATTGCCTTCTTCTCTAAGTCGCTATTATTTTACACCTGATTGCATACATTGATAGTTTTGTGCCAGTTATATGTTTCTAAATTGCTTATAAACAGGTGAGGTTGATTCCTTGCTCATAAATTTGATAGACTTTGTCACACACACTCCATCTTACTTTCAGAGAAGTATCTAATGTAGGCAGCATCTCCTGCCACCTATAGGCTGTTTTCACTAATTGCAGAGAAAGTACCTAAAACTGCAGTTCGTTCCAAAGGCCAGTACTGTTATGAGACCAAATGTTACTTACTGTGACTTTTTTTGTAGTTTCTGGCTTTATATGGGTATCAGTGTAATGCCATTGTATCTAGTATTATTTTTATTGCAGGATGGCAGAAAGGAACAATGAGTTATGCTAGGATTATGTCATTTACAGGAATGTAGCTCAGAAGAACATTCTGTAGAGTTGGAAATATGCTATATTTGCATGGTCCAGTGTGGAAGTACTATCTTGATGTAGTGACTGAGCACTTTAAGTGCAGCTCATGCAAATGAAAAAATTATGTTTTATTTGATTTTATTTCACTTAAATTTGAATCTGCACATATGGTCAATAGTGTAGAAGGTGGAGTGTTTACAGTTAAGAAACTAAGTTAAAGCTAAAAAAATAGTAAGTTCACCGGCTGATACTTTGGACTTCAGAATGCCAAAGTGCCCTTTCAGATTTTTGACATTTATCAATATTTTATCTGTATAGTCTCAATAATTATGTAGGCATATCCTAAGATTCTGAGCAACATTGATTAAAAAATAGCACTCTCTTTCTTTTAGCAATTATTGCTCCCTTCTTTATGATGATTGCACTTTCCACCTCGCTCTCAGCACCTCCTAGCACCTCCCTGGCTTTATTTTTCTCCATAAAGCTTATTTCCTTTTTCTAGTACTATATTTATTTATTACTAGGTTTTATAATCTTTCCACCACTAGCATTATGCTCTACAAGGGCAGGAATGTGTACCTGCTTTAATCATCCCTAAATTCGTGACGAGCACACAGTGGTTGCTCAAAACACATTTGCTGAATGAGTGAATGGGTTGTTCCTTCCCTTATTCCTTCATTCTGGCATTTTCCTCCTGTTTGTGGAAGCAAAAGAACATTGAGACAGTACAATGGAGTCTACTCAGAGCCTGTCCACTTTCCTCTTGTTCCTTTAGCAGACAGATGATGCAGCACCAACAGATGGCCAACCTCAGACACAACCTTCTGAAAGCACGGAAAACAAGTCTCAGCCCAAGAGGCTCCATGTCTCCAACATCCCCTTCCGGTTCCGGGATCCAGACCTCCGACAAATGTTTGGTGTAAGTACTACATTTGTCCTCTGTAGTCATCAGAGTTTCCTTTTTCTTGTAAGTTGCTGTTATTCACATGACTGAAGTGAAATATTTATGTAGTAGGAAGACACTGGGGAGTCTGCTCCAAGGGTATCTTCTGCTAGGATCCTTTTCAGTTGAAGTATAAATTTCTTTGCAAATGCTATTCCTGCTTCACCAAAGTGTTGTCTTCTAATAAGTAAATTAGAATGTCAAGTGAAAAATAAACTGTTATATTACCTACTGTTGACTCAAGTCCGTTGATGACTCCAAATCCAGGAACCTGAGACCTCAAGTCATAACTTAAATAAATACTGGGAGTCATTGTGGTTCTGCTCGCTATTGTAGCTGCCAACTTATTGGAGCAGTGACTCACAACATACAACTGTATTTCCCCCTCTTTCCCAGGCACTGTGCATTGAGATTTCAGATGCAGCTTCAGGGAATAACTACTTATGCATAAAGCTTAGGTTTTTATTTTTTTTTAAGCAACAAAAAAATCCAAAACACTATCAATTTCTAAGTCTGTTTTGATTATTGCAGTATACATTCTCCTGGAATCAGTGACAAGGATTCAAAGGTATTTACTTGATATTAAATGCAACCCAGGACTTGATATCAAAAGCAACAGAAGCTCAGTCACCCTGTTAAAACACAGAATAAACCATAAACTACCATTAGCCCAGAGAAAATAGATGAAAGTTTTGTTTCTTCATAGGTCATTATGACTCTGATGCTTTTTCTGGAAAATATCTGCACTATTCACCTTGGGAAATAATGAGCCTGCAGTTTCTTTGGTTTTAGTTCCACCAAAAGGCAAAGCTATGGCAGAGTTTGGATACCTTTTTTTGTTTTGTTTTGTTTTTTTTTTGAAATGTAGTCAGTTCATTCCTCCCTGACATCCTAACAGTGGTAGCAAGTGTCTGTACAGTCAATGGGAAGAATTACATTCTTAACCTTTGACTTAGGACAAAGGTGGGCCCACTGGTGACTCTTCTTTTAAGAGCTTATGGATGGATACAAATATAAAAGGAATAAGAAGATGCCATATGCCAGGTGCTGGACAAAGATGATAGTGTTTGCTAAATGAAAAAGGAGATCTGATTTCATACTCAAGGGCTGTGTTGTTTGGTGGTTAGCTTACACCTTTTATTTCTTTAACACACATGATGCTTATCAAGTATGCATCCAACACAAAAGCAGAGCAAGCATCCTAATATTTAAGATACCCAGGCTTGAATCCTGACATTTCAGAGGAAAAGGTCAGCTTTTGCACTTTTATCTCTCTCATTTGGTAATAACCTTGAGTTAAGCCCTCTAACTCTTGCAGAACAGAGATACCCTCGGGCACTTTCAGGTCAAAGATGACTTTGAAAAGTGCAGAGCATTCAAAGTTAGAGTCGAGGTTAAGTGTGTGCAAAGCAGTGAGACCAGGCTTGAATGACGGACAGCCAGAGGAGTTATATTCTCTTTGCCACATCAGGTTTGGAAGATGTCTTGCTCTTCAATCCATCTTTACTCATGAAATGTCACTGTGATGTTAGATTTACACTTGGTCTCCTTAATGACCTATCCTGACAGTCTTTCTTGGTTTCATGCATTGTGGCACACACACTTCCCTCCCTTAGTTAAGGATGTGTTTCCCCTCCTTGTCTTCTTGGTTATCTTAAAATTTACCTAAGGCTATAATGCCAAGTCAAAGAGGTATTCAAAATATTAGCAGATAGAAATCACAGACTAACAATCCTGCTAACTTCTCTGTTCTTATAGAAGTAGGACAGATGGCAAGAAGAAAAAGCTTGCCAGACTGTCGTACTATCTGTTATCAAATCTTGATCAAAATCTCCTGGTTTCAGAGCCCCCCCCCTTAAGTCAAGATTTTCAAGCAACTAACAAGATGTCAATTTGACAAGATGATATATACACTTAGTATCTATCAATTAAGAAAACGCAGCATTCATTCATTAACACTAAAATTAGTTCTGTTGTTACAACAAGCATCTGTGTCCATTCTGAAAAGTATATGAGGTTTTGTGTGGGTTTCATCTATAAAAATTATTGGGTGCATATGTATTCATAAACCCATTGCAATCATTCTGAGGCCTCCTTTGTTTACAACCACCATTCTAAAGAAATGGAATTTTAGCACTAAAAATCTGTTCTTCTTGGCCAAACATTGGTGGTCGCAAAAGCCATTCTTGTTATGTGATGCATTTAGCAGCATGAATCAGATTGAAAGACATCTGTACATTCCGCTTAGCTCTCCAAACTAGAGTGTAGGGAATTAACATAGTTTCCTCTTTTAGGCCACAGTTCCTGTAAGAAACCACATTTTAATCCCAATTAGGTATTTCTCAAATCCTTTGAACATGAGACATCTCCACTTTTGGGGCTGTCTTCTGTCTTTGTGCCTTTACTTTGGCAGATGTTAAACAATGAGGACAATTACAGAGAAAAACATTCACAAAGATTTGCATGCTTTTCTCCCCCTTTGTCTCCTTTGTTAAGTACGGGCACAAAGATTTCTAAGTTAAAAACAAAACAAGACACAAAGCAACCTCTTTCTTCAAATTGCCTAAAATGTGGCCTTGTTCAGAACAAATTCTGAAACTAGTAATACTTCTACCCTGATGCAACTGCTACATACCTCAGGGTTGCTGCAGGTGTCTCACATTTTATTTTTAATTTGGGCTTCAGGGCCTATTCTCTGAGATTGGACTCCAGTTCCCTTTCTCCTTCCATACACTGCATATTCATTGCTTCTTCTTTTGGAAGCACTTGTCCCATTGTTTGGTATTACACCTTCTGGCCCATGTTAGGATTTTTTTTTCTTTTAAAATAGAGTATTTCTTGGTCAAGAAGTTATGTAGCTTCAAATTACAAATCAGAAGCCAGAGTTTTTTGAAAACAGTGTTAATGAATGGATCTCTTGTATTATTAAGGGCATTGATTTCCTGCATGTCACTGGAAATGTGGGTCACAACCCTGACTTTGTTTCTCTTGAGATCTGTCTTCATGCTTAGCATTTTCCACAAGCCTGCCTTTTTTCTTTACATTTGATTTCTCCAGTCCGTGAGAGAAATGTGTAGATTTCCACTGAATTGATTGCAACATGTTACTCTTCAATAGATACTTAATGTAATCTAATATTTAAAATGTAAAGATTTCTAGGTTTGAGGTGAGAGGAGTAGATGATGCTATATCCAAACCTCTGATATCATGCCTGCCATCAGAATTATTTCCAGAAAGAGTTGCTTAGTGAGTCTAGGTCTGTGGTTTACACGATACTCTCACTGATGTCACAACCTTGCTTTTGTTATCACAATACAGGCCCTTCTGCTAGGAAAATAATCTATTCAAGTCTTCTTTATTGTCACAAAAAAAATAGTTCACATGACTTTAGCACATGCAAAAGACACTTTCATGATCACTGCTGGTGGCTGCAACAGAGATGGGCTCCCTTGTTCCTTCACTGTCAATGCCAAGTTCCACCCACCATGGCGTTATTAGTGAAGTCATTTTTTTGGGACATAACATAATGCATCTTATTTCTGCATTGAAGCTGACACTGAGGACAACTGGAATAATGCCTTTACTTAGCCTCTGTGCTCACTCTTTGAACTAGCATTTACTTTCATGTTTTATGCTGTATCCATTGAACATCCTTCACAGTTTTTCAGAGCAATATTTGATCTGAGAATGTCTAAAAATGCTGGGTACATATTTGCCCAAGCGCGTGCCTGTAAGCTTCCGGATTTTCTTCTTGATATAGCTATTGAGACACCTTGTGTGGATCTGAAATGCTGATGCACATTGCTGTGGAGCAAACAAATGCCAGTTATGTCTGCAAAGGAGTTGTGTCTATTTAAGTTGAAAATGTGCCAGCTGTGTTTACATCATTAGTACCAAACTTCCCAATTAAACTGTTGATACTATAAATATAGTACACAACTGTCTTGGAAATGGGGCTTACATCAGCATTCTTCTTACGGCTTGTTTCGCTGGCTTTGGGAACCATCAACCTAGAGGCAACTGCCAAAGAAGCAAACATTTGAGACCATTTCAGGGCATATGGTGTCATTGTTTCATTTAGGGAATGACACATGCTAAGATTACTTTTTGATTGGTTCTATCTCAGCCAGATCTTATTTTAAAGGAAGTGTTTTTGTGTTGACTGCTTAGAGAATGTTCCATAGATGACATTTGCTTCATGGTTTTGGAAGAAGTCTTTTTCAGGCTTCTCTTTCCATAAATATATGTGCTTCTAGGCTCTTATGCCTGAAATAAATACGATGGCATCTGTGTGAACTGAATATTCTAAGAGGATTTTATCAAAATTGCTGTTTCCTAAGAGCTCACAAACTGGAGGATTCTTTACTATATAACACAGTTTCTTTCTTTCTTTCTTTCTTTCTTTCTTTCTTTCTTTCTTTCTTTCTTTCTTTCTTTCTTTAGATACTGGAGATTGAACCCAGAGGTTTCACACTGGGTTGCACCCCCAGACCTTTTTTTTTTTTTCTTTTTTTTGAGACAGGGCATGCTAAGTCATTAGATTACCCAGGCATGACTCAAACTTGTGATCTTCCTGCCTCTGTAATCCCAGAGTTCTGGGATTACAGGTGTGCACCACCATACCTGGCTTCAGATCACCTTTAAATGGACAATCCTTCATTTCCCACATAGGAAAGAGTTTTTTCTTTTGTTCTTAATAATTTTTTTTCTTCGCCCAAGACTTACTACTGAAAATGCTCTAAAAAAGAATACTGTCTTGACATGAAGAATATTTGTGTGTCCACAGACTGTAGGGTGAGTTCAAAGCGTGGTGTCAATACCACAAGTGTTTTTCCACCTCCTCTCTAACGTGAACCTGCTCTTCTTAGTTTTTCCTTGTCTTTTTACTTCTCTGAAACATATACAAGTACTTCTCAACAAAAAAGTGTGTGTGATCTCCTGACTAGGTAAGGTACATATTTATTCTGACAAAGAGACGCATTTTTGGCACAAAATGACAATCTTCGAGTTCATTTATCTGATAGTCATGGTTATTTTCATTTCACAGTTTTGATCTATTCATACGCTACTGCCATGTATGTATGTTTCCTCTTTCCAAGGAAGGTGGATTTCCTGGTATATTCTAAATGATGCTATGCATGTTCCAAATTTTTTCCTGAGTGTTAGTGGGACTCTGTTGACATTTGCTGTCTGGGTGATCCAATATAATAAGAGTAACACTCATTGGTCAGGCTTCCCTGTGTTCTGTCTTTGTTCTTTCTCTATGCTGTCCCTCCTCCACTCCATCACCCTGTCCTTTGCTACATAGAATTGTCCTTAATGCTTTCCACTCAGAGTATGAAAACAGACTAGAGAGACTCCTAGAGTAGTAGAGGTTACAATTAAAATTCAGAATGCACAAGCAATGAGATGATAGGAAGGCCCCTCCCCCCAAAAAATTTAAAATATGTCTTTATGTTGTTCTGTTTCTTTGTTGTAGTCCTTAAAGTGGACATTTGTTTTCATTTGGCAATGAAACCAAATTCCTTTCTCATTCTTCCCTGGGCCACATTGCATGGGTTTACATTATTTCCTTCCACCTGTGTTGTGTAGTGAATGTCACACTCAAGAAATACCCACACCACTTCATGTGATCTCACAAGACTGAAAGGACTCCAAAATCAAGGGAAAGAATTTTGAATTATCTGATACTTGTAGTTTTAGAGACCACATTCTCTTTATCTAAACCTGCATCAAGAATTGCTTGGTGTGTATTCTTCAGTAAAAGCACCAGGTTTAAAAAATAATAGTCAAACTTGAATTTTAGATGTTCAACAAATGTGAAGTAGATACATGCCCTAAGTATTTCATGGAATATACTTACCTGGAAAAGTCTGAAATTTAAGTTTAACAGGATGTTTGCTTCCAGCCCCCCCATTTATTTGTAGTCCATATCTTTGTTTCTGGACTTTTAAGAGAGACTGTTTATTTTAATTGCTTAACACACATTTGCTTAACAACATGGAGAATCATTTAGAAGATTATGTTTCAGTCTGAGCTATGTGGGTACCTGGACAATGGGCCTTGCTTTCATGTTTTGTACTTTACTTGTCTCATCACATCATGTGACTACTTGGAGCTTTAATGAGAACTAGGAACCAAACGCTCAACATCATATTTTAGTTGGACATTTTACAATCAAAATCTCACATCAGCAAGGGTGTTTCTCCCAGTGCAAGTGGAACAGCCTACATAGTTACTATCTATACTCCCCATTTGTAATCTCTGCTGCCCAGTGCCTAGGAAAGCAATCATATACACATTCACAAAAAACACAGAATGAGCCTCTTGATTGCTACTTTGTACCAGGCCCTGACAGTATGTCTTACCTGATGGGGAATACCATCATCCAAGAATAATGTATGTGGCCATATTTTGCCTTGTTTCAAGCAGGTGATTTATCAATAGAACAACATAAAATGTATATTCTTGATATTAAATGAGGGGAAAAATATCTGACTTGAGGAATAATGACCATAAAACTTAGTTTACTTCTCTTTTTGCTTATAAAGTATTTCTATTTCTTTGCAGCAATTTGGTAAAATCTTAGATGTTGAAATTATTTTTAATGAGCGAGGCTCAAAGGTAAGCACCTTAATTCATGTTAGAATTATTTAGCTTATTATAATATGTTTGTTCTGAATAAGGGGAAACAACTGCACTGTTTTAATCAACACTGTGAAAATACACATCAGCGGAATTTTTTTTAGAGAACATCTTCCATTTCCAAAATGGTGGGAAATACATTGGGTTCTATTTAAAATGTATGGGGGTAATTTACAGTCATTTATATATATATATATATATATATATATATATATATATATAATTTCCAGAGGAAAATTATCCATGCTTAAAAAAATAATGATGTTGCTACACTTTTTTGTTTTGCAGTGATAATTATGTTCTTTATATTAAAAAGTGAGTTGATAGTCTCAAGAGCAGGTAAATATGTGATTATTCTGTATTAATAAAGTGCAGTTATTTTCCTGGGTTGTAGGGGAGAAAATCTCATATACACCAATCTTTTGAATATAATTGTATTCATTAGTATGTTTACTGATCCTCATTTTGCAATATGCTGTTGCCCTGTCTTTGTTTTATGTAGGAAATCAATTTTGAAATAGATTTTCCTAGAGCTCAGTGTGTTAACAAAAGTCCAGGACTATAGGAAAAGACATTAGTACCTTTGAAAGGAATGCATGTTGGGAGAAGAAAAAAGAAACTCTTCCAAAGTATGCTATTAATAAGGGGTTATCTAAGTGTGGCCCCAACCAACCACATCAAAACCACCCCAGAACTTGTTAGAATGCATATTCTCAGATTCCAGCCCAAACCTGCCAAATCAGAAACCTTGAAATTGAGCCCACCAATCAGCATCCTAACAAACCATTCAGGCCTATCTTTAAAGTTATAAACACAGTGTATCTCAATTTTGGACAAATGTTAAAGATTCACCTAAATGTAGGACATCCTTTTGCCCACTAGTGGATTTTTTCCCCACTACTGTTGCTGTTAAAAGTCTCATCCTTATATTGAACCCACATAAGATTCAAGGGTCTCCTCAGAATCTCCCTTAAAGAAAATAACACATCAGGCATGCCTGCAGACACTGAGCACTAACAGGAAACGACTGATGTTTGAAAAGGATAGAGACATAGCCTGGAGCAGCCAGAGAGCCAGCCTTTGAATAATTCTGCTTTGCTTCCTTACTGTCGCTCTTCCATTGCCAGGAATTTTAAGTTCCTTTTACTTTGCATCCTTAACTGTGCATATTTGAGAGAAATTGCTCACCAGATACAGAGTGACATGGTTTAGTTTCCCTTTAACTTTGCTTGCGTGGACATTTTAGGACAAATCAGGAGCAGGAAGGCTACTAAGAGGAGCTGGTTTTATCCAACGAGGCATAGGCCATCATGCCCACTTTCTTAAGCATATAACCATCTCCTCCCCATGAAATAAACATTTGGATTTATTATTTCTTGGACATTTTATACCCTCTCCCCTCCTCTAAGCAGATTTAATATCATCCAAATAGGACAGTGTTGATCACGTTGAGGCAAGAAGGTCCTGGTAGTCTCTACGATGTAGACAAAATGATTTTGTGATTTGGCAGATGAGTAAAAAGGTCCATCTATTCTGTTCTATGTTTTTGCTCGTAGTCATTCTCCTATAATTTCAGATATTTTCTAGTCATTCTTGTATTGTGCCTGTAGTTTGACCTCTCAGCTGAGGATGGTGGGAAATAAGGTAACTTTCTTTCTGCTTCCTATGTGAAAATCATCACAGAAATTATTTCTGTACCTGCAAAGTCAAATGCTTTAAGAGAAAAATGTGCCTATGCCTATTTCTTTCTGCTGAGGCCTGATGGGTGATTGGTAGAATTGTAGAAAATGACCTGGAAGGATGGCCAACTTGGTTCTGCCTCTGATCCTATATTACAACACTGTCTTGCAAGGTTTTTTCTTTGCTTGTTTTTTTAAAATGTGTGTTTAATTTATATTTTGTTTTAAAACCTTTTCCAGTTGGAGGAAGATATTTAATTTCTTTCAAGAGCTGTTTGGGGACATTAGAAGAATATGATTTGCTATTTTGAAAATACAGTGACAGTGCTATTTTTAGGACTTCTTCCATCATTCCCATGATTAGCTTATCTCTGGGGGCTTCAGGAAAAAGACCATTTAAATTTGCTGCATCCAGAGTCTGACTTTGTTAGGATGCTTTTTTTTTTTTTCTTTTTCTTTTGGAATTAGGAAACATCCAAAATAGCCTCTCTTTGTTTCTCTGTCTCTGTCTCTCTGTCTCTGTCTCTCTGTCTGTCTCTGTCTCTGTTTCTCCCTCTCTCTCTCTCTCTCTCTCATGCTCCCTTTCAAATGACTTGCTTTGCAGGTGTGGGTGCAGACTAGTTAGGTGCTGCCAGAATGTCACTTAGACAGTCCAGCTGGGAGCTGCTAAATGGGGGCAGTGGCTCACACGGGGATATTTGTCATTCTTGACATTATCCTTTATGGGAAAGGGCCTTCCTTAGAGGAGCATTTCCATTTTAGTGGCTGAGAAACCTGAGCCACTGTTATAACCTCGTTTCCCTCACTTGGTGCTGGAGAGACAGCCAGAAAGCTGGTAGGCCCTAAAGAGCCAAGACACCTCTCCCCCTCCAGAGGTTCGTTTTCTGTGGGGTGGTCCCTGAGGCAGGTTTGTCCCTGGGGAGTAAGGGCAGCTCTGTGCATGAGCGCACAGGTATTTTGGGTATATACAGGCAGTGTGCATAGTGTTCTGGGAATGCATAACTTAAGTATTTTATATACAAATTCTGTGTTTACAGGAAAAATACATTTTATAAAGATGTATCAAAATTTGATAATTAGAATTCAATAACATTAAGAGGTTCTGTATAGAGCAATCTTAGAATTCATTTTTGCTTTTAGAAAGTTAACATGATTTGTTTACTTCTGCAATGCTTTATTCGGGGAATATGTCAGATAGGTACTCTCTGTTATGCCTAAGAAATACACAGTGTGTCCTTTGCTTTGGCATGTCTATGGCTGTGGCTTATATTTCAAGTGAACTGAATAGGACAAGGCAGATGCGCTTCCTGTCCTCCTCAAGTTTCTTGCGATTCGAGAGAGGCAGATCATTAAGATAAGCAATGACAATAAAATACACTGTGTTCTACAGTGACTGAGAGGCTATCTAGACTCCATGCAGGGAGACTGATGTTACTTCACTAGAATGGCTTCCAGAAAGAAGGGCCAGTTAAGCTGAGAATGAAAGATCGGTGAGAATTTTTCAAGGAAAGATGTCTTCTAGGGAAAAAAGGCAAAAGCCATTGGAAAAAGTCTTGAAGGTCTTCATCCACAGAAGCATGACTCTTCAGAGCTTTGTCACCAACCTCCTTATCAATATAAATTCTCCAAATGAGAAACTCGAGCTTGATTTTTCACACAAACTGAAAAATGTGTACTTTCATCCATCCAGAGCACTTCAAAAACTTTATTTAAGGTATAAAATGGGATATACGCATGAATGCAAAAATGGGCATCTATTACCCAAAAATACTTAAGATGAAAAAGGAAAGTTAACCAGGATACAGGAAGGTCAGACTTCATGATTCACAAAAGGATTTTTAAATAAGCAAGTCATGCTGACCTAGCAGTGTACGTTGGGGTCACTGTTGTCTGGTCTGTTGGCCATGGTCCCTATCAATGTGCAACACAGAATAAGGGTTTTGTTTTGTTTTGTTTTGTTTTGTTTTGTTTTGTTTTGTTTTGTTTTGTTTTTCCCTCCTCTAGGAGGCATCGTGCCTTCTTCCAACTCCAGCCCTCTGATACAGGAGACTATAGGAAGCAATGTCACTCAGGCAGAAGGTATTTGGGCACAGCTGTTCTTGTATTCTTCATTTCAAAGGGGTTCCACATCAGTACCCCTCTCAGCCCCCAAACTCTTCACACCACCTCCAGAAGATACTTGTTTTGTTCACCATTCCAAGATGCAAATATTCATAATAATTTTAAGAACCACAAGTTGCTATTTCCCTGAGATATAATTTTGACCATGAAGCAGGTGCAGAGAATTCATCTCAGCATCTGCTGTCAAAGCTGCCTGACCCTTGAGCTCAGAAGAGCTGGAACCTAATAATGGAGAGGGCCAGGGGAGCAGCTCTCTGGTTATGGGTCGGCTCCTAGATGGAAATTCTGATAATTTTTTGACCCAGGGAGGCCATATCACTTCTGATCTGGATGGGAGACAGGATTCAAATCTGGCAAAGCTCAACTAGTCATCAGCAGCTTGTAATGATGAGATAAGATGAGGGTTTTCTTTTATGTGTACTTTCCATAAGATTCCCAATATGTTTCTGCCTCTTTCATCTTCTCTCCTTGATACACATAGTGCTGATTTGAGGCCAGCAGATGTGCCTTGTGTTCAGACTATAGTGTGAGAACAAGTTTTTTTAGTGTGTGGTTGGACAGAAGTGTTGAGTGGTCAACCTACCTCTTCATGTTCTTCTCAGTGCTGCTGCAAGAGTTGCTGCTGGTCCGTGAGACAGAGATGACACTGCCTGTCCCTCCAACTGCAAGACAGGGATATGGATTTTCTTTTCTTGCCTAGTGAGAGAATATAAGAATCCCAGTATCCTGTGCTGCTTTGTAAATATTATCAATGCTAGAGAGGTAGGCTTACATGAGAGAATGAGAATATTGCCAAGAAGACTTTGGCATACTATCTTGGCTGCACCCTTAACATCTAAGCTCCAAATAACTGAGTCATAAATTCACCCTGCCCCATAGATGACTCTATCAATGCCACCAGTATAAAATTCTACTTATCACAGACAATTTAAATCTCCTTTTTAATGGTGTGCAAATTGATAAGAGTCATGGATCTTTGGTCACTCAAGTGACTTTTTTAGACAAACAATTTCTAGACTCCAGTCCACGATTCTGATCTGGTAGATATGGAGCAGAGCCTGGGAAAGTACTTAAGGATTTATTTATTTCCCTGTTCCTCTGATTGGCAACCAAGTTTGAGACCCAAATGTAAGTTTGGCCAAAATGTATGTGTTGGTAAATAGAGAAAACTATCCGAATTTTGTCCTTTCACTTTTGAAGAACTATTCTTTGCAAAATTCTTTAGTTAGCAAATTTGTTGGAATACTCCATTTGGAGAATGTACAGAAGACTAAACCACAACTTACCTTTTGTGCATATTGTCTTGTGTTTGTCAAATATATTCTAATCACAGACCCCATGTGTTGGAAAGATGATGCAAGGTAATTCAACCCAATCCTCCAAAATACAAAAACTTAATTTTTCTCTGTATGTAGAAATAATAATAATAATAATATTGATTTACCTTCACCTGAACACATTGACAACCCAGGCTCTCAGTCCTCAGCAAGTAAGTCCATCTTGGGCAACTCTTCCCTGCCACCCTGAAGTCTCGAGGTCACATTGGAAGCCTACTGTAGGATTGAACGCTAACACCAATCAGTTATGGCCACTATGTATTTGTAATTACTGCCCATTTTATTACTAAAACTGAATATCGTCCTGCTTCAGCTAAGCAGGTAGAGCAAACATTTACTCATTTTTGTGTAAGGTTTACCCAGTGCAAATAGGAGTTTCAACATATCGCATTGTTTTACCTACTTTACCCTGTGAAATCGAGCAAGAGCAGGGCAAATTTACACTGGAATTGTTCAAAAGGTTGGTGTATATATTTCTAAACAAGATGTGCAAATATTTTAGGGGTTTGAAAAGTAATATGTCATATTTTTTGTGCTCCTCTTAGGAACAGTGTCAGTGAAGACAAAAGATGGATTTTGACAATATGAAGTTTAGTGGGGTTGGTTTTTGAGGCTGAAATATTAAGAGCAAATGTACCTGTGGTGAAGTAAAGGGTGTATTTGTTACCTATCACTGTAAGAGGAAGCACGCAGAGTGCTGTTATGACTGACATTCTATTCATGAAGCTTCTTAATTTTTACTACCTGTTGATATCATAAATAAATGCAGCATAGTGTCTTTTTAACTTTTCAATTTGTATGTACATTTCCCCTTTGGGTAAATAAGGATATATAAAAACTTGTCAAAATCAAAAGCATGTATGTTACTGGGGGTGGAGTGGGGAAAGCATTAAAAAAATGTTACTTGAATTGTTTGCATTATTAATCAATGGAAGTGTATTTTGATTCATTTCATGTGATATTTTTCTTTATTAGATCAAAAAGTTTAAGATTTATTATAAAAAAAGGTCTTTCCTTTTTTTAGGCTTTTAACTTTTATTTTTGAGAAGTAAAGGCTATATAATTGACAAATTTGAATAACCCTAAAATTGCATGAAGAAGAGATGTTCTTAAAACCACACGGCATGACTTTGTAGGCAATGTTAGAGGATTTTGGCATTCATTGTTGAATTCCGTGCACATGTTTTATTTTATTTAATTTTTAATTTGCATGTCAAGAAAGTGGTTCCCTTTTTTTCCTCGTTATTTCATTTTATTCTCTGTGAAGACACTGTACATTTATTTTTATCTCATTTTCTTTTTGTTAGATTTATTTTCTTCTGTAGTGATCTTTAGAAAGGTATTTTTGGTATCATTCTTTGAATTCTTCAGGGGTTACAGCTAACTGGTGACAGAAAAAATCTTGTTCACATTTGTCGCTTAATTATTGCACATCTTAGTACTCTTATAATTTTTCTAATTTGCATGTTACAGAACTGAAACCAGGACAAGAAATAGAAATTAAAGCGAGAGAACATTACAAAGTGGTCGTTGACTGAAATAATAATCTGCATGTTGTTTTCCCTTCTCCCTCCTGCATGCAGGGATTTGGTTTCGTAACTTTCGAAAATAGTGCCGATGCGGACAGGGCGAGGGAGAAATTACACGGCACCGTGGTAGAGGGCCGTAAAATCGAGGTGCATGTTCAAAATATTTTCCTTTTCATCTTTTTTATAAATGTCTGCTTCACGCTCATCCGTTGTTCCAGATGCATCATTGGCGTCTTGTATGTGACCCTTCTCCCTTCTCATTGTTTATATATATATTTATATATAAAAAGGAAAACTGGCCTTACTTTTTTTTAATTTTACTTTATTTTGTTAATCTTTTTAACTGCTGAAAGGTGGATGGCAAAAGAGACCAAAAAAAAAAATTAAAAAGGTTAATTTGAAAGGGTTTTGGTTTTTTCTTTTGTTTTTATTTTCCATGTTTTATAAACAATGGGTGCAGTAGGTTCCAAAGAGAAGACAGCATTACAAACCAAACAAAATACAGGACAGTTTCTTTTTCTTTTCCTTTCCACTTTAGGGTTGAAGAGGGATCCACAGTGGTTTGCAAATTACACAAAATTGCAAAAGCAGTAACGTTCTAAAGATTTGTGACCAAAAAAAAAAAAAAAAAAAAAAAAAAAATGAGAGGCATTTATCACTAAACCTTTCATTTTTTATTTTTTTTAAAGAAACCAGTTTGAAATTTTGCATTTGTTTGATTATAAAAGGAGTAACCAAACAGGATTTCCTGTTTGTTGAAAATACAAATAGTAAAATTCTGACAGTCCGAGTCTGCTGTTTGTACTACTGGGATCCCCCTCAACATAGCCAGAGGGTCATATTTGTTAAAATTTGAAAAAAAAAAAAAAAACCAGTTAAAAATGCTTTAGTCTTTGGAGTAAGATGTTGCATATTTTGCCTTTCATTTTCCCCCTTCGACGGTAACGCTTAGGCCCCTCACCAAACTCTCAGTAACCATGGTAACTGTATACAAACCCATGCTGGCGATGGTGGTGAATGGTAAGTGGTGAAGTCCATCTGCCGTTTCACGTATTTAGTGCTGATATATCTATATACATATATATATATACCACGTGACTTTTTTGACTTGTTGTATTAAGTTTTCTTGATGCTCTATTTTTTTGGATATTGGTACGCCTGTAATTGAGTGTACGTTCTAAGCTAGCCTGGGAGGCTCTGACTGGATTGAGTTATGACCGGTGCACATCTTACTCAGATCGTTAACTCCATATTGTGTTACACAATGCACCCTCTTTTATCCTTTCGTTAGCTGTGACTTTAAAGCTTGAATGATTTGTTAATTCTTGCGATGTAAAGGCTCTGTTCCAAGTGTTGAATGCTAGATGTTGCTTCCCAATGGTTCTTCCCTCCCAAAGTGTTGCACACGGCTAAAACTTGTTTGTCCCTTTTTTTGACATTTATGTTCCCTGTACCTTGTCTCTTCCCTCTCTACTCCACTGCATGTCCCTTCATATGAACTTTATTTTATGTTTTAAAAATGATTTATTGTTTCTGTGTTACCATGGAGTACACGCATGCTTTTAAATCTTCAATTATGCAGTATCTTTTAATTTGCTTTTACTGTCTCTTTATTAAACTTTTAAATGAGATGACATTGCTTTATTGAAATGATTTGTAAGTTAAAACGGTTATGAAGTAAATGTAATTATAAAAATGTATGATTTTGTTATGCACCTACTGCCTTTTATAAATTAAAATGCATTTTAGTTTTTGTTTTGTTTTTGTTTTTAATAAGTAATCACAGTCATAATGCATGCGACTAATTGAATTGCAGGCTGGGCTTGGAGTATGAGCTCATTTGAATTTTCTATATACATAGGTAAATAATGCCACAGCACGTGTAATGACAAATAAAAAGACGGTCAACCCCTATACAAATGGTAAGTAGAGATTGGCCTTTTCTAAGGAATCCCCTCTGACTCTGTATCTATTAAGTTATTTAACCAGGAAATTTGTTTGTGCAAACCATGTCTGCCTCATCATGGCCCCTGTGTCCTTGCTTCTGACCTGCTACAGGGAGCCACCTAAATCAATAAGATTATTTTCACAACAAAGGCATATTCAGTTTCAGGTTAAGTGTGCATGCCCTTGTTCTTGTCTCTCTAGAATAATACCCACTAGGGGCTGAGACCCAGTAGTTATTTAGGAATTATTTGGGTAATTTAATTCTAGTAAATTGAGGAGAGAATGGAGGTTTTATCTGTTTGTTCTTTACTTCCATCTCCCCATCGATCACTAGTCATTCTTGGAAATGTGGTCGCATAATTTCATTCAGACTTTGCATCTTCTCTAAAGCTACTAAGCTTTTGAAGTCACTTGAGAGGTATACTAAATAGAATCCCACAAGGAGGGCAGAATATGTGTGTGTGAATTACTCACCAGGACCATTTTGGACCAGGAAAGAGTGGTGTTGTGTATTTGCAAACCCCTCCCAAACAATGCATTTCTTCCCATACCAAGAACACTTCTCAAAACTCCTGCTAAAAAGAATTTACATGGTATGAAGGATACTAAATTTGTTCAAATATTTTAATTCTTTCAGTAAATATCTCTCAAGATATATGGAAGGAAATGTGTATGATGTTAATCGCATACTTAATTGTACTAACACTTAAAAAGAAATTAACACAGTAAGTTATAGAAAATGTACTTAATAGAATATTATACCTATTAAAATGAGTAGAATAAAGACAATGAAGCATTTTATAATAAGTAAAGTAACTGAAATGATTAAAAATGTGTGAATTATACGATTTTAACTAGGTGATGGTAGTAGTGCCACCAAAATGTTAATGTATTAAATTGCAAGACTAGAAGATATCATTTCTCTCATTTCCAAATTTTCAAAAATATTGTAATTTTATTGCAATCTAACAAAAATATATAGATTTTCCATTTTAAAGTTTTAATTACATGTAAGACCTGAAAACACGGATTTATTTTAAACAAAAAAATTAAATAAGGAAATGTTACAAACATGACTAAAATGTCTTTTGACTACTACTACTTCCAACCTGGTTTTTTTTTTTTCTTTCTTTCTTTCTTTTTTTATTTTGGTACCGATGATTCAACTTACAACTTTAGCCCTGCCAGGCAGGCGCTTAGGCCACTGGGCTAAATCTCCGGCCCTATATTTTGAGACAGGGTCTCACTATGCAGTTCAGGCTGGGCTTGAACTCACTTTGTAGCCCAGGCTGGTTTCAAACTCACAATGATCCTCCTGCCTCAGCCTCCCAAATGCTGAGATTAAAGGCGTGCACCACCATGCCCAGCCCAACCTGGTTTCTTACCTCCACCTTAGAGGGAGACGCTATTGCGTATTTATGTCTATAGTCCTATTTTGTAATTTTATGTATATACTTATAGTAGCTGCTCATGTATAGTACTCATAGTATTGCATACATATTTTTACATAAATGTTAAGATGGACATCACTTTTAATTGGATTTTATAAATCAATGTAGAGTCCTCTCAACATTAGAACATATGGATTAAATCAATTCTTTTTAGTAGTCTCACAATATTCCATTTTATATATATGTGTAGTATATATAGTATATATATTTGTTCAAAACTTAAGTGCTGATTAAAATTTAATTGTTTGCTTGTTTGTATTCGTATTTGGTATTTTGTTACAGACAACAGTATTAGCATTTGGTGGTTTTAGTTTTCTTCCCCTTCTGCTGATAGCTACCAAATTGACAAAAGTCAGTTTATTTTTATTTTGAAACAATTAAGAGTTTTTAAACAGATATTTGTCTTTGACATAATATGACCCTGAATCAAAAGACCAGAGTTGTTTATACTGATGACCACTTTTCCCAGTTTCAGTAACCCAAGACATACCCTTAATTGATGTAGACGATTTCCACAAAAGATTTTGAATATCAGCCCCTGAAATGAAGCAAACTGCTGATTATTGTGTCATGAGGCCTTTTGACTTGAGTAAGAATAATAGCTATGCAACTTGCCAGAATTAACATGTGATGACATCAACCTATTGTGTACTTTGTTAAACTATGAAGTGGCATTGTCTGTGTGTGTGTGTGTGTGTGTGTGTAGAAGCATAGGGTGCTGGGTGCCCATGCAAAGGAGTACATATGTGCTGAGTGAGAAAATCAAGCAAAGAAAGCAAAATATTACTCCATAAGCCATAATATATATGTACATATAAATTATATGTCCATATTTTTTAAGAAAGCATAATTGATCAGTGTCATATTCTGGCACTGAAACCAAGCCTATCAGATTTTTGGATGCAATTCAAAGTCAATTTATAAGTATCCATCACTTTTAGAACACTGTATGTGCATTAGATGAAGCATTTTAAAGGTACTGGACCAAAATCCCAGCCTGGAAAGAGGACATCATTCTCCCTGTTTTAGAGATGCAAAAGCAGGCTAGATAAGAGGAAATAATTAAATACACCTTTTATTTTTACTGTGAAATGGTAAAATCTTGTGGTCAAGCCTCTGTGTGTAGCAGGCATTGCTTTGCTCCTGTCATTTTATACAAGTGCATCCCAATGGTAACCAGCTACAGTAACCAACAGTTTACTAAATGTGCAACCTCGAGTTCCTGCCAGATGTTGGCATAAATATTCCACATGCCTACATTCTGAATTTCTAGGAACAAGCTTTGTGGGTCTTTCTTCCATGGACCTGAAAAGCCTGCTCACAAGATTACTCCTGTCACACATTCTGAGCCTCGCATGTAAGGAGTGGATGGACAGTCACAGTTGAACTGATTTACAGAACAGATGCAAATCTCAATTATACAGAGTCAGTTGCTTCTGTACAAGGATTTATAGGGAGCTTTGATATTTAATGACAAGTATTTCTCAAAGGTTTTCCAATTTTTAACTCATAAGTATTACCACTATAAATAACATTGCCCATAAATTGCAGTATAATAGAACTTGGAAAATAAGAGGGCCTTCAAATTCCTAACAAGAGGATGTGGTTGTGATAAGAAAGGGTTAGTCAGGACCAATAGAGTCACTGAAATTGGAAAATAAATTCATGATCACAAACCATCAAAATTGTTCTTTAACAAAATTATAAACTACTGGCATCATATTTTGAAGTCATCTTCATATGCTGAAATAGAACTGTCACTGCCAATATCAGATTCATGAATTCCTTCAACTATGTTTCAAAAAAAAGAAAAAAGTGCTAACAGCTGTAGTTCCTGCTGATGAATGAGTCTGGACCCTAAAAGCAGTGGGAAATTTGTGTCTAGGATGCTATACAATAGAAGATCATGTAGGATGCATGTTACATTCCCAGGACTTTTAAATGTGGAAATAAGAGAAGACTATAGAAATGAAACATATGCTTTTGAAAATTCCACCTGTAAGAAAGACCCACAAATTGGGACTGGTACTTCTTCTGTTTCATTGTTTCTTCCATGAACATCTCCCTATAAAGAAGAGTTGGGGTTTACCATGTTCATTGGATATCAAGTGTTGGAGCTGTGAAACTACTTGAAAGTTACATTAGGATTTTTTAGAAGCTAAGGAAATTTGGGTTCATTAGATGTGGGTTTCTTTTGCTCAGTGATTTTAGGAATGGTGAACACTAAGAGAAATGGACTTCGTCCCCACTACAACTTTACCAGTCACTGGCTATTGACTTTTAGGCAAGTTGCTTAAACTCCCCCCACCCAAGCTTTCATAAGTGGCAACTGAGCGTGTAATTGAACCCACATCATAGGCACTTGTGATTAATGTGTGCAACAGAGGACTCAACACAGTGCTAGGTACACAGAGTGTCCTATATTTTTCACTACTAATTGTAGTACACTGTTACCTAGATACACAATGTTAATTTTTGCTGTGGATAGCAAATTGAATTCCCAGTTTTAAGGATCAAATATTCAGATCTATGAAGAACTGAGCAGGTAAAATCAAGCATAAAGCAAAAGGAGAAGGTCTCTGAGAAAAACAGTCTTATACTATCTTTTGTTTTTACTAAGTAAAACAGATTTCTGTACTAGAGAACAAAGTAGTGTAGGATAACAATAGAAGATAGAGCATAATAAAGGTCAGTGATGATGGTTACTAACTGGGAAGTTGAATGTGACAGCCTGTGGTCCCTTAGAATAAAACCGGCTGTGAGGATTCCTAACTTAAATGTGCCATCTCTACCCATGTCTCCAATACCTCACATCATGTATTTCAGATAAAATCTAAATTTTGGTCATGAATACATATTACCAAAAAAATATGCTGAGTGAGCCAAAATAAAACACATAATCAAACAATGTGCAATTACTTTCTCTTCATTCTGGCATTTGGATATTGCCTCCTGCACTATTTCACCTGCTGGTTTGCTGGCATCCTTAGTATATGTCTTTAGAAAGCATGTGTCTGCAGTTTTGAAACCCCTGTAGTGTATTAAGGTTACTTACTGGAACTTGTTTCTTTGATATCCAGCCCAGCAAGGCCCTAGAGAAGGCAGGGGCTGGGTTTTGTGTGCCTTTGAACACCCACTAGAGCAGTAGTTAGCACTAGGAATCTTGGCCAGTGTTTTTCTAAAGAAGACTGGCATGTGAACTTGGTCAAACTCACTTTAGGCAGGAGCGTGCTGATTCAGATACAGTAGCCCCTGGAGGCTGAGCTTCAGCCGCTCTCCCCAAACTGCTCATGTGTCTGATTTCAGCCAGACCCTGTGTGCTGAGCTCCGCTCCATTACTTTGCTGTTTGGGGGGCCCTGAGAGGCTGGAGGTAGTGGGCTTTATCAGCTGTTCTCTTTTTGTTATAAGCCTCATTGTTTGGTTTAATGTCCTTGATCAAAATCTCTGAATTTGCAAGGCCTGGGGACTTAACACAAACTGCCTAAGTAATTTTAAATGGGATCATTTTGCCCATCTTCCTAAGAACGCAGGCTCATATCTCCAGCAAGGTTATCCCAAGGGTCTCTTCCAGGTACTAGAAGAGTCACAAAAACTACGAGTTCATTTACATGTGATTTGCATATATTTGCCTGAGCTACTGGAAGTCTGGAAGTCTGAGCAAGTCTGAGCAGAGGTGATTTTCAAGGGCTGGATTCTCATTGTCTTTCCTTAGAAGACAGTCATCCATAACAGGGTCCTTTCTCATTAGATAGTATACTCGCAATCAGGAGGCAGGTCCTTGGAGGCTGGAAGGAAACAGAATCCTAGTCAAAAGAGAATGAGTCTGTTAGAAAAAACTCCATATTCCTTCCATTCCTTTAATAATACCAACTGTTGTAGTCAGACAATTAAATAAAACAATTTAATACAGGACACATAATTTACAGAATTATTTTATAATAGTCACTCAAAGAGTCAAATACAAAAAAGTATAAGAAATCTGTTCGCACAATGAAGACCCAAAGAATCCAACTGAGGGCCTGGATCCCATGACAATGTCCTGAATGAGTCCAGTTGAAGATGTAGAACCATAGCAATGCCTCATGCAAGTCTGTTTCACAAATTTGCACTGGGAAGGTCCAAAGGTCAGCAGTGGAAGCTAGAAAGTCTGTGCCAGTAGGCTGAGGGATATGCACTGCAGCCAGGAAGTGACACTCAAAGAAAGGATCAGAGCTCCCCTGAAGAATACCACAGCCATCCTCAGCAACAACAAGGTCCCAAGCTCCTCTAATGATGAGAAGAACCCAGTTCATATCAGGAAAGAAGCTCAACAAGCTCCCCCAGGAGAACAAATATTGACACTACTTCTCCCTCTCCAGTTCTCCTTTTTATGCTGTTGGCAACAATCCTCAGGTGGGCCATCTACACCCAGCGCCACACTGATTCAGTTCAGCTGGATGTTACAAGTTGCCCACCAGTTTCCAATCCACCATACCAAGTAAATATTTACAGACCATCTGATGTTTGCCAAGCACAGCTCTAAATTCTGGAGATTCATGGTAGACAGCAGTCTTCTGCCCACTCTTAACATTAATTTTAATGAAAGAGTGTTATAAAAAACAAAAACAAGCAAAGAAAGAAGGTATACTTCTAGCCAGTGTTAACAGCTATGGATAAAATATAAGTGCATTGAATCAGAGAGTAACTCTAATGAAAGGCTTGAAAGTGACATTAAATGACATGTTCTGGGAAGAAACTGCAGACCTGTATAACACCAAGATGATCTCATAAAGACCTGGGCAGAGTTCTCCAAGCAGAGAGAATGAAGCCCTGAGTCTAGAATAGGTGTAGATGATTTTTTAAAATTAAGTTTTCGATATATTTAAATACACACAATGATCATATTCATCATAGGAAATTTATACTCATTCATGTTAGAAAGACGAGTGTCACTGCAGGTTGAAGAAAGAGGACAGTGGTACAAAATAAATAGACAAGGTTAAGATTGTGTGGGCATCTCAGCCAAGATAAGGAATTTCAGTTTATCCTAAGTTTAAAAGGAAGCAATTGAACTTCATGTAGCAGAATGACATATTTAGTGTACTTCTTAGGAGTCCTGTCAGCCCATAAATAGCATGGATGCAGAGGGAGGAGGAATGGAGATAAGAAGAGGTGGTGAGAGTTAGGGTGTTTTTGCTATGTGACTTATTTGAGAAGAGATGAGAGTGTTCCTGTCTGGGATAATGACAATGGAGAAGGGCAGACTTGTTTAACAAAGAGTATTTTCTAATGGACTGCCTATGGGGTGTGAAGGCAAAGGAAGGATCATGAACTACTGATTAAGAACTTTGTTGTACGCAACCAAACAACTGAATGGGATGCCACTTGGTAAAGAGGGAAGACTTGGTAAAGATCAGGTTCCAAGGGGTGAAGAGAGAAGAAACTTTGAGTTTTCATGCCTGCTGTGCAGTTCTGAAAGGACTTTCTTTTCTATGCAATGAAAGTGGAGAGCCTTGTTTAGGAGAAATATTAGGAAAGGAAAGAGGATGGTATCTGCAATGATATCCCCATGATGACCAATGCAGTGCCATTTGCAGCTCACAAATTCTTATAAAAGAAGACTTTGGACCTGGGATATAGCTCAGTGCACAAGCACCTGGCTGGCAAGCACAAGGTCCTGAGTTTGATTCATATATATATATATATATATATATATATATATATATATATATGTGTGTGTGTATATTTAAAAGAAGACCTTTTAAATTATCTTTTCAATGAACGTTTGCAGACGTGAAGTGGCAAGGTTCTCTTGTTGAGAGTCATTTAATTTGTATTATTTTTATACTGAGTGATAATTTTCTTTGAGCAGACTTGGTAAACAAATAGATAGATAGATAGATAGATACAGAAATAGAGATAGATGGATGATAGAGAGATAACTGGACAGGTAGATAGCCAGATAGATTTCTTGGACCAAAGAACAGAAAAAGATAAAGACCTAGAGAATAGAAATGTGATTTCCAGGCAAATCTGAGCAATCTGTTTCTTTGAGGAAATAAAAGGCCATTTGTATAATTTAAATCATTGTGAACTACATTAAAGTTAATAGTGTGCTCCAGGTTTATATGCAAAAGGAAATCCTTAAGGGAGGTACTGCAATAAGGATGTATATAAGAAAGAAAACGTGAGTTGAAGGGTGTGAATAAGGTCACAGTTCTACTACCAATAAAAGAAGTAGGGGCATAAGTAGATGTAAGATGGAAAGAGAGATGGAGAAGAGAAATAATAACTTAATAACTTAATCATTCATTTAATATTATTCCAGGTAGGTTTACTTTACACATTCAAAATTTCTGTAAAGGACTTGAAAGTTAAAGAACATTAAAGCTTTGATTTCAACTACATTGCTCTATTTTTCCCTTAGACTCCAAATGAAGTTGAAATGTGAACTTTAGTACCATGTCCTCAGGAATTGGGCATTTTCTTTTTTTAGAAAGCGGTGGAATTTCAGAATATAAAAGAGGAAGGTATCAGTATGAAGTATTAAAAATCACTGGGGTTAGTAATTCTCAGAATCTCATGTCTGTTGCTTTAGGTCTAAAAGGAGACCTGGGAATTCCATTAATTTGTCTCCTAGGTAATCCAAGTATGACATTTTGAAAAACCCTATTATAAATCATCCTGGGAAATGAAAATCTTATCTGAGTTGAAACTGAAAGTCCTTAAAAACAAAACATTGTTACAAAGTTCTAAAGAATTTTAAATTTTAATCAATCCTGGGGCCTATCTGTTGAGGTATTGAACTTCTATCTTCCTTGATGGATCTCAGGAACACATCTCAGCTGCTCTTAGAGCCACATCACTAGGTTGGGTGGGAAACCATACATCTCCCTTCTGGAAAGCCTAAGAGAATTCTAATTGTCAGAAACACCTTCCCTTTCATTCAGACTTTTACCATTGCATTTTCTATGAAACCATTATTAAAGGTCCTTTAATATGTGACCCTATGTTCAAGGACACAAGAGCAAGGAAACACCCCAACACTCCATTTTCTTTCAAGAGTTTCATAATGGGTGTTCTCATGATGATTTTCCAGCAGGAGCAGGGAACAATCACCTACCCTAAAACATGACCATTCTTTAGAAAGTGCTCCCTAAGTAAGCTCCATGGGTCTGTAATGTGCTTCCCACTTTGTGAATATTCTGGTATGCTCTTTTCTTGCGTAAAAATTTCTGAAGGGCCAGCATTCATTTTAAAGAAACCTTCATTTACAGAGCATTTGAAAAATTACAGGATTCAGTTGATCTTATAAGCAGGTTATTTGAAAGTTACCTTATATATCATGCATTGATTAAGAATTTTTATGGTTCCTGAATGCATTAAAGTATATTCCACACTAAATCTCCAGGGGATAAAATACCATTTTCTTTGGTATTCATAAAGCAGTGCAGAATTTTCTAGTATCTCTGGGTCATAATTAGGAATGGTAATCTTTGGAATATTTTCCTGTGAAGAATTCTGTTTATGCAAGCTTTCAAATTTTTGTAAATTTAATGTGAAGGTACATATGATGGATTATCTAGCAGTGATATATGAACTAAGACAGAAAATTGAAATTATTATACTGGCTCTAAAAATACCGATATGGCACAAAATTAATTATATCATTTTTGAAATGGTTTACCTGTAGCTGGTCAGTACTTTCCATTCCATTACCTCACATTGGCAGAAAATCAAAGAAAGATATAAATCTATTTTTATGTATAGTTGTCAAATGTTTTATGCATGCCCAGCCTGCATGTCCTTCAATTTTAAATTATATATATTAAAAAAAAAGAGAGAAAAACTTCAGCCTATTTGAAGTGTGCTTACTTTGCAGTGACGCAAGTTGCTGAATCAAAGGTGATAATAATGTTTTTGTACCTTTGTTTTAAGGCTGGAAATTGAACCCCGTTGTGGGTGCGGTATACAGTCCCGAATTCTATGCAGGTAAGGAGTTTCTCTGTGCACGCAGTCTTAGTCTTTTCCCAGTGTGCTTTGCCTGCCACTAATTGAGGGGTTTTGTAAGATAACTTAAACCATGTGAATCCCTGTCCTAACAACTTCTGAATGATTTCTTTGGGCAAAACCAACGGCGCTTTAAGCCCTTTAAAAACTAAAGGGGAATTCTATGCCTTACATTGCAAGGTAAGCATGGAGTCCTGCTTCCTGTGACATTTCACATTGGTTTTGCTCTAAAAAAGCATCGAGGCTTTGTTCAATATTATTATATTGAACAAATGGAGAATGGCTCATGCCCATTTTATTTCAATGTGCCTGTGTGTTTTTTAGTTACACATTTCCATTTGGGGTTGGTTACATTTTCTTTTTCCTGGCAAAGCAGAGAGTTGGCTTCCTTTTTCCAATAACATGGCATTGACGTGGAGTTGCCAAGAGAAGTCCTGTTTTAAAAAGGAGAAAAAATGAAGTTGTCTTTCTTTTTCAATTCATGCATTTCCCTTAGCAATTCCTTTTCTCTCTACTTTGCCTTCAAGAACATGTCTCTCTCCTTACCCTTTCTCTGTCTGTAAGCACCAAGTACCCCTCCATGAGAAAACTCAGGTACCAAATTTGGGGCGAGGGCAATCTAGACACACCAGAGACTGTGATTTCCTGCTTTGATGTGCTCAGCTTGTCCTACCACTACTGCTGTAAGCCTTCTTCCTCATCAAGCAGGGTGCAGTGAACCACCAGAGCCCTAGTATAGACTGGCCACATAGGTGTGGTCAAGGATCTTTCTTTAATGGGACTCTTGCTTTCAAACAAGGAGAAATAAATAACCAATTCATCTTAGACCCAGTCACTTAGAGATCTCTTGACGGTAAGTTGTATCGCTTGTTGGTTTCTTCCTGGGATGCCGAACTTTTGTTGGCTTCCTGATACAAAGCATCCATCCCAGATAAACATATAAAACTTACCTTGGCTAGCAAAAAAAAAAAAAAAAAAAAAAAAAAAAAAAGACGAAAAGCAAAAATTAAAAATTTGGTAAATCTGAGAAGGCTGCATATGCTAGTGAAGTTCTGGATTTAGAAGAGCAACGTTGTCCTTCACATGTGCATTTTATTTAGCAGAATCCTGGATTAAGTCCAAAAATACTCCCTCTCCCCACATTTTTGGGAATTAGTAACCATGTTGCCTCTTATGGGGGAGGATGAACATAACTATAGGGGTTTCCAAGATTATGTTGCAAAGCCCACCTCCTGGGAGGATACCCAGTGTAGTGAGGAGCATGGAACCTGCACCCAGACAGCCCAAGCTGAAATCCTGGCTCCCCAGCAGTGTGACTCTGGACAAGCTACTTAACCTCTCTGTGCCTCAGTTTTTTCAGCTGTTAAATGGGGATAATGATAGTAAGCAGCTCAAATTTTTTTTTTTTTTTTTTTTTTTTTTTGTGGCACTGGGGATCGAGCTTACAACCTTGTGCCTGCCTGACAGGCGCATAAGCCGCTGAGCCAAACTCCCGGCCCAACAGCTCAAAATTTTATTAGTGTTGAAGGAATTAGTACAGGTAGAGGGCTGCATCAGCAGCAGCATAGAAACATTTGTAAATAAAACTTAATGATTTGATACTCTACTTCTCTGCCATGAGGGAAAATTAGCTGAGGACCGATTCTACTAAGTTTTGAGCATGCTATTAGAAAAACAGACTACTTAATTCCCAGTTGGACTAGTTTAGTGATCCTCAGCATGGGAGGAGTTAATTTCTGGAATAGAACATGGTGATCCATTCAGGGGTTACACAGAAAGTGACAGATATTTTAGATCCCCCAAATGGTCAAAGAGGAGTTGGGCATAGCTCTGGTGCATCTGTGGGTGCAGCCTGTGATGTGTAGTAGCTGGATTAAGGAAGAGGCAGGTTCTGTGTTACATGTGCAGCTGCGGGGACTTGCCTCTGTGTACAAGTTTTCTCCCTAGAATTATGGGATCAAGAACAAGAAACACGAGGTCTACCTGTGGGGAAGATGGTACCAATACGGGAACTGTGAGAGAAGAGCTTGCATCTTTCTGTCCTGTGCAGTGCTGTTGCTGGTTGCCTTGGCTCTGTTAACCAGGAAAATACCAAACATGCCCTGTACCTGGGCCTTCAATCCTACATGCATGTTTATGAGTGGAGAAGAGGACATTAAGACTAACTTATCCAACAAGGATAAATTAATCTGTATTTTTTTAGAGCATTTATTCAAATTAACTGGGGGCCCAGCCTCAGCAGTGAGGTCTCAAGACTGTGGTAGATGGGAAAATATAAGGGTTAATATCTACTGAGCAGTTTCCATGGGCCAGGCACTAATCTAAGCACTTTACCCAAATTAATATATTAAGTCCTTGTGCAAATCTTGGAAATGAGGAAACCAAGGTACAAAATGTTTATATAACTGGCCTCAGGTTCCACAACTTGTTAATAACTCGTCAGATTTAGAAGTCAGGCTTTGATTGTCTCAGTGCCTGAGTTCTTTATGATGAGGTTACACTGCTTCTTTTTCTTTTTTGTTTTTAATTCTATAATTTCTTTTGCTTGTGCCCTGTGATCCTACTACTGCCCTGTACCTAAACCAGAGAAATTAAAGAAGGAACACAATCGTTCTGGATTTTTCCAGTCACCACTGCAATCATCACCACATTCAGCTTTGTTAATTGGTTGTGTCAGGAAAACCTTTAAGAACCCTGAGTAGCTACAATTATTTCTATGAGTTGTTCCAAGAAATTAAATCTAGAAGATTTGAAGCATGGGGAAACAAATGTTAATGAGAAAAACCTGAATATTTGTGTTCTGTGCTGCTGATATCTAAATTAACCTAAATAACTAGATGTTTTCTTTCTCTATATATTTGTGGGTGTAGGTAGACAGAGCTTGTCATATTCAGACGTGTGGGGGAATATCACTGCAATTTCAACACTATAGCATAATTTCTTGAAAATATTTTAAATCTCATAAACACTAAGAATAAAGGTAGTTTAAAATCCAAATCTATAGAATGGATATATACAAAGACATAGATGTAGAATATATTTATTTTCATATCCATATATAATTATTAATGTAATTCATCTGTATGTTCATGGCTAAAAATTCATAAAGCATTTTAAATTTTCCAAGCTATAGAAAGAATCTGGATTCATCTTGCAACTCAAAATGTGCCTCAAAGCTGAAATGAAGACCTTGTCATTGATTTGCTTCAGATATTTTATAAGCCAACCCTGTATCTGCTTAAGATAGAAAGCCAGACTTATTAGTCATTTCTCTATATAAGGCACTGTTAATGACAAATTTCATAATATTCCCATAGCATAATTATTGATTTTGTGAAGCTTATGCAGAATTAACAACCCAGCTTCCAATTGTGTCTCAGAATGGGGCATGAAAAGTTCACATATTTTGTAAATTAAAATCAATATTTTCAATCTCTCCTAAAGGTAATTTTCTTAATTTAGTGGACTTGTCCCTAACATTTATTTTCTCTTTTAATTATAAAATGGCAAGTTATTGATTTTTGTATATAACCTTTCAATGCCCCTAGTGCATTTTTATTGCTAACGCAGGGTGGGAATGGGCAAGGCAGTTGCACTTCTTAATGAGGACCTTTAATTACTAGCTGAACAGTATTCATTTGCTTTGATAAATTATGACATTTGCTCTCTCTCACACACACATTCTAAGGGAAGCGTTTAGAAAGCTGTTGCAAAAG
Source organism: Dasyprocta punctata (assembly GCA_004363535.1). Lineage (NCBI taxonomy): Eukaryota > Metazoa > Chordata > Mammalia > Rodentia > Dasyproctidae > Dasyprocta > Dasyprocta punctata. Next base: position 115,213 of record RJWM01000192.1, on the reverse strand, counting down.
GTCTTTCATTTTGCATAGTTTTTACCCTGAATTCTCATGTCTTTCTTATATGAGCTCTTTTAAATTCTTATTCAATACCAGCCTCCAGAAGCAGGTGTATACAAATAAGTATATCTTATGAACATATATAAATGTTCTCCAAAGACAGGTGGGGTTTTCCTATAAAGCTATAAAGCATTGATTATTTTCCTAAGTCTAATCATCTTTAGACTCTTGGAGGCTTAGTTTTAAGACAAATGATTGATAAATCAATTAAGGTTGAAGTGAGTCTTGAAGACTTTGGCCAATGTGTATGGCTATGCCATTTTAAAACTTAAATAAAATTGAAAACAGTAATAGAAGTAGGGTATCTGAAGATACCATTTCCCCACAGCATACTTCAAGCTATTTGGGGTAGTTAGAAATAGTGCTTCCAAGTGTCTGGATGAAAAGTTCTAAAATGGGATTCTTAGATTTTCCTGTAATTATGAGAAGTTTCTTTGACTTACAATCAAAAGACTTTTTTTTTACCAAAGTAGTATCTTTTAGAGATAACCATGATATCCACCAAAAAAAAAAAAAAAAAACTATTGAGTTAAAGCACCTTTAATTCATAAGTAAGTAAAACTAAATGAAAATAAATAACAGAAGATTGTACCAAGTTGTCAGCATGGTACTGACAAATGGCAAATTTATCTGTTTCTCAATTGCTGGTAAGATACATACTGCAGAGCTCCCCCATACCATAGATCACACCAGCCAACTCATTTCTGTGATTAAATATTCCATCCATGGGGTAAAAGGCGGCAAAGCTTAACAAGATTCATAAAATGCACCACTTGAACACACATAACTCATGTCTGTGGTTGAGAGCACCCCACCTGCAAAGGAAAATTGGAATTGAGTTAGATTACTCATGAGACATGATCAATAGGGGGAAAGGTGAAGATCTAATGAAATGCAGATTTAAGATGCAGTTCGGTCCCCACAGCAGATAAACACTTAAGACCAAAAGTAGAGAGAAGCAGAGGAAATCAACTTGCAAACCTTAAAGATTATGATTAACAATTGTCCTGGACTTACTATTATTATTATTATTATTATTATTATTATTAGGGGAGAAAGGATTTCTGAATGGATACATCTGCTGAAAATAGCAAAAATTTCTAATTTTGAGAGGGGGAAAAAGTGAATAACAGGTACTAGAACAAGAGCATATCTGGCTGCAAAGTCCCATTTGAAAAGTGGTTAGGTCTTGAAATAGGTTTATTCTGGGGATATATGTAGGATAAGGTATAATGATGAGTGAATGAGACCTTTACAGACTGTCAAGTAAAATATAAATATAAGGGATTAGGGTGATCACCAAAGTCACCTGGATTATGTCCATGTCAGTAAGGACCTGGCTATGGACCACATGACTCAATACCAGTCAGGTGATGGCATAGTGGATTGGAATCTTTGGATGAAGTTTAAAAATGAAGAAGTTAGATACAGCACTCTATGATTGCTTATCTTGAAAGGGCAACTGTATTTGACCTTGGATTATGTGTACAAAGGTATTGGTTTTTATGGGCTTTAGCCTACTGTGAAGCATGATTCATTTCAGAACTGGGTCAAAGGAAGATATCTGGAAGCCTCTCGCACCATTGTCCCTTCAACTTGCATTTCACAGTGTCCAGTGTAGTTAAGAGTGTATGTGCCCTTCACTCACACTTTTGCATGAATGTCTTTTCAATTTCTCTCCTCAATTTGAATATAATAGCATTTTTAAAAAAGTAATATTGTCCCGAGCCCACAATAACTGTGGCCTCAAAGTAATTTTGCTAGAATCCTGGATACAGAGCATGTTATTGGGGATGCTACTTAGGCAGTATGGAAGAGACAGCACAGATCCAAGAGGTACCCAATACCACTTGCATCCTTCAGAGTCTGTCTGTCCCTGATATTGCTGCATATTCACCCAGAGATCAGCCTAGACTAGATGCTGAACAGTGGCCATGAGGAGCAGTTCCTTATGAACAATGACCTTTGGCTCCGTGATGTTTTGTATAATTTACGCATGTGCCAAAATCAAATGTAGTGCACTTCAGTGAACTGGAACAGGAGAGTCCAGATTTAAGTCCCCAAGCAAAGGATTTTCAGCCTGGAAATGTTCCACTTCATGGAGTTTATCTTGTACATCTGTTTACCTTTGCCTCCCCTTTTGCTTGCAATTCACTTTGCTTCTCCCTTCTCCTTCCCCCATCTGTCTTATCAGATTTTATTTTGTCTCTGCCCACATTTGGCCTTAATTTTTATCTGCGTCCTTCCATGTCCCAAGGAGGGAATGCAGCTCATCTTTGATGGAGCCTGTGGGGTTTTTAGATCTTCAGATAGGATCGGTACTTGCTTATATGCTGAAAATTGCATTTTCTAAATTAATTGATTCTCTTTCTGTTGCTTTGGAAGTATGTCAAGGAGTGATCCCCCAAAGGCAGACAGTGGCAGTGCTTTCCTTACATAGAAAGCCCACTCTTTAGGCCATGGGAAGAGAAGGAGGTTCAAATATCTAGCTGTGGATAAATTTTATAGGGAGACTTTGAGACTACTATTATCAATTTATTGAGAGATTCCAAACATCAAAAATAATTAACTAACCCAGGGTACTTCCTCTGTGACAGACATTGTGCTGGCCACTTTGTGTCTGTCCAGATCCTTGTAGAAATCAACCCATGACCCTTCATCGTAGAGCTGTTGAAACCATGGTCTTATGGAGAATTTTGTAAAAACAAAACAAAGATCTGATTATTATATAAAGGCCTTTTTTCCTTACTTACTTAAGATCCATTTTTTTCATCATCTTGTTATGTTATATCCTCTGTAAAAGTAGATGGTGGTATGCCCTCCATATCTGCTCTTCACGGGGACACAAGAAAGATAATAAATAATAAAAATATCTAGGAATTTTTACTTGCCAACTCTCATATCTTAGCTACTGCTGCCACCAGTGACACATGAGCAACTGTAGCTATCAGTGGTCAGAGAAGTTACAGAGAGACATTCAACCAGATCTCTGCTCATCTAGGCCTTTTTTTTTTTTGTAACTTTTTGAACCTGAAAGTGAAAAACATTTTATTTGATTTGTGTTGAGAGTCCTCAAGGCCACATCCAAGTTTTTAAGGATCCATAGAATGCAGAGGTGGTTAAAGTCACAGGCCCAAAGTGTCATGGCAAAAAAAGAGAACAGAAATCAGCAAAGGGAAAAGGACATAGAATGAAGTCAGGGAGAAACCAGGAGAAGGCTTCTGCTGTCCTGTCCGGTGGAATCTCATACACATGCTTACTTCTCATAGAAGTGGTGTGTGACAGCGGATAAAAGTTGCCAACAAACAACCAAGCTCCCCTGATCTTCGTGTCCGGTGTTTCCTGGGGTTCCATTGCATAGGCATGCTGTACATGCATGGTGACCTTGACTCTCAAACCTCAACCCCCCAGGGCAGAAGCAGACATTCATCATAAATCACATTGTTACCATAAACCATCTGATCAAACTTGTATCATGCAATTCAAGGCCTCCAGTTCACAAAAACAGCCCTACCAGATAAGGGATATTCTCAGGGCTCAGAGCACATCTCCCAGGAACTGACTAAGGGTCAGTGGGAAACAAAGTCATCTTTGAAAATGTGAAGGATTTGAGATAGACCAATCCTGTTGACATAAAACTACCCAGCACAACAGTAAAAATCACGATGATTGCAAGCTTAGGTTATATAGCAATGATGCTAATGAAGAAGATGGTGAGAAGGAGGAGGAGGATAGTACAGACAAGTCACACCACCAAACTGCTATAATCTAGGAACAAAAGATAAAGTGGAATTCAGCAGGAATCAGCTCACTGTCTCAGCAGAGATCCAGCTGCTAGATGTTTTCAGCATTGTAGCCCTTTTGTTCTCTTTGAAAACTACTCAGTGCTGTTATCATGGTCAACAGTAACCATAGACAGTGCGTTGACAAATCAGAATGACTGTATTCTAATAAACTTTAAATTTTACACAGTTTGACAAAATACTTGTAATGTATTCTGATCATGTAAAAATACGAAAGCAATTCTTATTTTGTGGGATGTATAGAAACACTGGCCCTACTTTGTTGATCCTAGCTGGGAGAGTTCAGATTTAATAAATTCAAAGCAACAAATTTAGATTTTTTTTAATGAAATGCACTATTTTAGCAGTAGCACACTATATAAACCCCATAACCTTATCTAAGATCACTCAGTTGTGTGATGTTCATCAGGGAAGGGCCAAAGAAAGAAAACATCTGTTAATCAACATCGGTCCCTTATTTTGTTAATTGACCTTTTACTAGAGTGTTACAATATTGAAGGGTAGGCTCTGTGCTAGGGCCGAGGTTGCAGAGATAAGCCTAGACCTTCCCTCCCAATATCAACAGGACAGAGAAGAATGCAAAACATAAACTCAGTGTACAAAAAAATGGATACCTGTCAACCCCCTGCTAGCACACTAGTAATTGTCTCTTCAGTAGGAGTCAAAGGGATCTTATTGGGTCTTGAGGGATAAGTAAGAGTTTACTTGTCAAGAAAGTAGGGATAGATCATTGTAAAATTGAATAAAGATATGATTGGTAGAGCCTCTAGGCACTTCTCAACCTTTATCTTTAAAATCCATTGAGAAATGTTTATATATATATATATATATATATATATATATTTGATCTATATATATATATATATATTTGATCTTTACCAGTTATACTTATGGGAATTTCTGAACCAAGTAAAGTTTTTTTTTTCCAAAGGCTGAGAAATATTGATCTGCTGAGATCAAAGAGTACCATCTACAGTCAGGTTGCAAACGACATGAAAATACTACATATAGGAATCTGGATTCTGGAATTTATCCTCTGAGCGGTAGGCAGCAATGGAAAGATTGTCTAAGAAAATAATGAATATCATAAATAAAAACAAACAAGCCAAACTGTCTGGTGGTAAGTTAGCACTTACATCTGTGCTCAGAGGAAATGACAGACTTGTCAAAAGGGCTTTTACTCATGGATAAGTGAAGCCCTCAAAAATTTAAAGCAGTAGGCTACACCTGCACCTGCCCAATAACTGCCCCAGTTCAATTTTTCATCACTAAACTCATACCCAACATAAAAGTTCATATAAACTTGTTTTCTGGTCTGGTCTAAATCTTTTTCCAGGAAGGTAAATTACCAGAGATTTCAAACATGAGGTGATTTTTAAAAAATTAAATATTATACCTTGTGTTGCTATTCAGTTATAAACCATGTAATTCTGAAGATGTTTTGCTTCCAACTCTAATGTTCCTTTTCGAGCTGCATAGCTATCATTTTCCCAGTCAATTAAATTATTATGTAAATAGAGAAAAATTCACCAAATATTGCTTAATATCTTTAATATAATTGTGCATAGATACTTATTCTCCAAGTATAAAACAAAACTGTCCTATTGTCTCTTGAAAATGGAGTGCTGAAGAACCACCTCACAAATGGCAAAAATCCTGCTTGGATTAACTATACTGATGACAGTTGCTGCATTTCTGGAACTTCTGTGGAAGTGTTATAACCCATTACAGTCACAATATTGGTTTATGAAAAATTAATAAAGCTGGTGGAAAATAGAATTCAGGATCTGCATTAGCTATTTACTCCAAAAGAATCAGGCAGAATTAATTATGTTGCATGCTACATTTTAATGAGGTTTTCATTAAACTGTATGCCATTATGGAAACTAAATAAGGATTACTGAAAGAATAACACCAACGGCTGTTATTTTTTTTTTTGAGAGATTAAATTAGTTAGTGGGTTACGTACTTAAATCTGATACAAAGGTTAATCGATATCCACTGATCATTGTATTAAGCCCTTTATCATTTCAAGACATGAACACCCCAATATTTTCACTGATATTTTCTGGACAAAAAATGGATCTATTTTTGTGTTTCTAGTATTTGCTTGATGGACAGGTGGTATGGTAAATATTGAGACCCTCTGTGTTAGTTCTCTGTCATTTTTAAAAAGGCAAAAGATTTATACAATCTGAAAAGAAACCAGAGTATTCTCTGTTATTTTTGAAAATAATTTTCACCAACTGAAGTATTTTATTTGCTTTCAGCCTATAGCAGTGTGTGTGTGTGTGTGTGTGTGTGTGTGTGTGTGTGTGTGTGTGTGTTGTGACAGGCATATTTAAATAAGCTTATCCAATTATTTTTGAGAAATTCATAGGTAAAGTGTATTTTCTGCTTTCACTAGAAGTAGGGTCAGGATTTTAAACCTAATCTGGAAGGGCTTAGGGTGGCACCTCAAGATGAGTTTCCACCATCTTTCCATAGAGATATCCAGTCCCTCTTAAAAATGTTTTGTGATCGTGTGTAGGATATATAGAGGAGGAAGCTGGGAACCTGTCTCAGCAGCCAGTTTTAGACTCTAGAGCTTGTTATTCCTAAGAGGAGAGAGGGAGAAGGGAGAAGAGAGAGGAGACAAAGGGAAAAGGAGAAGGGAGCCTCTGCGTTCACTTCAGAGACTTGAAAACCCACTGATTTTAACTTTTAAATGATGCTAGATTTATTTTGTCTCTTAAGCAGAAGTTGAAAACTAAAATTTCTTTAGGAGCAGACTGTAAGATAAGTAAGTGCATTGTGGCCAACTGTAAGGTAAATAGGCACAGTGCAGCAAGTTGGAGAGGCCTCGTCTCAAGTACACCTAGCACTGAATTCTCTGCATCACCCAGAGCATCGCCGCCAAGCAGCAGCATGGACCAGAGCCACATGGCCCAGTTCTCTGGTTCCACATCCAATGCCAGGCGTGGTTTATGACACAAAAGCTTTCACATGTGAGTGTTTCCAATTAATTCCTAATCTTCCATTTGTTGTTGATTCCATTGTATCTAGCATTGTGTTAGAGGCCAAACAAAACACTGTACTACTCTCAGTTTTCCACCCATTTCTGAAAGGAGCAAAGTAAGTCTGCAAAGTGACGTACTTTGATATCCTCAATAACAATTACTACTATAGTCCTTAGCATTGAGATCACTTATTATCTATTTGCCAAGCACTTTCATATAGTAGACCCAATCCTTAAAATTATGTTTGATAAAGTACATATTTTATCCTTATTTTACAAATATAACTGAAGTTCTGAGATATCTCATGACCTCCCCAACATCAAATATCTTGCAGTCAGAGAGGCTAGAAAAGAAATTTATGAGACTATAGTTTGTCAGTTGCACCTTAGAAACTGAAGAGTTCACTATTTGCCTGGTCTGTATTTCCCACTCCGTTTTATTTCAGTCTTGCAAACAGGATTTTCGTATCTACACAAGATTCATTCTGTCTGGAGTCTCCCTTTATTGGATTTTAAACCCAGTCACAGATTCTTAAAGGTGAATAGGAGGTCCTACTTAACATTTTTAGCCTGAAAGACTCAGGTGGTTGAGCCTGAAAGTAGCTTCAGTATTTTTCGAGGTGGCATCCCTGAAATGGGACTGGTGGGTATTGATCACTCCCAGGTTTAGTCAACTCCAGACCAAGTATCACCACTGATAAGCAGGCATAACTTCATGAGAAGTTTAAACTTTGGAGGCAGATAAAGCTGGCACAAATTAAAGTTTCCTAATTAGTTTCCCCTATGGACTTTAACTTCCTTTTCAATCCAGTAAAGAAAAAATTACAATGCATAGAATCTAATTGATATCGTACCAGAACCCTAGCACCATCTTGATGTTCAGATCTGTAGTATTACTGTAGTTTAGATTGCACAGAGTTCCTAGCATGTTATATTTGCTAACAGTACCTGCATCATGTAGCCACTTAGTAGAAATGCAGTCTCAGGTCCCCGCCCAGGCTTACTAGATAAAAACCTGCTTTTACAAGAAGCCCCAGGTGATGGAAAGCATAGTAACATCTGAGAAGTGTGGCCCTTCCCTGTGTATAGAAACTCATGACTGAAAAACCAAGCCTTAGGACTTAAAGCTCATGTTCTTTGTTTTTATTGTGGCTGATTTGCTAGAAACCCACAAAATGTCTTTTAAAACTTTTGGTCTATACTGATAACATGATACCCTCTGAAATATTTAATGACCGTTACCTGGGTAAGGAATAATGATATCTCAAAGGGTGATTACTGTTAATAATTTTCCAAACTTTGAGGAGACATTAAGACATTGGCCAGGAGACTTTTTCTGATGAAGAGCAACTAGCAAATATTTTAACCTTCACAGTCCATGAGGTCTGGTCCAACTACTTCGCTCTACTGTTGTAGCATGAAATATGGAAAGCACAAATGAATGAATATGCTGTGTTCCAGTCAAATGTTACTTATAGATACTGAAAATGTAAAAATTATTCTGAACTTACAAAAATAATGATGAGGTGAGTTCAATCCCCGGTGCCGAAAAAAAAAAAAATAATGATGAGGCCAGACTTAGCTAAAGTTTTCTAACACCGAAATATTTAGAATATTGAGTATTTAGAAGAATATTATTAAAACCTCGGGCTCTAGGATCTGGTTGGTATGATTTGCATTCAACACCACAAGATCTTTGTGATCTTGTACAAGAACTGTATGTCTCTGTCTCAATATCCTCCTCCATGACAAAGTACAATGATAGTACCTGTCTTACAGTGCTATAGAGTAGGTAAAAAGTCAAGGTAAAGTTTAAGCAGGTTTTCTGGTATTTTTCAAGCATTCAGTAAGAAATTTGGGAATTGTTATATTTATAAAGTTAAATACCTTTTTTAAAAAACCACCTTTGGCCTAAAGTTTGGAGACAAAAGGATAAGAATCAGTCATTCAAATTTTTAAACTATAAACAATTAAGGAGAACGTTGTACAGAGATTCTTGGTATTATTCTTGCAACTTTTATGTAAAATTTGAAATTAATTCAAAATAAGTGAAAAGATAAAAGAAGCAATGTCATATTTCTTTTTGAATTATTCTTAAAGTCAAAACTTACAAAAATAAACACAGTGAGGAATTATTTACATGATAGGCAGATTTGCTTCAGGGCTCCTTTAAATATGGAAATCTCTTGGTACAATTAAAACATGATTTGATTTATAAGAATTAAATATACATGCAACATTTCCTTGAAACATCTGTGCCTAAATGGAAACATCCCTGTACTTAAAGCTGTACCATAGCCCTTCAGAGAAGCACATCTTACAGGCTTATAGAAAAGCATTAGGTATTAACTGTGGAAATATTCTTACATGGATTAGTTCAGTGCTAGTCTGATGTTCAAAAATGCATAACTACAAAACCATACACAGTCCACTGAGCCTTTGGATGAATTTTGGATAAGTTTGTCAATTGGAAACAGCCGCCTTTCTTGGCAGGGACTTTACGGCAATTGTCCAGGCCTCTGAATTTAACAGAAGTTTGATGCTGGTGTGAGGTATGATTGAAAAATATGATTAGTGTCTAAAATTGTTTTCAAAAGCTATCACAATAAAAGACACAATGCCCCAGATCTCCCTCAGATACACACACACTTTCCCCTTTCTGAAGCAGTTCTGGAAGTCTTCTTTCGTGAGTGTCTTTTGTTTTACTGTAGTCGCTGCCTCCAAGTCCAAGTCCATTCTAAGAGTTTACCTTTCATTTTGACTCTAGGGAAGAACCAGAAGTCATACAGTGGCAAATCTGGTGCATAAGGTAGACGAGGACTCACCTTAACGTTTTCGTAAGCCTGCTTTTTCTTTGGATGGCACATGGCAGAAGGATTCACCATATTTTTGATGATTTGGCATTCTCCAGGGAATTCTGTTGATGCAGGAAGTTATAGGAACAAATGGGGAATTGCCACCACTTCCTGAGGTACTGCATCAATTCCAAAATACATTTAAACTGGGCATGGGAGAATGAGCCTGTAATTCCAGCACTCTGAGCAGCTCAGGCAGGAGGATCACAAGTTCAAACCCAGCCTGAGTCTCTGCCTCAAAATAAAGTGTTGGGGATGTAGCTGAATATGAAGGCCCTGGATTTAATCCCCAGCACCACAGACACAAAAAAATGTTTGTAGGCTTCTGATGCAAGAAAATGTCCGTTTTCCTCCGCCTATAATTGATGCTTATGGCCATTTTCCTTCTTTTAGTAAAGAAAACCCATTTTTTAAATTTTCTTTTAAAAAACATTCTACAACTGTGGAAGCTGCAAGTCACTGAAACTCATAGTTTGTTTTTCACCTATCATGAGCTACATAGAATGTACCCTGCTTTTGATAAAAGAAATAATTACTCTCTGCCTCCTTATTTCCACATGTAAAGAAAGACTGATAGTATCTGGCCCTTATTATGGGAGGGGGAGGCAAATGCAATATAAACATTCTTTGGTTAATACTAAATTAAAAAAGTCTTTTTTTATATAAAATCAAAATATTTTTAGACTGAAAGTTCATCAGTATTTACCTTTTTCACTTACAAAAGCAATACATTCCAGAAATATACACCACTGTGGCTTTTTACCAAAGTCACAATAGTTTTATCTAGTAAAAATTATTCTCAACTAGAGTGTGGCGGCACGTGACTAATCCCAGCACTGCGGGGTCCTGAGGCAGAGTGGCAAGTTCAACCCCAGCCTGGGCAACTTAGTGTCTCACAAGACCTTCTCTTAAAAAAATAAAATAAAGTAAAATTAAAAATGGACTGGTAAAAATTATCTCAGTGGAAATGCCTTAGGCTCAATCTGCAGTACCATAATAAAACAGTTCTAAAACATTTTTTTTTAATTTTAGCTTATTTATCTCAGTGCCTCATGATTGGGTTGGTATTCAGAATCATTCCTTTCTTCTTTGGTTGTGTTTGTCTTTATTATTGATCGCATGAAGACTAAAAGGGACAACATGTTATTGTTTTGAAAGCCCATAGAGTTTAGTAGAGGGGCTCCAGAGCCCAGCATAGTGTCTGCCACACAGTAGATACAAGTGGCTGCCTGCCAGAAGCATTGTGATGTTTCTGTTCCCTCCCTACCTAGTTGAGCTCTCAGGCAAAGGGACTGAGTTCTGCAGTGGTCCCTTGTGCTAGCTCAGCCACTGGTCTGGGGAGCAGGGGGGGTTTCCTCTCAGCCCACTTTACAGCCTCAGCTCCTTTCCTAGGCTGAGTGACATCAGGAAAACTGGGCCCCAGAACAGAGCTCTGTTTCCATGTGACTTGACCAGCACAGTAGTCTGTGTGTGTCCAGACAGCACATGATGCATGCAGAGCTTTATGGAACAGGTGCCCCAGGGTTCCTGTCAGCTCTCTGATATTTTATAAAGCTGGCTTGCTGCTATCTTCTGTGTCTTTGCTTTGTGTATTTTAATAGAGTATCTCCAGAGACCATTGCTGGTCTTCATCATGTATAATGATGTGAATCCCAGTGCCCAGGCAGGTGGGATGTTCCTTTGATTTTTTTTTTCTTTCAAGAATCCAAAATTTTAGGAAAAGACCTAGTCATTCATTGTGGTGGTACCAGGGGTTGTGCTCAGTTGACACTAAATGGACACTGAAATAGCTTTTTTTCCCCTCCTTCCTGAACTCCACTTCAATGTTATTTCTTGGATGTGTAGTCTGGCTGCCTATGAGAAGCCTTCGGATTCCCTCATCAGTTGTTCCTGCCTACTTAAGTTTAACTTCCTGGTCCCAAGGGGATGAGAGATGAGCAAATCATGATTATCGTAAGTGGAGGAAGCTATGCTTAAATCAAAAACAAAGGAAGTAAGATGAAGGGAGAAAGATAAATGCAATAAAAGTCTAAGAGGAAGAGAAGTCAGAGCTTAGTAGACAGGGGACTTGTCTAGGGGAAAGGGGGGATTTCTGGGAGGAGAATCAGCCTGGACAAAAGTGTCAGACATGAACTTGGACCATGATTCCAGTTGGTTTGATTTCAAGTTCTTCACTTCAGGGTTTGCAGCAGAGTTAAAAGTTTAGGTGCTTTCTGCTTCTTAATAGGAAATATGCCCTTCAGGCTTTTCCCTGCTGCTCTGGGGCCAGCAATGTTCCCCTATGTGATGGAGAGTCTATAGGTGAGAAGAAAGGGCTTTGATCTCCATCAGCACATTACAGGATTCCGAATCCTGCTTGGCAGTGTCTTTTTGAACATCTTGCCAGACTGAAGACTGTGGTCCACTGCATAAGAGTGACAGAATCTTTTCATCCCCAGATCGAGCTCTGTCTCTCTGCCATCATTGATACAGTCAACAGTCCGGGGAGTGGATGACGAAGCTGCCCAGGTGCCCTGTTTAACTGGAGGAGTCAACCTTAAAAGAGTCAAGAAAGAGACAATGGCTAGCTTAGACTTAACTTGTCAATATATTTGAACTTTAAGCATGCCAATTCCCAGCTCTAAGAAACTGGCAGAAGAAGGCTTCCTTAAGAAGGGTTGGTTGGAAAAAGCACTATTCTTAGCAAAGGAAAAAAAATAGAGTTCTCTAAAAATTAGTATAATTCAGCTGTGTTTGTTAATCTCTCTAAGGGTCAGGTATTTTGTTAGGTATAGGAATAAAAAGAGATAAGATTTGGCTCTGCCCCAAGAGAATTCTGTAGTGTAGATCCATAAGTAAATAGAAAATTGTTATGGCTCATGACAAAGGCTCTACCAGAGACATTAGAAAAGAAAATAGTAACATAGAAAAGGAATAATTAATTCACTCCTGGTGAGTGGGAAGAGAGGAGGTCACTTTTAAAAGATGCAGAAGGGACACAGAGAAAGATAATTCTCTTAAAAGTCAAGCCATGTGAAATTACCAACATACAGTCCTGTTTGACATAAAAAGACCAGTCTCATATGGTTTAACCTAATGCTAAGAAAGGATTAGCATGAAGGGTTCACTCCCTCTGTCAACTCTAATCACGATGGTAATAATTGTCCATTAGCTATATTGAAAATGATTCTGAGACTCACAGGCCAATAGGAATGGAAAATATTAACATTGACTAATGATATCTGTTCTGGGTAGAGAATGGGGGAAAATGGTATTATTTGAATCCATTTCCTTGCTTCATTTATAAGGAGTTTAATAAGCAAATGCTTGAGTGTCCAAGAAGTGCAGGATGTCACCATAGTTGTAGACATGGGTTCGTGCTAATTGGAGATAGATGGTATCTGTTGGGGGTTGAAGCAGATAAAAGGCTCAGTTCAGGGGGTTTATTGAAAGCCAAGTGTGTGTTGTGTTGGGAAGTGCTTTGAATGACCTTATAAACACTTCTTTATGCCACTGCCTGTGCCCTATTGACTATCTGATTTACTTCTGTAAACAAATACACATTGCCACCCATGCCCCCAAAATTCATGGAGGTTTCATGTTATTCTCTGCTGCTTTTTTTCTGTTAAATTCAAAACTCTGTTTTAGAAAAGGTCACAAAGTACTAAGGGAACATACTATAAGTACTTTGCAAATTAAATAGGTGAATGTTTTTAGGTAAAATAGACACCAAGTCTTGTGACTACATAGATTTTGTTTTACAAAGGTCAAAGTCATTGCATAAAGATTTTTTTAAACTACTAAGAGAGCATTCAGAGAAATTATTTTGGTCCTGTTTCTCAGGCTCCACAGTGTAAGAGGAATTAGGAAGGCCTCATTATCCCCTGCCAGGGTTTAGCTTTCTATACAGAATCTGTGTTGTGTCCCAGCGGAATTCAATAAATTGCACTGAGGATATTGAAAATTGACCCAAGGGTTTTAACTGCACAATACTGAAATGTCCTTCTGGATGTGTTTTTGCTATAATTAGGCAATTTTTATTTTAAAATCAAGTCACCTCCAAGAAATTTCAAATCTCATTTTAAAAGTGGTTTTTAGCCAGGGATGAAGGAGAAAAGACATTTTGAAGAACGTTCTCAGATCTACCTGTCAGTATCCTGCCCTCAACAAAATGTGACTTGGTAGCTTTCTGTGTGTTCTATGGAAACAAAATTTCTAAGATGTTTATCAATAAGAATGTTGTGTACACAGCTTCTACAGAGTCGTCTTGAACACGTATTGATAAAGAGCACTTTTCACAGGGATTATTCAGTGTTCCCCTAGTGAGCAGCTTACTTCTCATTGCTCGATTGTAGACCCAACTCCCATCTCAGGATTGGTTTGTTTGCTCGTAGTGCCTATGCCTATGCTGATTACCTGTTAAAACTGCTAAAAATGTATGGAGGAGAAATTACATCAGATAAAGACTTACGCTATGATAAACTTTTAAAATGGAGTAGAAAGAACATAAGTTTAGCAAAGGTCGATCAAGACTCTTAGATTATATACTTACTACAAAAAGACGATCTTGATGGGTCTTTTAGGCTTGATGGGTCATGCCTACAATCTCAGATACTCTGGAGGCTGAATCAGGAGAATCAAAAGTTTGAGGCCTGCCTGGGCAACTTGGCTAGACCTAGTTTCAAAATTAAAAAGACTGGGACTGTAGCTCAGTGGGAGCATGTTCCTAGACCTCTCTCCTCCCAAGATAATCCATTAACTTTACCTGTATGCCTTGGACTAATCTGAGGGACAGGATTATGGGTAGTGGGAGTGGGAATGGCTCTTCTCTAACTTGCAGCATAGCTTAAGTAAGTTACGATGAGAAGGACATTCCTTTGGGTACAAATTCTGTTCCAGGTAGACTTTTCCTTATGAAAGACTAATTAGACCTGCTGATAAGGGAAAAGATGAGATGAGTATGGAATGTCAAGAAAATTTTTATTTCACCTGTAAACAATGTCCAAATTTAGAGCAGCACAAGGAGCAAAAATAGAAAGGGATTTGGAGAAAGGCTTCTTCTATCCCCCTTCTTTCTAACATTTTAAAATTTTTATGTGTTTGAAGTACAAAATGATTATATTCATTATGAGGATTAGGTATATGTACATAACACAATTCCGTCCCCACTTCCTTTTATCTATGTCCCCTGTATGATGGTGGAATACTTGTGGGAGACTGGAATGCAGATCAGAGAGGACGATGGAAAAATGTTAATTTTAATATCTCTATTTGGTGGAAGCTCAATAATATCAGAAATTTTGGGAGGGGGGGTGTTTGTTTGTTTGTTTTTTAGCTACATCCCCAGCCTTGTATTTTTTTAAAAAGCAAAGTCTCTCTTAAGTTCTAAACTGCTCAGTTTGGCTCAGTTTACAATCCTTCTGTCTCAGCCTCCCAGAAGGCTGGGATTACAGGTTAACTACACTTTTGTTTACACTGGGAAAGATACAAAAACATAGTAGAACCTTTCCCCCGCATGAGTCCCCAGAATGCGGGGGGGGGGGGAGTTGCTATTCCTGGGGTATAGTTTTAAGACAGACTTCTTGTCATAGTGATGATAGGATACCAAGAAACCCCAAGAAGGCATTGCTAACATCTGTCATAGCATTAAAACTCTTCAAAAGGCCCTCTTTTCCTTTTCAGTCTTTGAGCTTGAACTTCATAGCAGCAGGAGAAGATTCCTGACCCCATTTGTGCTTGGAATGAGTGGTAGTTTTAAGCAAGGCAGATACATAGACAGAGGTGTCACTCCAGAACTCCACTGTTTCTCCTTGCTGTAAAATTCCATTTTGCAAGAATAAGCATAGTGCTCTTCGCTTTAAATCAGGCAGAAGCTTCATCGCTGTTACTGAAGGGCAGCCACTGGCCCCAACCTCTGGGAGACACCACTGCAACAGGCAGGTGGCAGCTCTGGGGAGGAAACCTGAAATGTGAAAGTCAAAGATCTTCTTCCCCTGGATCTCCTGTGGGTTCAGGATGGATGATGATGTGGATGGGCAGAGGTTGCCTTCATTTCTGCCCTGCCTCTTGGTTTTTCCTCAGTAGAACTGATCTAGAAAGGGTGAAGTTTGGGATGAGCAAACGTTTTCTCTGAACATATTGATGCATGTACTTACCATTATGAGTCATTGTTGTGTGCCAGTCCCTGGCGTGGGCACACCTTTTGGAGGTAGGTATATTTACTCTTGTTTTTCAGATGGGAATGCTGAGGCACAGAGAGGTCCAGTAACCTTCCAAGATCACACAGTAAAGGGGTGTTTAAATCAAGCTTACTGCCTATTTTTTCTCCAGTATTTCTAATGTTCCCTTTCGAGTATGCCATACAGCTTCTGTTTCTGATCTAAAACTGGGTTCTGGGTCAGATAGACCTCACTACTCAAACCCATGTGAAAAGTCATGACATGTGCTTGGTGGGCTGTGGGTGGGTTTCCAGCGATTCCTGTTGACTAAGGCAGGGGACTTCCTTGGGTGTGTCCATCCTGCGCTGTGGGATATGGCTGTATGTTCATTTCTCTGCCTTTCCTGTGTGTGCAGTGCACTCTCAAGTGCAGTGTACCTGTTCCCAAACCAGACGCCATCTCTCTCTCTCTTGTAGGCACGGTGCTGTTGTGCCAGGCAAACCAGGAGGGATCTTCCATGTACACTGCCCCCAGTTCACTTGTATATACTTCCGCAAGTAAGCCCACTGTCCTGGCTCTCTTTTTGTTTTGTGACATAAATCTGAGTCCAGTCACCTTCCCTGCCATGTAAGTCCCTTGTCCCCCATCCCTTGTGCTCTCTGCAAGGTAAACTTGGTCTTCATCAGCATGTCTGTTTCCCCATTGCCTTAGCATCTGAATCCCTCTGGCCATCCCCATCCACATGCCAGTCCGCACTTCCCAGGTGTCCCAGTCATTTGCATTACACCTGCCAGGCTTGGGTCCAATGGATGGGATGTGGGGTGGAAAGAGGGTTATGGCAGTTCTACCAAATGGTGCTCTAGCCTAGCAAAGGAGGCTGAATCAGACCTTGTGAGCATGGCAGCCTCACTGTGGGAAGTGGGACCAGCTTGTGGTGGGTGACTTGTTTTCAGAGTTGTTCTGTCCTTTGCTATGTAATTCCAATGAGGAGGAGGAGAGAGAAATGTGGGTTCTCCCCATTTAACTGGGGGAAAGCAATATAAATTTACTTTTTAAAAAGTAAGTGTTTTGTAAATACATATATATATCTCAAGTGCAAGAGGGAAAAGACCAAAAAGAAGCCTGGAAGACAGTTCATTATGTTGATATGGGAGAACAAAAATCCCTTTGCTTGGGATAGATGGTCTTGGTGCAGGGTGCCCCACCCACCCCATCCCTAGAGCAGACTGGGAATGAGAGCAGCACTGATACCCTATGGCTTTAGAGACAGGCTGACAAGAGTGGGAAGAACAGGAGTTCTAGGCTCATGATCTCCAAGGGGATGAAAGATAGAACTGCACCCCCACCACCATGAAACAGTAGGTGTCTCCATCCTCAGAGTGTGAGACTGAGACAAACCAGAGCTGTTGCGGGAAACCAAGAGCATGATGATCAGAACAACCCTGAGCTATGCAGACTCTTTAGGAAATGGAGACAGGCTGTATTTCTCTCAACTAACTTATCTTCAATGGCAATTTTGGCATTAATTGAATGGAAGGTATTTTTTTTAAAGTGTGTGCCCCAAGAAACCAAAATCTAACCACACTGGTGAGAAGTGGTTCTTTCTAAGTCTATGAAAATTGTATCATATGGATGATTGTGCATGTGTGTGTGCACCTGTCTCCTAGGGGTATAATGCTACTATATGTTTGCTTACCCAGCTTCATTTATTCCTCTCAACACCTGCAACAGGTAGGTGGTACAATGTTTGTTTTACAGATGAAGATATGAAGTAATTCACTCAAGTCACACAGCCTATTTTTGTTGAAGCTTTGATTGTCTTTCTGGATGTAATTAACTCTAAATCTCTTCATCATTCCTTTTACCTGCCTGCCATTTTTTCACTATAAATGTTTTCTGAAAGACAGTTGATACACAGGTTTGAGTCCTGGAGAATTATTTTATTTTTTCCCTAGCACCATTGTCCTGTAGAAGCATATGGAAAGAAATCTTTTGTATCTGTGTTCGGGACAGACCTGGTAGAACTTACAGGAACTGGCTTATTTTAGGTAATGTTATATTAACTAGCCACATGGAGTGAATGACTACCATATTGACAGTATGACATTTGCATGGTCAAATGACATATTCGTATTTGTTTTCTTTACAGAAGTGAACAAAAAGTAACTCCAAAAAGTGCTAATTTGAATATATATAGCCATTCTAAAGCAAATTAAGTAGTGTTTTATGTAACAAACATGGAAATATTTCACAAATTTTCCATAATAAAATAAGTGGAGCATAAAGAGGAAGTCAAACCATGTAACATGAGGGTTGGCAGACTAAGGCCACAGTCAAAAGTCACTTCACACTATTTTCCAATGCTCTTGATCTCTGAATGCTTTTTAAGATTTCTAATTATTTTAAAGCCAAAATGAAGACAAGAAGAATATTATACAGCCAACAAAGTTCAAAATATTAACAAATTGTCTCTTTCCAAAAAAGTACACCAATCCCTGACTGAAAGGGTAAATTTTATTATTAAAAACATAAATTTGCAACATTGCTTTACTGTATGTAACTATTCTTTTTCTGAGTTTTGGATCACCAAAACTCATGTGTCAAATACCCTTCATTTTTAAATTATATCATCAGTCAAATCACCTACATACTTTTCATCTTAGTTTCACTTATGCTATATTTAATTATGTTATATTTTAATCTACTTATCCCCTATTGTTGAATACTGACTCACTGAAATTTGTTCGCAAAAATATTTAAGCCAGTGCCTTTATATATAGCAGTTTTAAATAAAATTGCTAATCCCACAATTCTAATTTTTACAATTACAAAATTAGTTTCTTGCAATAAGAATCTTCACTGGTCACTCCTTTACGCAATGGTATTCAGGTCAGAAAGATCAGTAGTATCCTGTAGTGGTGACCGCCTCTGGGACCTAGCCTCTAAATAGATAGCAGCGGGCCCAGGGACACTTTTACTCTGAGGCTGTTTAATGGTGCTGTTGCATGGAAAATTCTCCACCACCCCTAAGTTTCACCACTGAGCCTTCCTTTCTTGAACTTCATGACTTTCTGATCCAGGCTATTTGCAGGTAACTAGAACCTTTGCAAGATGTACTTGCATTTTATTTGGATTTTATTTGCAAGATTAAGATGCGCATTCTAGCATAAAGCCACATCCCACTTCCAGCAGTTCACCCAACATAGACAGGGTCATTTTTGCATGTGCCCATGTGCACATACAGTGAACATACACAGGGTTACTCAACATCCCCCTAAATCTGACATAGACAGGACTGAGAGCAGCAAACCTTGTCTTTGAGATATGTTGGGTACCCTGTTATTCTCTAAAAATCTAACCACCTTCCCAAAAGAGAAGGGTTCTTTGCTTTTCAGAAAACTTTGAGGATGCTCTTGTTTTTGTTTTTTTTTAACTTGAAAATGCATGTATTTACCATTACTACCTAACAGTTGTGCACCTGAGAAAAAAGGTGTAAATGACACTTTTGTAAATGTGACACTTCCATAAATGTCTCTATTAACTTCCAAGATTGCTCACCAGTTTTGCTTTTTGTCCCTCCATCCCACAAAAAAATAAAAATGTTTAACTGGCCTTGGATGTTTTAGAATTAAATTGTTCTCTTTCCTAGCCAAAATAACTAATCATCTGTAAATAACATCTTTAAATGCAGTAGGAGACGATGGCTTTTTAAGGAACCCTGCTAAATTAGTTTGTAATGAAAATAATTCCTGCTAAAGTTTCTGCTTCTTATATAAATTCTCTCCTAAGTGAATTTTCCTAATATGGCTCAGGGCACATGAATGCATTAAGAAAGCACTCGCAACTGTGTTCCATGGATTCTCCCATCTAACCCCTCTTTGCTTCTTTTTCCCCAAACCTTATACTGACCGGAAACCTTAGTTCAAGTAGTCATGGGACATATGCATCCTATTACATGTCCTAATAAGTTAGTGTCATCAAGAATACCATCAATCTAAATGAAGTTGGAGCACAACCTGAGCAAATCAGACAAGACCACTTTTTACCAAATACAAAATGATTATTAGTAGTATAATAAGCAGGCTCTGAGCACCAAACAATATAATCTCTTCCCAGATGGATTTAGGCAATGATGGAACTGACGGCTTCTTTATTGACCACCTCATTCCTAGGGCTGTGAATGGTTAGCTCTTCTTTTCCAGGGCAAAGGCATTAGCTAAAATCCTGCCCACACTGTTTGAATATGGCACATGCTTAACATCAAAATCAGCTTCAGGCAGAACTCAGAAGGTAAGGCACAGACTATCCCCTTCCAAGTTAAAGCATGACTTCCACTTTTACTATCTGGGATGTCAAGAAGTGAATCCTTGTGTCTATCAATGGTAAAGTCCACTTCTGGCTTGGATTAGTGAAGAGAGCTATCACTGATTATTTTTGCATATGATGGAAATGTTTCCAGAAGCAGGTAACTGTTATTTACTTTATTTTGGTTTCTTGCAATTTTATGACTAGATTATAAATTAGAAAAGTGACAGGTGCTCATGGTAACTGGTGAAGCATGCAAATAAACATGCACAGTTATAATAAAATAGCCGTGATATATACCCTTGAAATAATCCATGTGGACTTCCAGTATCTTCTCACATTCCATCCATAATAAAATGGGAAGGACACATCTGCAGCTGGAGAAGAGGACTGTTAGTATTTTGATTTTATACAGAAGGGAATATACATACGTACCTATACAAGTTATGTGTACATCATGCATTTTGGTCATGTTCAGTTTCTCTTAATATTATTGTGACCATCTCTCATGAAAGCTTGTTTTTTGTTGTTTGTTTGTTTGGTATTGGGAATTGAACTCATGACCTCATGCTTGCCAGGCAGGCACTGTGCCACTGAGTAATACCCCTCTCATGAAGCTTTTTTGATATATTCATTCTGTTTCATAGAAAGAGTGGTCAACCATTCTCTCAGAGTTGCCCACACTACTTTTCTCCACAACCCTTATAAACGCTGTAAGAGATGTTTTTACAAACACTCCTACAGACCAGGGCTCCCAACATCCTCTTCCTCAATTGCATGTATCTACTCTGTTTAGTTTTGCAAATTAGGTGGATGAAAAATGAAGTCTCCATTTCTCATTTGCATTTGTCTAGCTCCTACTTAAAAGTATTTTTTTCACATAGTGAGCTGTCATTTAAACTTTACCTCTTGTGAATTTTCCACTACTCTTCCTTCTGCCTCTCTTCTGAGATTTTTTTGCATTTTATTATACATTAAGGAAAATGACTTGTGAAGAGCATGCATATTGAAAACATATTTCCTATATTGGTCATCTATCTTTGTTCATATCGATTATACATGTTTAAGTGTATACAAAAACAGATCTAACTTTTTTCTTGTTGTCAGATATCATTTTACATTACACAATCGCAGATGGCAGCACATTTTGCTTAGTACGATGTGCAGGCCTCACTAATGAATACCATAGAGTAGGATGCCTAAACAAGACATGTATTTTCTCACTGTTCTGGTGACAGGAAGGCTAAGATCAGGTTTGCGTGTGGGTCCCAGTAAGGTTTCTCTTCTTGGCCTGCAGATGGCCAGCTTCTCCCTGTGTCCCCACATGGCAAAGACAGAAAAAGTCCCATCTAGAGTTTCCTCTTCTTAAGACACTAGTTTCATCATGAGGGTCCTCCAATTATGGCCAAACCTAAACCTAATCACCTCTCCAAACACTTTTCCATCTCCAAATGCCATCACATTGCAGGTTAGGAATTCAAAATTCTAATTTGGGGTGAGGAGAGACAATTCAGCATACAGCAAGCACCTTGACACTGGATTACCAATTTTATCTTTGCAGGGCTAAAGAAATGTTTTCCAGCAGAAATTTCTGTGTAGTTACATCTGTGTGTCAATGTACACAAGTGTATTTTTACAGTTACCTGGAATCCACCACTGAATGTTAGTTGTATGTGGGGACAAAAAGTTAAAAGATAAATGTTAATTCCCCCTGAAATGTGCACCCTCAACTCTATAGCCTGAAAAATCAGAGTAAAGGCAAACACTTCAAAACCTAAACGTTATCAAAGTACAAAATAATCTCATTTATTCACTTCAGTGAATCTCAAGGGCAAGTGGTAGCAGCGTAGTTTTAATTGATATATTGATTGCAGATTTTATGGAAGTAGTTGTGTGGAATTCATAAAACAATGATTTAAGTGGCAGAAACACACATAAATCAAGCATGCACTGTTCTACTTTTCGATAATTGATAGAAATTCCATTGACTTCTGTAATTAAAGTGAGGGCCTAAATTAATTCACAGCTTCCTCTTTCTTTTGCCTCGTACAGAAAATTGCAGGAAATTGAGTTCAGTTCATAGAAAGTACACCCACAGTTCATTGTGTGACTGACACGTTGGTTTAAAGAACTCTATACTCTTCTACCCTCACTTGCTAGTATCTCACACTGTCCTTGCTGCCTCTAAGACAGCCTTATTTAATATTTTCTGGAAGAGTTGCTTAAAATAAAAGTAACTAGTGCTGGGACTGGGCTGACCAGGTGAAGTTCTCATACCACGGACAAAATATAAAGGGCACCAAAAAACAAAAACTTCAGCAACCCAAGTAAATAGCACTTTAATGCAATATTTTTAAAAGTCAAAACTAAAGCATGAGGCCCTGAGTTTGATTTGCAGTACACACACACACAAAAAAAAAAGGAAGTAAAACTGGTGGAAGAGACCCACAATAAACACAGTATCAGGCTTTTCCATAAAGATAAGACAGAAATTACAGTAATACCTTGATTCATCACTGATCCTTTTGGAAACAATTTGATTCACAGACAAAAGCATTGGGCAAAATTTTGTTTCTGTTCACAAACTTCCACACTGATGTGGGAAAACTCTACACTTGTGTGGGAAAGATAACCACAGCCACCTTCCCCACATAAATATGAGTGCAACCATTTTCTGCAGAACTGAAAAACAAATTAAGTTCATAAACCAAGGTACCACTGTACTAATTTTTCCTTTTGGAGACTTGGGATGTAATATAGTTGAGCACAAAACTTTAAAATTTGATAATCCGCTCATCAAGGATTTGGATTTTTTTTTTAGAAATTTGCATTAAAACATGGCTTATCTCAATTACTAGAGTTTTGGGGGGTCCTCCCAGTTTATGATTTGTACCCAGAATAAAAGCCTAATTGGATCTTACCTTAGTTCTTGACCTGAAATAATGACGTGACAGTGGGGAGGAGAAGTGGTGAGTGAACACTTACTATCTTGTCAGGACTGTTGCTAACCTCGTCACATGAGTTTTTCACATAATAGTCACAAAAACAGTATGGAATACATGTGATTATATGCCATCTTTTCTCATGAGGAAACTTGGGCTTAAAGGGATTAAGGAACTTGTCTGAGGTCACCAGCTTGCCTGAATCTTCAACTTTTCCTCCTAGCTTGCACCCAAATACTTCCAAACTGAACTTCTAAAAACAGCAGAGGGAGTGGTCTCTAGAACCCAGGAGAAGCTGTCCAGTATCTCTATTTAGGCCCAAATCATACTTTCTCCTACTCATCCCTCAGTTTTTGAATTAGGTAATATTTTCTTATATGCTATGTCTGGCCAGTATGTAGCAAAATTGTTCTTTAGAAGGCCATATAGCATTTTCAGCCCTGGGACAGCTATTGTTGCAGCTTAAAGTAGCATATAAAAGTGTGCTATGCATATAGCCAAAGGCTGCTAAATCTATTTGTGTTTCAGTATGGCTGTATTCCAATTTACTAGCCATGTTTTGCACAAAAGCCATCATTCTCATTTGAAAAGGCAAGACATGACAGCTAGATACCAGTACATAGTCATGTCCCACATGTATTTCGTGCCATTTTATCACATTTTAAAACAAGTGACGAAATGTAGGTACATAAAAGGAATACTGTGCTCCAGCTAGATATCAAAGGAGAGTAAAATAAATTTGATCTAGATGCAAGGAATCAATGGATAATTTTTCTGTAACAAATAAAGAAATGAATCTGGGTTTGGATACTATATTCTGGTACTGCTGGCCTTGTCTCTAAGACTTGACTCAGTTTTCCTGGGCAAAGTGATAAAATGGTATTGTTTTACCCAGAATCCCCTACCCTTGGCTTTCTTGTTTTCCTTTCCCATACTTCCAATAATCCTGGCTTGGAAAGATACTCAGAACTGGACCATTCCCATCAGAGAATAAGCCATTGCTCCTTCTCCCCATGTCTAGGCTCAGCAGCATCCTTAGGTCCCCTTTGTTACTTTCTCTAATTCCTTCCACTCTGCTCAGTCTGTCAGTCCTTTGATTGCAGAGGGGGTTAATATGTATCACTGCATTCAACCAATTTTTATCAGATTCTTTCTGTAGGTCAAATCCTTTCTATATACCATCAATATGCCTTGCACAAGACATCTACAAATTGGTTTGCACTATCGCTATTTTCTTGCAGGTGGGGTCAGGTAATAGACAATTCATGCTAAGGTCTCAGAATTGCAAAAGTATGATGTATTAGGGACACTGTGGAGTTGGAACTCAACTGGACACTCTGCCACTGTCCATTTTGCCACTTAAGTGCATCTTAGGAGGTGAATTAAATATAACTACTTTCAGCATCACTGAGCACTCTAGACAGATATGTTGGCTACTGAGGTCACATTTATTTCACTGAACCCTCAGATATAGAGATTTTGAGGTCCTGTCATAGCACATGCCCAATTTAATGCCTAAAGGCTATTTCAGTTGGGCAGAGTTGTCCACCTACCACCACCAAAGGTGACTCTGAGAATCCCTTCTTTATCCATCACTGAAGCATCATCTTATTGCTCAACTTCATTTTCCTAGCTTCTGTCATGGTCTTGCACATCTCTGATTTATTACCAGCTTATACTTAAGAGAATTTTACCAGCTCTTCTGTTAACTCAGTTATTCCACCTGTGTGCCAAGTTTTGGAATGGATTCTTTTGTGATTTCAGTCCCTGCCACCATTACCCCAACTCTTTGATCAACATCTGGTTACTTTAGCAGAATCATAATCATAGATCACTTTGTTGTTGTTGCTTGTCTTGTTTGGCTGTTTTGGGGGAAAAAAAGCATTATTTGAAGATCTACAATTCTTTAAAGGAAAGCATCTACAAAGAAGCTACTTTTTATGCGGCTACTATCTGAATCTCTCGGCACTTTGGTTATTAATCTCAATGCAGAACAATGGCTTTGGTCTTTTTTCAGATAGGGGTCTGGCTTCTGCAAAAGCTGCCAGTTGCAGAGACTACTATCCTGTGGTATGCCCCCAAACATCTTATTTGTCTTGATATTTCTTTCACAGAAATACATATGACAGATAAGGAGTCACTAGAGGATGCGTTTGCTTTGTGTCAGACAGATATTAAAACAATAAACTATGTTGCCCTGGGATTCCAGTGCACATAGAGCCAAAGAACAAGGCCGAGATGAGATGTTTCCGAAAAGCAGCAAGGCAGTTGTTCTGGGGGAATTCCCTAGAAACACCAAGCCCTATGATAGCATTGACAGAAAGTATTTTTTAATGCTCACGTTCTCTTAAGAGGATCAACTGACTGTTGCAGCTTCCACATTTAACTCCTTGACAGTGCCCACCCTCCTCCAGCCTGACAGTGGTGAAAGAGAAATCCTTCCATAGTTTGAGAAGCTTATGTTGAGAATTTATTTTTTAAGCACTCATCTGCACTTCATTTGCTTCCCCAACCTGCTATGGAAAAAAAAAATCTACTGTCAGAGCACTGAACAGGAAAGTTACAGAGATCAAAGATAAGATCCTGCCTGATTCCTGAAATATCAGGGAGGGCAGCCTATGCAAAAGAAAAAGAACAGGTGTGTGTGTCTAGCAGAGTCGGCTTTGTAAACTGAGCCACACCCCTAGAAGTCTGCAGAGCTGGGAAAGTACAACTGAGAAGAGGAAGAAGAGCATCTGATGGCACTCGAATAATTCAAGTACTGTGCTGGAGTAGTGCTTCTGGGCTTCTTGCATAGAAATGTGTCCACCTACAAAGTGGTCTATTCCTCCTCTTGCTTCATTTCTCTTCAAAAGCAAATTTCCCTACTTAGTGCAGAGATGCATAGAAGGAAGTTGAACTTGCCTCCCATAGAAGGACAAAATCGCCTGGGCTACTTCATTTAGACCTGGTAATTTAAATATTTGTTTCACTATGAATGCCAAAAGCACCATTTTCTTAAATCATGTTTTCATTGATCTAAAAGAACTGTGATACCCCAAACAATTTATTGTACTGAAGAACTGGGGACATTATTAACAAAATCCAGTTTCAGGACCAAACATGCTACATATATTAGAGCTATCTCATAGCATTTTCTTTTCATGCAGTGTGGGCTCTTGCCACCTAATTGTTTTTCATGGGCAAGCAAACATAAGAGAACCACCTCTGCAGGTATAACAGGAAACAGGTTCCCATTGTCCTCACTCTTAGTAATTGCTGGAAATGTTCAGGGAATATTTCCAAAAGATCAGCTTTCACTAACCAATCCCAGTCCCCATTTTTCATTTCATGAAGTTCTTCTGGTACTGTGCTGCCTTTTATTGAAAAGAGCTAGATTCCAACAGAGTGGGGAGTAAAATATAATAGTACACTGGCAGTGTGACCATGTCCAAGTGTCTGCAGTATCAGCTGTCATGTGTGCATACTCGCCTGTAGGCATCAAATAGGATCACTATGTCAAGAGCCTTCAGGCTGCTTGAGGCTTAAGAGCACCTCAAATAAAGGGCTCCTCTTTCCCTTTGTGTGTTAGAAGCTATCGTCCATAGTACTTTTGAAAGTTCACAAAAGAACCTAGTTTGGAAGGTTTGTATTAATCCAGTAATTGGACCAGTGGATTGTTTCCTGAAGGTCCTCCTTCAGGCTGTGTTACTCTAGGACTTCAGGAGTTGCAGCTCCTATATCAAAGAGTTTATCACTAGGTCCAGATGGCACCTGTCCTATAAGTTGGCTTAGGATTAGGGCTCTGTTTTTAAAGTCTAAATGTGGATGCTCAAAAGCCAATGACTTCAACACCAGCCGATCACCTACCTGCTAGGTGATGGCTTGAAACTTAATGAACAATGCATTTGCATTGTGTACCCATCCTCCCACCTCATTCCCCCCATCCAGAGTCACTGCCAAGCCCTCTGGGGGCCTCAGATTCAGAAGCTGCAGCAGCCAGCCCTAGAGAACCATGGGTAATCTAGCCCAGCATAAGGAAGCTAATTTATCTCACTTGCCCTGTTTCCTACCTGGAGAGGCAATTCACCAAGCTTGCTGTTTGAGCCAGCTGTTAGCTAGATCATGAATGACTTAACAATTGAACCATTACTGTGTATATGCACTCGATAAAGTAATTATTTATGTAAATTATTTGGTTTCTTTTTTCCATGCCTGCCTGGGGGGAAAAGAAACTAAGTTGACATTGGTACAGATTTTGTCAAACTAATAGATGATGGCAAATTGCTTTGTCCAAATTAAAATGGATTTCAGCGTCACAGGGCTTTGTCTATCTTTCGTGTTCCTTTAGACAACAGAAAGCATCTTTGCAAATGCCTTCTGCAGTCCTGCCAAGTTAAACAGTCCAAGATTAAAATTCATTCTCATTTTGCTGAATGAAATGTTATAAATATCTTGCCCGGGGGTTATTGTCAATACCTGTGAGTAGACAAATCACAAATACTTCTTCTGCAGAGTCAAAGCATATGACTTGCACAGTCAGCAGCCGTGTCATTCAGTACCTGTCTGTTGGATTAATCCAACCATTTGTAATGTGTGAGAGAAGAGGCGGTAGCTAAGTTCCAGAGGTAAGAAGGAACAGTTTGGCAGTTAGTTAAAACCAAGGCTGCCACTCTTGTTCAATGTTGCACAGACCTCGAGTGCTGAAGAATATTCCTGTACATGAGTGATGTGTAGGGGGTATTTTGTTGCTTCCTAAATTTATTTTTTAAATTAGGAAATATTTCTACTTTGTGACTACCTAAGGAAAATTCCATTTTGTTAATGATGGTAGTTTCCTATACATATTTTTTCACTAACTCATTTCTTTTATGTCCAATGAAGAGGTTTGTTTCAAGCCAAGTTGTGCATAAAATGATACTTAATAGCATTGAGATGAATCATATATGGAAAAAAACGCAATGCCCCACAATGTTATGAAAGCTTCTTATTCACATTTCCTAAAACTTTAAGATAAGTTTCTCATTCCAGTCTCTCAAATTCAAACTCTCTAATGGAATTTAGTTACAATGAGGTGACAGCAATCACATTTGAATGTAGCCTTCACTAACACCATGCCAGTGTAACTCCAGTCATGATTGGTAGCAGAGTCCATGTTCCCCACCTTTCTGAATTGTATCAGACACCTCTGACTTGCATCCAGATACAGAGATAACCCCACTACCACCACTGGGGAAGACACAGTGTGCCTTTGGACTCTTATCTAACATAAATCAGCGGTGATCTCTATGGCCTGCATCCAATTAGTAGAAAGGGGTTGAACTTTGCCAGGTGTCTCGAAAATCTCAGAATATACATATATAACAAAGAAATGTACAATCTCTACTCCCTCCACTACCAACTTCCAGCAGCATTTACCCACTGCCCCCAACTAGGAGCATATTGAGGTCTCTGTGATACTTGTCACCAGATTCCCCTGCGAATGAATCAAGTCCATGATGGATTATGGCTGGCTCTCCGGGATGCATTATGTGCATAGAAGATAATGTAGCAGCTTGTACAGGCATTAGCAGGGATACTGAATTGAGGGACTCCAAGGAGATGGAGAGAGAAGAATAAAAATCTTCTCCCAGGGCCTACGGGGGCGGCCTTTATGTTGGCTACTAGATAAGACCATAGGCTCCCGTTCAGACTTCCTGGGTTCTAATCATTTCCTGAGTGTCTGAAGTATTCTGTGCTTCCATTCGCTCCTAAAAGGGTGAAAATAGTGATACTACTGGTTCATATGGTTCGTGATGAGTAGTGGGTTAATCTGTGCATCTGGCAATTAGCAAGTGTTAATAAATAAATGCTATCTGTTATCATGCCACTGAATCTCTTCCATCTGATAGTGGAGTCTTAGAGGTTGGAATTTTGCCAATTGCTTGGATCACTCCCACTTATCACTATCTGGGGTTTGGATAGTTGAAATTCAGGACCCCCCATTACTAACATGATTGGCAATCCAGAGTTTTTCTCACAATACACAACCTTCACAGGCAGTACTTTGGCACTTCTGGTGAATTGCAAGACTGCCATCCCTTTTCCTCTGTAACTGAGCCACTATGGAAATCTGAGTTTATCTGATGATAAAAATCTATCACATTTTAATAATTACCAAGTGCCAGCTCATCTTGAAGATGCCCAAAATCCAGTCCTCAGGGCATGAAGACAGAGAGCGATATAATGAAGTGGCAGTCAAGCGAGGGGATAAGAGAATAAGTAAAGGGGGAAAAGCAACAACAGGGTATCGTGATGGTGATGGTTGTGAGCATCAGCAACTATGAAGTAAGACTGAAAAGTAAGCCCCAGGAAGGGATGATGTTGGAACTAAGGTTTGTGTCATGAACCTTTGAGAGATTATATCAAGGGAAAAGAACCTGCCAGAGCACCTGACTGAGATGGAGAAGGTAGGAGAAAAATGAGACATTTTATTCTCTTACAGACTTATCCTCAAAGTCTAGCTGACATAAAATTTTAGATCAATAAATTCTCTTTGGCAATCAGGTCAGTACAATGTCACCACTAACCCCTCCACCCCCTTCAAAAATGTACGTTTCTCTCCAAGTTTAAGTTCTTGCCAACTCCTTCAACACATCCTTAATCAGACCTGTAACAGCCTAGAAACTTCTGGCTAATTTGGATTTGACTAAAACTTTTGTACCATGACGCTATGTAAAGAGATTCAATTATGGTACGCAGTGTTTTGTGAGTAACTACCGCCCATAAAAAGTTAATTAATCAGGGCTGTGTCAATTTCCTCGTGCCATGTCAATTTGCTGCAAAGTAATTAATCACTAATCACCCACCAAGCAGCAGGCCGAGGGACAATCCACCAGCCATTTATTGTCTTTCCCCCAAATAAATGGCACATGCATCCAGGAAGGAACACATCTTGCCTTTCACAATATTTTTATCGACACTTTTGCATGTTGTAATAGACGGCAGCCACAAGCAGCTGCAGTTCAATGGAATATGAATATTAAAGAAACAAATGAGCGGAGATTTATAGGACATTGCATTTCTGTTATGTCAGTTTTGAGATTAAACCAAGCAAATGAACAGTGAAAAATTACTCTTCCATGTGGAGAATGGTGATTAGACTTGTACATTAATTAGAAATTTTTGTTTTCCTATTCAATGCATTTCAAATGAGGATGTCCTATAAGGAACTGTTTGTCCAAAATGTAGATTTATTCACTTCTAAACAGCAGTATTTAATATCAACATTCATTTTTCTACTGAAACAAGAGTCAATCCCAAATGTGTATTTTAGGGATAAATATATGTGAATATGAGAACCAGAGATTCCGTAAATTAAGTGGCCATTGCGGTCTTTTTGTAAATGAAAGGACAGAATGCTTCTCTTGTTTTTTCCCACTAACTGCAAAATTACTGGATTAAAAAAATAAAAGCCTTTCATTTTTGTTTTGATCGAAACTTAATATCCCCTATCATATTAAAGTTTCAAATTAACACCATTAAAAGAGTGACCAAGTCATGTGCACACCCTGTATTAGAAACCAGTTTGGTGTACTCTTATTTGAGACCCATTTTGAAAGCAGAAGCAAACATTTTTGCCGTCTGAAAAAATGATCAGATTTCTTTGACTGTTCTTCACTGTGTTAATCACACAATGCCATCCTCCAAAATTGCTGCTCCAGGAGCTTTGACTGGCTGTTTATCTTGCCTTGATATGTAACCTATTATGCCATTTCTTAATTTATGGTCTAGCACACAGAACGGGAGTTCCCCCAAGGGGAATCCAACAAAGCCCAAAACCTGCTGTTAAAAGCATTTCTACACCCCCAGAATTGTGTAAGTGAATGTTTCCTCCCATACATTTCCCATGGAACCATTCAGCCCCAAATTAGTGTGTACTTATTTTCATCTTCAGACCTCCAAAGAGAGGGAATAGGTAGCATTAGGGAGCCATGGGAGAGGAGGCACGAGACAAAGAGAGCCTCCATCCACCCTGATGGCACACCTTTACCAGGGCATCTGGCAGTCTCATGCAAATTCACACCAGCACACAAATGCAAAGAATAATTGCCCATTAAAGCGGTTGTATATTTTTATGGCTTTGATGCAGAATCTGCCCCCCTGTGGGGTTTTGCATCTGCTATTCTTCCATCTCTCCCAGAGCTCTAAAACTTTAATATGCAGTTTATAACCCTCAAGTATTTTCCACTGGTTTTGTGTTTCTTCTCCTGGGATTTCTAGGCTGGTGAAATGATCTCATTTGTGTTTATTTTCGAAGGTAAGCACTACGTTCATAAAAGACACGGAGGGAGAGGAGCCGCATGAGTCACTGTAAATACACTGAACCCAGAACTCATGAGAAGGCTTTGTGTTCGAGGGCGAGATGGGCAGTAAGCAATTGATGCTTTGGTAAATGGCTGATTTGATTTGGCTGAGTGATACACCCACACATCTTCCATTTAAAAGTGTTGATCTGCCTCACATCACAGCGTGCCTCTTTTTACATCCCTCTAGCTTCTGTTTCGCTGAGTTCCACAGTATAGGACTCCTTCTTCATGAGAATGTGTGGTTACTCCTCTAACTTTCTCCAGAGATGCTCTGGCATAAATCTAGCTGAAGGTTGAAAATAGATGAACTGGGAATATTGATGTATTGACAAGATATATGAGTGGTGCTTTCTCCAAAAGTCCCCGCCCTGTTTTCTTTAAGAGGAATTCATTTTTAGCGTATGAGCTAAATCCAATTTCCATTGCAGTGTTGCCAGGTTTTTCACTTTGATTCATGCTGAATAAGGTTCAAGAGGGAAACTTTGGGTTTCCTCTCCCTAATCTCCTTCATGCCAGAAATGAAGGATTTATACTGTGTTCATAAATCAGCTTGAATGCTTTATATTATTGCCCCTCATCAGTCGTATGTTTACATGTTTATTAACCTGAAGTTCAACTAGGAAAAAAATCAAACTCTAGTACTGGGATTCAGAGATGCCTATCATCTGGTACCTTTTTCATTTTAACATTGTTCTTTAACGAAGAGGTGTTTATAAATATTGGACAAGGTGGCAGGTTTATGGCATGTATTTTAACATTGGTTTACTTCATTGCAGAAATGGAGAGGACATTGTGAGTTTCCATTTGGCATTTTTCATTGGATTTATAAAACATTTACTGCCCACTTATTAGATCCAAACTCCTGAAAGGGATATGGAGAGATGACAAGATTTTTTTTAATGCAACAAAATTGTCATACCATCAAACAAGCATATAATTAAGATTTTTTTATATGGTTAAAGGATAAAATGGTTTTAGTCTTGTTTAATCTGTATCTGAGTCATCTGTTCAGATGATTGCTTTAAATATACTTTAACTATGTTCCAGCATCTATAATCTGCCACATCTAGTAGGCGAATAAAAAAAAAAATACTCCTTCCACCCCATGTTAAGTCTAAAGAAAGTCTGATGAACTGTTGTTTTTTGCCTTTGAAACTGACCACTTGTCTTCGTGACATGAGAAAACAGCTATGCTATTCTAAGCCAGCGACCACAGGAAAAAAATTCTCTAACATTAGAGAAGTTGAGGAACACAGAAGGTACAGGTACAAATCAGATGAGTTTGGAATTGTACTGGTTGTTATTTTCTGTATTCCTTGTGCACAGTTATAGTGTTCAGTGAGTGGTTATTGCTGAATGCTGGGAGCACACTTCCTGGGCTAACTGGAGGGAGCAATGTGACTTAATACCTTTTAAAAGGTATTACAAGTCTGAGGGATTTTTCCCAGAACAAGAAACATTTTCAAACCCTGGCATCTATGCTGCAGTATAAGTGAATTTAAATGAACTGAAAATTCTGACAACTCCAAGTACAATGCATTTGTCCAAGCACTGTTTTCTTCTATTGGAATCGCATGTATTCTGTATTTAGTTGTATTTTCTGGACAAACGTAGCACTGATTTTTCTAGAGATCCTGACCAAGACCCAGTTGTATGGCTTTCGTAGTGTTTCTCTG
Source organism: Dasyprocta punctata (assembly GCA_004363535.1). Taxonomy (NCBI): domain Eukaryota; kingdom Metazoa; phylum Chordata; class Mammalia; order Rodentia; family Dasyproctidae; genus Dasyprocta; species Dasyprocta punctata. Next base: position 82,125 of record RJWM01000192.1, on the reverse strand, counting down.
CAGCCATGGTGTACCTTGGACCACATGCTGAAAGGTGAACAGCAAAATGGTGGATGCCACTGTCCTACAAGGAAGGAGGTGGACATTGCTTAACCACTGATAGAGTGGCAGGCCCAGTGGTAGGTACCTCATACCTGTATGATGCCAGGTGTTCTTCTAAGTCTCAGAGCAGAACAGACAGAGACCCCTGAGACAAGATCTTGCTAAGTTACTAAGTTTCTCAGGCCAGAATGGAACTTTTGATCCTCTTGCCTCAGCCTCCCAGGCTGAAGGTATTACAGACGTGTAGTACCACAGCCAGCTCAAGCTACTTGGTTTTTACATGCACCAGAGAAGCATCAGGGCAGTCTTCTTCAGGGTAAAATTTGAAGAAGAAGAAGAAGAAGAAGAAGAAGAAGAAGAAGAAGAAGAAGAAGAAGAAGAAGAAGAAGAAGAAGAAGAAGAAAAAGATGGTAAACTAGTATGAAATTAAAGGAAGAAAGGATGGAATGAAGAACCAAAAAGAGTGATAGAAGGAAAGAAGGAAATAAAGAGATGGAAGGAAAAATGAGGGAAGAAATGCTCATTGATCAGGATGCCTAACCAGAGTTTGCAAAGGGTCCCCTAGGTGAGTCCTAGACTGCCAACAAAGGCGAGCAAATGGAGTCCCCATCAGGGAGACCCATGGGCTTCACACTCTCTCTGACAAGCCTCTGGCCCACAGGGTGCTCTCTGGAAGTTCTATTTGCCCAGGGACTTGGCCTCCTTGGAGTCAATGTCTTAGCCAGGAGCTGCTCTCCACAGTCCTCACTGTCTGCCTGTAATACAGTAAGAATTTCTCTAACCGCTCTGCTTGGAAGAACCCAGAGAGGCTGGTATTAGGCCTTGTAAACCCCTCATCCTGCAGGACGACAGATATTTTTCCCCCTGGAAAAAAAGAGGCACAAATAGATTCCTGGCTCCCCTTGCTCTGCTGCTGAGCTTCTGTTTCATGTTCTATCTCAACATCTAAATCCTCCAAGAATGACTGTAAAACCTGCTTGTCGCTGAGAGGAATCTTGTCTCACTCACAGGGCTCCACAGCCAGCGATAATGAGTAGGTCAGCATAATTACCGTGTTTCCTCACACAGGCAGCCAGCTGCTCTGCCAGATTGTGCATTCTGCATTTCCTTTATTTCAAAATCCAGGGTGTTCCTATAAAAACTTAATATTTGAACTGTGGCAAAAGAGATTTGGAGTCAATCCCTTCCCTCTCATTTTTTTCACCAGTCTTACAGAAAGCTTCTGTCTCACTCCTGATGGTTTCTCATGATGTTAGGATTCACTCATTGTCTCCAGTGAGACTCATACCTTGCCACAGTTCCCAACATGTCAGTGGAAATGCCATCCAAGAAAGTCAAGTGCTGGGGACTGGCAAGGAGCGTTAACTAAAACTGCACAATTGGTCTTTAACAACAATAATGAAACATTAAAAATAACCTTTATGGTCTCCCCAGATACAAACAGAAGGATGCAATCACTCTGACTTGGATCTGTGATCCTAGTGATTTGCCACCATTGCAGGAGAAAGATGCGGTAGAATCCGTTCACCGCTCAAGAACACAAAGAATTTCAGATCATCATATCCAGGTGGTCGTTCATGAAGGTCAAGGGTTTTTTTCCAGCCCAAAAGTGATATGTTGTTGAGAATGGCTCCTGTGAGAAACTTCACTCTGTCTCTCCCCAGGCCCATGGAGGTGCAAATTTCTGTCCATTCTGACACGGATGTTCACTATCAACTTCCTGGGAAGCAGCCAGTGATCCCTGACTTCTTAGGCATACTTTTTTTTCCCTTCCAATGTCATTTTTTGCTGTTTTCCTAAACTGCAACTTGACCTTTGTATGAGCATGCATGGGTGGGACCCTGAAAAAGTTGAGAAGTCCCTGAGTGGGATGCTTTTACTCTTGAAGATGACAGTTGGCCGTGTGTACACAGGTTGAAGAGGACTTCAGCACAATATGAACTGTAACACTCTATGAGAGGTTAGATGTTCTGTGAAAAACTAAGAAAAAATTGAGCTTCCTTCACTGAAGGCTTTCTGAGATGTTACTGCAATTCTCCCAGTAGCTTCCCAAATGCCCTTTTCTAGGAAAGCACATCTTGTATGGAATGTTGTTTGGGAATCACTACCTGCTGCTATGTGAGTTGGGACAGGGTATGATGAGCACAGCAAAGACTGTGCTCAGAGAAGGCAGGAGGCAGCTCCAAAACTGGCTCTAGTGGCTGCCTGAGGAGTTCTACCTGAGTGCCTTGATGAAATTTCAGGGGTCTCAAGGACTAGTCATGCTCAAGTCACCTCTTGACTACTCACCACTTTTTAGCGATGTATTCCAGGAAAGGAATCCCAAGAGCTTATGGCCACATTTCTCTGTGTTTGTAGTGCTTGTGTTTGCCTTTTCTTTTTTTTTTTTTTTTTTTTTAAATTCTGGGACAAGGTCTCAGTAAGTTGCTAAATTGCTTAGGTTGGATTCAAACGTGTAACTCTCCTGCTTTAGCCTCTGAGACTGTTGGGTTATAGGTGTGTCCCACCATGCCTAGATGTGCGTGCTTTCAAAAGCTGCATAGGAGATTGTGGTATGTTGTTACCCATCTATTCTAGGGGGACACAAATGGTTTGTACACCTATGACAACCCCACATACTTGTGCCTGTAGGAATACTTCAATTAAAACCTCCTGACAAGCTTCTCCTTTATACAGCATAAAGGAAAATATGGGAAATTTTTAAAAAATGGGATAAAGGAAGAGCTATAAGTAAAGGATGAACTATTACTTATGCATTTCAGTTCCAAAGATAATTGCTAGTATGTGGAAGTATGTTTGTAAATAGCTGTACAAATATGCACATATATGTATATGCACAGAGACACAAGTATGTATATATATGCACACGTTCATATGCGTAGTTGTATTTATAGATGCACAGGCATATGCACAAATGTATGCTGCACACTCAGAAATGTGTTTGTGCATAAGTATAAGCATATACATATATACAGTGGTTGAGAGATACTGCACATATACTTTGCAATCTACCTTTTTTAGAATGTAAGTTAATTCAGTGGATTTGTCTCATGGTAGTAAAAATTCCTAGTAAATGTTTGTCATTGGCCATATTCTTGTGGGCAGAGGAACCACTGTCCTCACTCCTCCTCCCCGGAATTTTTCCTTGACCTCAGCTCTGCTGTCTTCTGCTTTTTGCCTCCTGATCCTTGGGGTGGGAGCTAAGGGGGTCTCGCCTTGGCTCTGCTGGGATAAGGGTCCAGAAGATGGTCCCCTCGATGGCGGGGCACACAGCTGCACATCTTACAGTTGCTCTGCTCTCTCCTCTCTCCCACAGTGCCCGGCTTCCCGTATCCAGCTGCCACCGCAGCAGCCGCCTATCGAGGGGCACACCTGCGAGGCCGTGGCCGCGCTGTGTATAACACCTTCCGGGCCGCGGCGCCCCCACCCCCGATCCCAGCCTATGGAGGGTAAGTGGGCTGCCTGGCACCAACGCCCACCCCACCCCAGGCACGGAGTGTTTGTGAGCATGATGATCTTGACCGAACCCCTCCTCCCCAGAATCACCCCAGCATGCAGCCCGACGCGCGCCTGCAGCGGAGCACCTTGCAAAGAGTATTGAAAAATGAGAGTAATTTGTCCTGTCATGGTTGGTGCCTTTAAGCATTCTACATGTCACATGGTGTTATGTAAATTCTCTTTGAGACTGAATGCTGGGGAACAGAGAAATGGTTACAACCTGAGATGTATTTCTGATGATTGCAAACATCTGGTTATTAAGGAGGTTGGACCACACTTACCCCTTGAATTCAAAGGGACTTGAGGTTTTTCATACATAAAAATCACTGGGGTGATCTTGCTCCCCTCCCTAAATACATCTTGTGCTCCCAGGTTTATGAGCCTTTGCCTGAGAAAATTAAGTGTTGAGTCAAATGTAAACATTTGAGGAGTTTGATGAAATTCTAATTAATCTGCCTTTTAGTTGCATTTTCCAAAGTAGCACGAGCTTCCTTTCTCCTCTGTCAGGAAAACACAAATTGATTTGTCCCCTAATGCACATTGGGTCCTTCTGTGCATGGGCTTTGATACTGCCAAGTGACTATCAAGGAATGGTGGCAAATGCTGAGGAAAAAAAAGATACTGATTTAATGGAGAAAATCTTGATATACTACTATGTCCACTCTTTTGTAAGTAATCTTTCTACAAAGTTCTTGCAACCCTGGGGTCAGGGAGCAAAAGATGCCTCTAAGATAGTAGCCCCTCAGACTAGGGGCCATTTATGAAGTCTAAAGATGTTTGGTTGCTATGGTAGGAAATGAGAAGCAGCAGTAACAACCAGTGAGTGTGGTCCTGGAAAACTACGGAGCGCCCTGCGATTCACAGGCCAGTCCCTCCACCACAGGGCTATCAGGCTGCTGGGGAGAGACCTCACTGTCTGGAAAATTCATTTCTCACCAAGAAAGCCTGATACACGTAAGGGTTCCCTGGCCAGTGACTTACTTTCCAGTCTGTGGAAAGACTATGGTTGCATTTAGGATAGTGTGAAGTGGGTTAAATGCATTTTCTCAAAAGCTTTGTTACTAATAAATCTTTTAGGAAATCTGAATTAGCTTAGATCATCTATTATATTGAGGACAAAGGGAAATAAGCTTGTTTTCATTATTTATTCATATAGCACCCATTCCAAAAAAGAGCATTTGAAGTGTTTCAAAAATAAAGACAATGAAGCAATACTGAGAGTGCAGATAAATGAAACTAGGTGAAATCATCAGGGGAAGACAATAAAGGCAAAGGAATAAGACAATGCCCATGAACTTTCTTAGTAGAGTTGGGTTGACTGTGAGCTTCTTATTGGAGAAAACAACAGCAGAAACATTGTGGATAATAGAAAACAAAGGGTGCAGTGACCCTGACTTTTCTCTGCCCCCTACCGAATATATCTATATGCCCTAAGCCTTATGTATCTGACCATGTGAAGTAAGAAATCACTGATTATATAATCTTTACCTCAGCCCCCAGAATATTGAGTCCATTTCATAGATCCACAAGTGCAGAAATAAAGATTTGTGATTCCCAAAGTCACACCAGGAGTTATGAAAGGAAAAGTATAAGTTACTCTCCTGGCTCATGTAAATTACTAAAAGCAAGATTCATAAGCTATAAATGCAAAATTGCATGTTTATACCATATTATTTTGTCTCAAAATTGATGTCTTATCTAGGTACTCAGTAATTGTAGTTTGTCTGTTACATATCTACACAGTCAGTATTGAACAGAAAAAAATAATAAAGGAAATTATATAGCTTATCCTCACATGAACAATTTATAAAAATCTCAACATAACACACCTACTATAAAATTGAAATTTACTAACTTATAATGAATGTGCTCTTCTCCAGGAATAACCATGCATAACTAATTAATGCCACATCTACCTGGGAGACACACAACCATTTCTAAATGGTATGAAGTGTGTTTGACACTGCTTGGGATATGATGCAATTTTAATATTTCAGTATTATTTCTCATCAGTCTGGTTAAAATGGTGGACTGAGCCTCTTTACTGATACTCTTAGGGATGGACTCTCACATGTTACTTAGAAGATAGAATTCTCAACAGATTGCTAAAAGGAGGGGCAGAAGGACTGGTATTGAGGGAAGACCCTTGTCTGCAAAAATCTGTAAGAACAAAGTGGTGGCCCAAAAGAAGAAAATTTAGTTGGTCTAGAGATTGTGTGGATTTCCTGTAGACCCTGTCTCCAAAGTCCTTTGGAGGAAGATTTGCATATTTCCCTGACGTCTTTACTCCAAGCCACTTCAGTTCAACATCCCACACTCAACACCTACCATGCTTTGGACTCTGCTGTGCACTGAAGATAAAGGAACCAAAGAATTTTTCTTCTGGTTGGGAAGGAAGAACATATATGCTAATAATTTTTTTAAAAAAAATGTGATAGGTGATATTAGAAGGTATGAGCACCAAGGAAGGGTCTTTATCCCAGTGTGAGTTTTTAGACCAGATATGCTGGAAGTAAAGAAATAAGGGATTTACTCAAGGCCAGCCACTTCTAAAATTGCTAAGATAAAGCCTTGCCTAGCATTGCTCTCCCACACTCAGTAATTTCCACCGCTTGGTAAGACATCACCTAGCAATCTACATTTATTGAAGAAGAATTTATTTTTTATTGTTACCAATTAAAGACATATCTGGCAACATGTTCTTCATGAAGTATCCAAAGGAAACTAGATTGTCACTCAAACGCCAGCCCAAAATATGCCATGTATCCTAGATCCAAGTGTGACTTCAACATTTTTCTCCTTCAGAGAGATTTAAAAATGATACCCCATGGCTATCTTTTTGGAGTTTTGGTTAAACCTCGGAAGTACCCATTATCACTATAGTCACACACAAAATTCAGTAAGGGTGCCCTTATCTTCATCACCCAGCAGGTAAAGAACATAGATCATGAAGTGGTCCTATTCTATTTTGTGTTACATTCCTAAATCAAAAGCTGTTGTGACATCAGATGTGATCATTGTTCTTGGGGCAGAGACTTTGCTGGGGATGATGGAGGGATCACAGGGACAAATAAAAATGTCCTAGACTTAGTCAACCAACATTAGTCAAATGGGACACATGTTGAGCTAGAAAGCAATGTCTACAGGATTTTTAACAGTCCTTGAAAGCCACTTGCAAAGACCTTGAATAGCATAACCTCTTTGACACCATTCCCTTAACCTTTATAGACACCTGCCCCTCAAGACTGATAGTGGTGGAACAGGAAAATCGGCATATGGTTACAACTTACTAAGGCCCACTGACCGGAAGTGTGTTTAATGAACTGTAGCTATCTTGTTGAAGCTGATGTACATCAACATTTTTACTAGTGGCCCCTAATCCTTATCAGTGCTTCCTTTTGCTTGTGTTGAACACACAAAGCAGATCTTATGTTTGTCCCCTTATGGATTGTTTACGTTTTTTGCAGGGACACCTGCTATTAACCAACCTCCATGACTCCCGAGCCACAGAAATGTTTTAGACAGAGTTATTTCAATTGTTTATACATTATGTAAATTATACATAAGATTTCAACTAGCAAACAGTCTGAAAGGGTTGAGCAAGCCGGGCGTGGTGGTGCACGCCTTTAATCCCAGCACTCCGGAGGCTGAGGTAGGTGGAGCGTTGTGAGTTTGAGGCCGGATTGGGCTACAGCGCGAGCGCAAGGCCTACCTGAGCTACATAGTGCGACCCTGCCTCAGAAAAACAAGGGCTGGGAGTTTGGCTCAGCAGCTTAAGCGCCTGTCTGGCAGGTGTGAGCCTGTGAGTTCGATCCCCGGTGCCGCAAAAATAAAAAAAAGAAAGAAAGGGTTGAGCAGACACAGTTTTCCATGTTTCTCTCTGCATTTGATCCTGTACTCAAGTTTATGGAGAAGCCTCAATGTTGGTTCTATTTTTGTAGAATTCCTCTTTGGGAAAACAAAACAAAACCCAGTCTTTTAGAAACCACTATTAAAAGGAGGTTGTATGGAGACTACTGACCAGTAGGTCTAGGTGGCAGGTAGAAGTACTAAAGACATAGCACAAATATCTGCTGTCAGAAGAAAGCCGCTAGGCCCCCGCCACCTCTCAGATCAACTCCAGGAGATTAGACTCATCAAGTTTATGTTCTTAATTATTACATAGCTTTGTGTCAAGTGCCTACCATATACCATGCATGATGCATGGGAATATGCTCTAATGAAGTATCATGAAAGATTTTCTTTTTAACTCTAAACACCCAACATTAGCTAATAAGCTATAGGGTTTACCCTTCATTCTCTAGGTTTCTTTCAGTAATATATTCTGCACTTTCTCAGGTAATTAATTGTGACAGTATTACATACAACTTTGCAGAGGTCTTTGAGAAGTATTTTTGAGGATACTCTATGTCACTTTGTGTATATGTAAGATCTGGTAGAATTCCAAGAGAATATTACTTACAGTTGCCCAATGCAAGAATGAAATTGACAGATAGATTCTTAGGGAAAGTTTTCAGACTAGTTCTCTGACTAGATTCTAAAAAGCCTCTGACACCAATCTCTAAGGCAATGTGGGTGCATTACTCTGTGTATGAAAATATGCCAGCCATATTTTCTGATTATATTTTCTATATGTCTAATCTTCGACCTGTATTATTTAATGCTTAGGAAAATTTTTCACTTAATATAAATGCTAAAAACTAAGGTCTTCTTCTCCCATTCTCACAATAGTTTCCAAAATTCTGTCTAGATTTTTTTGAGCAGTGTGGCATAATTCATTACTCAAATTCTTAGCCCATTTTGTGTTTTGTTTTGCTTTTAACCCAGGGCCTTCTCACTGAGTCACATTCCTAGCCCCTGTTTCTTTCTCATTTCTTATTTTTTTCTTTTTCTTTTTTTTTTTTTGAGACAAAGTCTTCCTTAGTTACTCACACTGAACTTGAATTTGAAAATCTCCTACCTCAACTTCCCCAAAGTCCTGAATGTATCACTATGCGCTCCTGCTAGCTTTAATATATAACAAAACATTCTCCTGAGAAAATTTACCCAAAATCAACTAATTGTTAAAGTTCTTTTTGGGGAGGAGAGTACATTTCACAGATGCTTTTAATAATTTGGTTAAAAATATGTATTTTCCTAGAGTGAAACATTTGTGTACAAGCATACACAGTCCTATAGGTATATATGAGTATGAGTGAGTTCACAAATCCACCTGATACCCATTCAAACACAGCTACATTTGAGCACACTCAAAAATTTAATTTATTTTCTAGTTGGAAGGGGCAGCAGGGTAGAGAAGTCTTAAATAGCCTTTCCTACAAAAATATATTTTGGTTGATATATATTACATGACAAAAACAGATTGTATAGTTTGGGATACACTATGCCTTCATTCTTTCCTTTTTCTTTTTTAAAAGTAAACTCATTTGCCATGGTGCAATCATTCTCTGCTTGCATTCATCCAAATGTTTAACTACTGCTATTACTTTTCTGAGAAAATGAGATGTGCATTTGCATTATGTTCTTGCGAAAGCATATTGCAATCCCGAAGTGATTGACAAGCAATACAATTACCTTTGCATGGCTAGATACACCATCTCTGCATTAAAATAGGACCTCACTCATTCAATGCATGGCAGAAACTCCCTTCTCTTGTGACTGAGCTGTAATCTATCTGTGGCTGCATCCTAGACAAGGACCTTTGTCCTTCTTTCTCTACATATCTGATATTTTAAGTACACTTGTTTGATGAAACTTCTAAAAAGCACTTGGGTGCATTCTTGGAAATTAGCATGAGAGTTTGAGTAAGAGTTTCTCATACCCAGCAACACCTTTAAAATGGCAGTTAGGTGTCTGACCTTTAGTTTTGTTCCAAATGTAAAATAACAATTTGGGAGTTACGTCCCATGCAGTAGTGTCCTTTCAGTCCTTCAATGAGCAGCAACATCAATATCACCTGCTACTTATTAGAAATGCGAAATCTTAGAACACTTCTCTTTATCCAGATCTACTATATAAGAACCTCTGGACTGGGTCTGATGCCCAGCCATCTGTGTCTCAGTAAGTCTTCCAGGTGATTCTGATGCATGTTCCAGTTTGACCATCACTGCCTGCCATGTAGTTAAGAGTGTGGGTTGTGGGGCCCATGGACCTCAGCTAGGATCCCAGCTAAGTCAACAGTAGCTCTCTTTGTTTCCACTCCTTTGTATCTGAAGAGGTGACGATAGTCTTATACATGGCATGGGGCATTGTGAGATGTTATATGCAGAGTGTGTACACCAGGGACTGACCCATGACAATTATTCTGTAAATATGAATATTCCCAGTAATGAAGCTTGTGCTGTGAGCGGTAACAGAAGAAGCATACAGCATTTCAGCAAAACTGGCAGTCCCACTTAGTGGCTTCCTTTTACTCTACTGATGACCGAATTGGCTCCTCATTTTCCACAGCTATCATGAAGGTAGATCACTCACACTCTCACTTCGCTTAAAACGCTCCATATGCTGTACTTGGTGAAAATGAGCAATCCCTTCCTGTTGCAGTTTATAACAACATTAGAATTTATTTTTTCTGCAAAGCCACCACATTCTGGTGGGTTTCTGAAGAACCCAAAACTAGAAATGATGCCCATCCTCCAGGCCCTCTGAGGAACCAGACACCTTACTGCCAGTGAGACTTATGTCAGCTGTTCTTTTGCCCAGTCTACTCTTCCTCTCTCTCTTCCCAACTAAGGCTTTGAGGTTTTTATTACTTGCTCAGCACTCCTCATGTCTGTTACTGGCCCTGCTTACTTCCATTCCTCATTCAGGATGTCTCTTTTCCTCTCTTCTGCAACAAATTTGCAGCTGTAACTTTACACTTTTATGTTCGTGCTTTTTTGACTGTGCTCCACTCTCTGTAAACTCCCCAGGCAGGTTCAGTGGGGAGGGAGAAGGCTCATTCTCGGAACTTAGCACAGTGGGGAGTGTAGAGCCAACTTTTCAATTGCAGAGAAAAGGGGCTCATATTTAGTTTGTATGATCTTGTCAAAATGAGGAAGCTAAATCACAGTTTCTCTTTGGCTCACTGTCTCATAAATTTGAAATGTGAGAGCCCCTACAATGATTTTATGGCCCATGCTGGAGAGAACATCATGACAATCAGGTTACCCAACTATGTGAAGGCTTCTCAGAGGTAAACATCAAGGTGTGATCTTTTCTACTTCTGGAAGCTGTTACAGGTAGGCTTGATAGGAGACACAGGACTGGTCACAGTGTATAACAACTTATCCTGGAGAAAGGATGTACTGGTTTCCCAGTGAGAGATCAGCCTTAGTCACTTAGGTAGCTCCACAATTGGTCTCCACTTTGTGCCCAAGAGAAGAGCACCCAAAACTCAGATTTGACTTTCCTCAAGCAGAGAAAGACTGAGGCCAACTCTACAAACATTTAGGGAAAGGCACTCTCTCCCGTATTTAAACATATATTAGTATTTGTTTAAAATTATGTTCATTCACACTGGGATTTCTTCCTATCTAGTCTCTTGTATATGTCTCCTAAATCAGGGCTCAGTGTTTGAATATTACTCCTCTTTCACTCCTGCAATAACAACAGCCACTGGTGCTAAAATCAAACCAGAGACTGAAGTTTCTTTCCTCTTTCCTCATCCATTGTTGGGCTCTGCACAGAGAAGGCAAGGAATTGGCTGTCCCTTTTTCTGGTGTTAGTAGTGGGAATAGATCCAGGGGTCTCACACGTGTTAAGTGAAATGTTCTATCACTAAGCTATACCCCTGACCCTTTGTATTTTAAGACAGGTTCTCCTTGAGTTGTCCAGGCTAGGCTCAAATTTGTAATCCTCCTGTCTCCCTAGTGACTGGGATTACAGTGTGCACCACCTCACCTAGCTTCGAGAAATGACTCTTTGTCACCTTCTGCCACCTCCAGATGCTCAACTTCTTTAAAACACGGGAACTATTCAGTCAACAGATAGTTATTGTATGTCCTCTTGGTATAACATTGTCAGGTATCAAGTGAGATAAGATGTTGAGTAAGGCACTGGGTATCACTTTTATGAAAAATGAGTGATGTGCACAAAAAGTTTTAATTTAAGGTGAAAATTGACAGATCTGGGAAACTGACATTGGTGTTCACAGATTGGAGAAACAACTCAGCTTCAGATGGGCATTGGGTCACAAAGAAGGTGATGTTTGCGGCTATAGTGCTAAGCAAGTTGCTTCACACTCTGCAAGTATTATCTCACTAAATCCTGTACACATAGGCACACTTGTATCTTGAAACAGACACGTACCTCATCTCCTATTTCACATTAAATGAATGAATGAAACTCAGTAATTTGTCTCAATCACGGAGCTATCAACTGGGGCAAAAAATTTGACCTAAATGCCCAAGTGTTTTTTCTTAGCCCTTGAATGGGATCTGTCTGCTTTAGTATGAAGCTTCTGGAGAAAAATAATTGGCAGCACCAGGGATCATATGGGCAAAGGCATGGCAGCATGAAAGAAGGGGGCAAAAGCTGTCTCAGTGTGGCTAAACTGTCAATCCTGTGGTTGGGGTCCAAAGAAAGTATTTGTTGCTTGCCTGTCACATAAGATCTGCTCCAAGTACTGTTGGCAGAGCCTGACCCTGCCTTCTGACCCCCAGCAAGCCCTACCTTTTTCTTTGGAAATGTTGAAAGGAAATTCAAAGCCTAGCTCAAGACACTGCACATTTCAGCATCTTGGATTATGGTTGACAAGTGCTCTTGTGAACTGTAGTCCTCCCAGATCAAAAACAAACAACAGCTGAACGCTCTTCCTACCAGCCTCCTCAGAGCGTGAATTGCCTGCCACACTTTAAGGACAATGGTACTTGGGATTTAGTCGATCATGTCTGAACAGCTCTGAGAAGCACACACTACAGTGTTCTCCAGCAAGCCAGTGTCATGGCCGCGTGCATGCATGCGTGTGTTGCAAAGTGCCCTCTCTTGGCTCACTGTGCTTTGCTTACATGTGGTTCACTATGCTGCTGAATCATTTGGTAGCTAAGCCCAGTTTTATTCAACAATGGGACTCATTGGGCCTTTGCCAGAATCATAAATCATCTAGAAACTTCACATAAACATCTTAGGGAAGGTTATTCATGGTAGCTACCATCCTTTGAAAAAGACGCATTTAGAAACACATTTAGTTAGTTTGTTTGTTTGTTTTGTTTTTTTGTTTTTCTTTTGTTTTGGTTTTTTGGTACCGGGGATCAAACTCACAACCTTGTGCTTGCCAGGCAGGTGCTGTGCCCCTGAGCTATATCCCCGGCCCCCGAAACACACATTTTTACACTAGATTATCTGGTGACCCTCATAAAAGTCTGTAAATTGTGCAGTGTACTTTTTATACTTAGGAAATTTAAGCCAGCCCCATGATCACACAGCTGTGAGCTACTTTTCCTGGATGTTTCACTCAAGGTAATGGTTCTAAGACACTTCTGGAAAAGTCCCTCCCTGCCCTCATGGAAATCATGACTTTCTGGGATGATCTAATATATGGGCAGTGAGCTGAGACCGGCTGTGAGGTTGAGTTTGTTCTTGTCATGAAGTGAGCTTTGTTTAGTGTGAGTATAATTAAATGAACAAGTATGCACCTGCACACATGTGTACGTATGTCACACACATGCACCTATACAGACACATTCATATACATGTAAATGTGTTTATACACAACATAAGATATAAACAAGTACACACATATGCTTTCCTATATGTGTGCATACTAATGCACAAATACACAATATATACTTGCATATACATCCATATATAGAGATCTTTACACACACGTTTGCCTACATAAAGGAGTGATTAATAAAGTTACCAAATATTATAAGACTATAGCGCAAAATACTATGGAAAGAATTTCTGATACCAGTAAAGCCCTTCTGTTGTAGCCCATATTGAAAATGCTAAACTCTGCCTCTCCCCTCCCAAGCCTGTTTTTAAACAGGTGCTTTGTGTTTTTTTGGAGGGAGCTCTATGGTTTAACTGCAAACCTTGATCATTTTAAGACTCTCATATCCATCTATGCTGCTAAAGATACATTTTAATCTTTCTTGCATTTCAAAGTTGCGAATTTCTTCAGCCCCTCCCAAGAGGGGGAAACTTGGTACCCAGCAGAACATCCTGATTCTGGGGCAACCCTGAACCCCAGCCTCATTTTCCTGGTTTTATGGATTACTATTGTCTCCAACCTCCTTAATTGGTGTGAGAACTCTCCTGGGTCCCTGTGTCTCGGACCTTGTGCCCAGACTAACCTGGCCCTGCAGGGTTGGCGTGTCTGCATGGGGAAATGCACTAATATGGATGTTTCTCTTTGTGTGTGCACCCTGCAGTGTTGTTTACCAGGATGGATTTTATGGTGCAGACATTTATGTAAGTATTCATTAACGTGCATGCTGTCTTGTTACCTCCCAGAGTCATTCATTTTACAAGTTTGCTGTGAATTTCTCCACACAGTGTGGTCAGATTTCTTCTTCCAACAATGCAGTGGACATGAAAGAATTTCTGCTCCCAGGCTCATGGGAGGCTCACTTTTGCTATTTGAGGGGAATTGACTTCTTGAGATCAACTTCAGAATAAATGTAACCCCACACCAGGGATGAATACAATCAGCTTTCCTCCAAAAGAAGGTGACAATCCCCACCCCCAAAGAAATTGCCTCTAAAGTTTCCAATGTAGTCTTTGTGTTTGCAATATAATATTTAAACAGCTGTAGTTACCAGCTGTAGAGAGTTAAAAGATATTTTCATGGCTGATATTTTTGTTGCTTTCCTTATAATTATTTATTTGTCACAATAGCTCTACGAAGAATCTCTTTCTCTCTGAATATGGGTAATTTTAGAAAGAAACATTTCCTCATTCCCCCAATAAAATGTATGTAGATGGAGTACTAAGCCTTTATTTTTTAACCTTTTATTCTTTCCATTCTCCCAAAAGAGTTACCTGACTTAGAATTGTTTGCTAATTGGTTTCATTTTATTAAACGTTTTCTCCTTTAAATAAGAAGCAGGATGTTCGTCATTAGGACTTGCCTACATAAGTAAGCTTGCCTATATTGATCTGGAAGCATTTCCTTTCCCACATTATTATACAGGCATTGATATTACAAAAATTTGAGATGAACACAATTTAAAATAAATGGACAGCATTAGGGGGTATTTTCTAAGTCATGTTATTTTTTTATTACTAATGACCTCAAATAAGCCAGTGAAATCATGTTTGTTGTTTTATAGAGTAGATAACAAAGAAAAATAAAACCATATTTCTGGTCAAATTGATGCCATTTACTAGAAAATGAGAGTGACACCGGTTATTTAATTTATTCCTTTGGAGTTTAAATTACAATTTTGAGACGTAGCATTAATCTCCATCAATGATGGACTTAGTTATTATTATTGTATTCTGTATATTTACTGTCATCTGTGAAGTTTTATTTTTCTGTAATAAAATGAGTGAACTACATGTTCTTCACCCAAGGAGCAACCAATTTGTCTTTTTGTCAAATTTAAACTGCTCCCTTTCACATTTTGTTTCTCTAGTCTTTGGTTCACTCCATTCTAAATGGGGAGGAAAGTAAGGAAGGGGCAATTTGGAGCCCATCCTTAACCCTGGGTCCCTGATGGACCCAGACTTTAGTCCAGGTCTGCAGCCTCCACATAGCCTGGAATAGATCGTGCAAATACAAAAGCTAGGATGATAGTTGGCATAATCAAATGTAGAGCTTTAGTAGTATTACGTTTTTGAACTTGAAAAATGGAAAGGTGTAGACAAGGAATGATAAAATAAAGAAAACTGCCTTCATCAACACCTGCCAAGGGGAAGGTAGGAAGTGGGTGTTCCTGAGTCTAGGTAAAAATAAATAAATAAATAAAAACCTTGTAATTTAGCTGTCAATTATTAAGTAGCCACCTCACTGTGCCTCCATTTCTTTGTATGGTAAAATAATGATGGATTGATTTGTGCTTTCCCATTCATATTCCAAATTAGTATCTTTTCCTTGCCTCATAAATTCTGGTATAACAGGAAGTAGAAGCTGACTGAAGGCAGGAGCTATGGGAGTACACACACACACGCGCACACACACGCGCACATGCACACACGTACACTCATTCATGTACACAGAATGGGACTGTCAGAATACTTGACCCAGAATATGGGTATTGACTGGGCAGAGACAGGGACATCTGAAAACTCACAGAAAAAGACAGGTACAGAACAAAGATGAACTTGGAAGAGAGAAAAGTGCCAGCTTCCACAGTAAGATAGAGAAGTTCAGCTCACAGAGAGAAGCCACCAGAATGTCCCTTTGTCCTTTGAACACCTTTGGGAGCCTTTACTTCCCACAAATTCATCAGACTTGAGAAAACCCGACTGGGCTGAGTGGTACAGCGCCCTCAGGGATCTGGGTAAAGAATATCCAAAGGGGATTTTCTTAAAGTCCAGCTTGGTCTAGGGTCTGGGATTTGAAGACTGTTCCTCTCCTACTTTTCAAGTGAACCCTATCAACCAAAACAAATTTATATCATTTTCTACTGTTCATATTATAAAGACATGAAGATATTTTCAGAGGGCCGTTCTAAATATGCAGCAAGCAGACAGAAAAACTTGTTGAGATATTAGAGTTTTGTTTGCCCCGCACAGTTTGTCCTGTCTCCAAGGAGCTCACTGGGATCTTCTGGAACTTTCCACAGCATCTTGCTCTGTGTGAGATGATGGCTTTGGCTTCTTGCTGCCAAGATGTGAGTGTGGAGGATAGTAGTGATCTGGATCATTAAACTGCCCACTCTTCAGCACATAAACTCAAGGATGAGCTTGCATTCATTTTACAGGAAGAAACAATAAAAATATGTCCTCTACAATTTATGGAACAAAATTCATCCTAGCTAGAAGTTTGTTATAATCTTGAATGTACATATTTAAGTCACTGTCCTCACTGCCTCCCTTGAAATAATAGAATAGAAATGTGGATAGAAATGTCCCTAGGGCTCCATTTTTAAAATGGATTTGGTTAAAGAGATTCCTTAAAAATTATCTTAGGTTCTATTTTGCTTAAAGAAAGTGCCTGGCTTACTCCTTCAATCTCATTAAAAACAGTGAACAATAAATAGGTTTAGGGCAATTATGAGAGGTCTTGGGATGTGTTTTAGAGGAATCAGTCACCTCTTACAGACTGCAGCCTCTTATTTTTAATGGTGTTGACAAAGGTGGTAAGACTCTTGTTTTGGCTCCTTCTAAGCTAGGCAAGAGAAGTTACTGTCGGCTGCTTGCTGCTTGGATCATCCTCCACCCAGCAGTCTATCAGGCCAAAACGACAGCAACATAGCAGTGGGACTGGGAAAGGACTGCTCTTCTCCACATTCCGTGCTCCCTTCCTCCCTGTGCTTTTGTTCTCCAAAGTCTTTCCACCCTCCACCTGCTGTTGGACCCCACCCTCCAGGCATTTTTTAGTCCTGAGGAGCCTGTAGAATTGAAAGATCTGAATGGTCCCTGCAAAGCGCAAGCTTCAGCCTCCTACTGAGACTGATCTCTTTCTTAAAACTTTGCAGAGAAGAGAGAATTGAGGAGACAGGCAGAGATGATCATAGATGCCCTGAAATTGCCAGAGGGGGTAGTTTTAAGAGATGCTGTGAGCTAGAAGCTAAGGTAAAAATCAGAGCAAAGAAAATTCGTCCACCCCATTCAGGAAGTGAGTCCTGTTGAAAAGCCAGCTCTGCTGGTCACAATGGAGATGCCCAGACACAATACAGATGGCTACTCATCAAAAGTAATGCAGAAAAGAGGGCTAGACAATCATTTCCTGAGTCCCTTTTTTCTGAGAACAGAGCACGCACGTCACACTTTGGTTTAAAAAGATAGGAATTTAATTTTTATAACTAACTTATAAAACCTTCAAGAAAACCATTGTTTGTCATTGATGTACTTTTACATAAACTCACTCTAATTAAAAAGTGTTCAAGTTAAAGAATATAGTGAAAGAACTAATAGTAAGGCTGATATAAACTGAAAATTGTAATCCAGGTGCTAAAGTTTCCTCGACTTGCAAAGCCATCTGCTCTATTCATAGGTGAAGCTGTAGATCTCATGAGGCCAAAAATTGGCCAAGGAGTGGAATATGAATGTTGTTTAACAGCTTAATCATAATACTTGTTGGCTGCCCTTCTCAGGAAGAGATCAGAGAAGATGGTATTTGATCAAAAGATAACTCTTGAAAATGGAAATGGGGCAGAAGGAAATTATAATAGAGCTACAAGCATTTTGATAGAATTATCAGTAGAAATTGGGGTAAGATAACCATCAGTTGGGCAATGGGCAATAGGATGTAGGAAGGAGGGAGAGAAGAAGAAAAGGAGAGAGAGAGAGAGAGAGAGAGAGAGAGAGAATAAATATGAACTGCATTTCCTTTTATTAAGAACATCCCAAACTTCCAAATATGCAGTCATTAGTGCTGCTGAGCAAATACAGCACAATGAGATCCCAGTGCATTTTTATACTATTATAATAGGTTTCCAGTTGAAACCATGGCTAGACACAGTTATTTCTGTATCCTTGTTACTGTGCCATGCATATATCTTTAAAAAGAGTCCTCATTTTGCTGATATTCGAGCTCAGGAATGTACAGTACAGTAGATTTGGGAATTAGTGACAATGGAGAGTAGGAATTCTCCACATACAAACCCTGTCTTTATTTCCTAGACCCTGCTCCCAGTGAAGCATTTTCTATGTGAGAGACAAGATGCATAGCTTTTAGTCTGTGTTACCTTATCTCCTCCCCTCCATTGCCCAATAAAAGGGGAATCTCATTTCCTTAAGAGGAAACATTATTTGTCCCAAAAAGAGTAAAATTAGTTTGTCCAGAAATCTTCCCTGACCCTGAGGCTTGATGCCAGATCTGGCCATGGAGTTCAACACTCAGGCATTTAACATCAGATTGAATTTATAGGTAAAGTGGAAAAGTGCAATGAGAACAAGGAGAAAAGGAGAGTGGGAAGAGAGTATGAGAAGTATAGGGAGTTGTTAGGCCATTGGAGAATAATATGTATACTTGAATCATTGAAACAAGGAGTAAGAATGTGGTAAGAACACACAAGGACTTAAAGAGCTCCATGAGGTCAAATTGTAATTTCAAGAGAAAAATCAGCTAGAAAAGAACGTTATATTATTTAAGAAAAAAATCATGCATACACACACACACACATGTATCTACAGGCCAGATCCTTAAATTCCTTAAAATATCCAATGACCTTGATGTCTGTTCTGGAACTAGAAAATTCTCTTCAAATTCAAACAATTTACACGAAAAATCACCCATGAATAACTTTTGAATTGTTTCCCAGTCTGTGTGAGGGTTCCACTGAGCTTTGTCAGTGTCAGATTTGAATGAGTGATGACATGTTAAGGACATGTGTATTAACAGTAACTCCTTTATAGACACATAGGCATGCATAGGTTTTCTAGCACATTTTAAAAATAACTTCAGTAGCTTCACTGAGATTCGAGAGTTTGCAAAATGCAGTTTTACTGTGTTGTGATTTGAAGTTAACGGGTAAAGGTGCTGATACATTCTGTTTGCTGCTGTACAGGTGTCTCTGCTGCCTAAATAATAGTGCACCCAGATTAAATTCTCAGGTATGCCAGTCAACTCCAATCAGGAGATGAGATAAATTCTCAATAGGTAGTTAATTTAAACTGTTGGGGTGGACTTTGAAAGGTGAGAAGCCATGAAATTATCCCTTTTTCTTCTTTAGAATAAGCACAGGTTATATCTCAAATATAAACAGTGCAGCCTGATCCCTATCTGCACCTTCTTTGATCTTCTTAGTCACCGAGATTTGCAATTCCAAATTTTTGGCAAGACCTGTTCCACTTTGGATTTAGTGGGTCACTCTCAATTCTTAGCGAACAATGAAAAGCAAACTTGTAAATGAATTGCTCTGGAATTTCTGTCTGACTTAAGCATTTTCTTTTATTTATTTCATTTTTGCATTGAAAACATTACATTTCTGTTTCTTTATAGAGTAGTGTATCAAGAGCCTGTGTATGGCAATAAATTGCTGCAGGTATGAAATCTCAACTGGTAGAAAAACTCATCACTATGATTGTGGGTTTGCTGTGAAATTCTTACTAACAAGATGATTCTGGGAAGGGGAACTCTTAATGTAAAAGGAGGAAGGACTTAACTGAATTTTCCAGTTTTAACATGAATTCTTCTGGATTGAAGATGGTTATCTTCTTATTTTGGTACGTCCATGAGTAGAATGGAAACAGTTGCTTTCAAGTAACAGGGCTGTTTCCATGACAGATTTTGGTTAGCCATAGAGATGAACTTCCTAGATCATGAGTGTATCAAATTGGAGGTCTAACTTGGCCATTAATTTCTTGGCTTTAAATGTGTCTGTACTCAATCAGTATAAATTCAGCAAAAAGAATTAAAGGGTTTCATTGAATCAACTTTCTAGGCAATATTTTAATAGATTCTCTGAGTCCATTGGAATGGGAAAATCCAAAATCTGTTCTTACACTTCATGAGTTAAGGGTTCGCATAGCTAATACCTAACACAATCCTCCTTGGTTTCATTGTGTTGATCAGAAATTTACTTCACACCTATTTCTCACTGCTGAAGCAATTACTAATTAATAAATTTGTAGGAAGAAAAAACTTCAACACATCTGTTGCTGGGTGAGAGTACCCAAATTTCATCTATCACCAATATTAAAACTATCAAGTAAAATGAAAGATAAATATCAAACTGAAGATGATTAGTGGGAGTTTTATGACATGAGTTTCCCTATCACCTGCAACTCCTGTTTTTATTCAATAAAGTTCAGTTAACACAGTAGCTTTTAAAACCATGAGAACTGATCCAATTTTGTTTTTAAAAACTCATGAATATGACAAAAGGTCAAGTACTTGGACTAGGAGAAAACAGTGTAGTTAAAATTCCTGAGATCAACATTTATGGTTACATTTCAAGAAAACTACACGTCTATGGTCACATTTCAAAAGTAGCTGAATGCGTAATGCCGAAAACTAGGAAGTCATAATTTACACTGAAACTTTTTTACTCTGCATGCGTTCTTCTAAATGTGACCACAGTAAAGAAAGTTGAGTTATCTTCAAACTAATGCACCTTCTTTAAACAAAGTGGGACCAGATTAATGGCTGTTCTCGAAAGGAGGAAGCGTCCCTGTGGATAAGCCTGCTGCTCTCTCCTCTGCACCCATGCTAAAGGAATGCCCACACAACCCTGTTCATGTCACACTCCTACCCATGAGCACCTTTCCAGCAGCACCGGAAGACTTTTCCTCTTTTCCTGATTTATTATTGGTTTTTAGAATCTCTGCTTTCCAAAAGCCTATTCTAATGTGAAATTTTAGTTCTTCATAAAAAAAAAAAAATACTTTGAAATGTCTTAGAGATCCTCAGTCTTAATCAGTGTTATTTTAAGAAGTTCCACAAAGAGATTTCATTTGACTTAACCCAGAATTTCCCAAACCTGTTTGGTCATAGAACCTTTCCTTTTCCTGCCACCTTTAATATCCCACCAAACACACTTTCAAAGATGTTTTATTAGGCCATCATTTGAAGTCCTTTAACTATCCCAAGAGATCGCCAGAGGTTTCACTAACAAAGGAAGCATTTTAGTCTATGAAAGTATGGTTCTTTGATGCCCATACTTGTTGGTGATGGCAGCAAAATCCATAGCAGCTGTGTAAAGTTTATTTTTATATAAAGCCATATTATAATTTTCTACCCAACATGAGAAAAAATGAATATGTTTTATGAGTGAGAAGTATAGAAGTATGTTATTTGTTTTTCCTTTTCCCTTTGGTTTTATGATTGAAAAAATCTATTTGTCAATGACATTTTTGTCTTAACATCTGGGAGGACCAGGCTAAACATCAACAGGGTTTGGTGACCTCAGATAGAAGAAAGCTCCTTTTACAGGCTTTAGCTGAGAATCACGCAGAAACTCTGGCTCTTCTCAGCAAGCTGCAAAATACAGAGCAATAAAATTAATCGGAGTCACTGATTACAAGGCAAATTAAAGCAATTTGTATTTTTGATCATTTTACAGTGTATGCACACATACACTGAGTTAATACAGAACTCTGTTATTCCCCTAATATGGATTTCGTGCAAAAGAAAAATAGTAAGAAAGATAGCATAATATAGAGAGATGGAGTTATGAAGCCACCTAACCCTTTTTTTCCCCCAATTACTATGTTTCAGGAATGACTTAGATGTGTATTGTACAATACTGTAGCCACCAGTCCCATGTGACTATTTATGCTTAAATTCAAATTAATTAAAATGAAGTAAGTTAAAATTTCAGTTCATTATACTACCCACATGTCAGACATGCAGTATGTACTCAGGACTATTGGCTAAGGTGTTGGATGGCCCAGATAGAGGACATTTCCAACATCAACACAGGGGCTGCTGAACAGTTATCAAATCAGGGTAAAAAAAATCTCACTTTCTCTAAAGACTTTAGCAAACTGTTTTATTGACTCTTGAATCAAGAATACTTATAAACAAAATCCTAGATAATAAAGACAAATATCAGGCTAGCAACCACATGTGCCCATCTTATAGAAATAGATACTTATTTTCTCTAGGTGACCAAGACATAGGTAAATCTACCAAATAGAAGTCATTCCCAAGTCCTCATCTGCCATGCTGAAAGGACCCAGGTGTATACACCTGCATTTGATGTTCCTACAATAAATATCAACCTCATATTCACTGAGGTTCTTTTTAGTTATCTTCTGCTTGCCCTATGGCATTCTGCTCATTCATCAGACTTGCCACCTTTTATTGACTGAAACTACTGCTGAAGTTGGAGATATGCAAAGTTCAAACCTCAAAAGAGTTTGCATATGGGACATTGCCAGAAACCTTTGCTGGGACCAAATACATGGTTTCCCAATTATAATTTACACAGCACCTGTGCGAATACCTAGGCAAATACCTTTCAGTTGTTCTGGGAGAGAGAGGAAAAATACATCTATACTTTTTCTCCACTCAAAGTTTTCAGCCAGTTGCAAATAAGGACTCCTAAAGATCAGCGAGTCAATTCCAACCCCTCCCTGTGTCATGAAGTTTAATATCCATACTGGCAACCTATATCTTTCTGTAGGCATCATGAAAGCCAGGACGATGGCAAGCAGATTAAAGGAACAGCTGCAGAAACTTGGTGACCTCATTTCTCCTCAGCCCATCATTCTGTGACTTGAGCTCAGTGCTGGTACGACAACTCCTTTGGTTTGATGACTCCCCAGCACATTTAATGAGTTTTTCCATTCCTAATTAGAGAACATGGTGTTTGGAACACCAGGTGGTGTCTGGTTAAGACCTTTTTTTTTTTTTTTAAACATTCACATTGTTTTTTAAGGGAGACTGAAAACATATAAACTGGCTCCAAATTACTAATGATCATCTGTCAGAATACACTGGATGTGTCCTTATCAGGGATGATCTAAAGAACAAACTTCTTTAGGGATAAACCAGTTATTTTGAACTGCTGTGCACGCTCACTCTGAGAGTTACCTATAACTAGAGGGAGATAGCAAGAAATTACTAAAGTCATTTTAGCTACATTTGAAGGATACATTTTGCGGTATTCTTGCTTCATCTACTTCCTCCTCTTTTTAGTTTCTTTCTGTGTGTAAAGCCAAGTGTGATGACACCAGTCCTTCTGCACTGGTGATTTTGCTGTGAGACGCCCTCGGACACAGTCTTCTATCCTGAACTGCCCCTTTATGGTGAGGGTAGGCATCCTCCCCTCAGAGGGTTATGGGACTGTATATTCTAATTAAACCTGAATAGTCCCTGTGTTATCAGTGGAAACTGGATCCTGTTTGTTAATTGTGCTGAGATCATTCCACAGTGGTTGACATATCGCTGTGGTCTGTTGAGCAAGAAGCTCTGTTATTTTCACAGTTTGATAATCAATGCTCCACTGAACACAATTCCTTTTGAATATGCACACTTGCTGGTCCTCCTTGCTTAATTGAACAATTGCAATTACTGGTACATACAACTAAATGTTAATTATTTTTCTTTCTAGATTTTTTTCTCTCTTAATGATTTTATTTACAAATTAGAAGGCTTTATCATATTTTCTGCACCAAACCAATTCCGCATCTGAACCTGCGTGACACAAAGCAGTGTGGCATTTTCAGCCAACAAGATGGAATCCTTAAGAAATGTTCACCATGTTTATAATAATTCCATAATAGCTATGTAACATTTAGACAGCTAATAAGTCTTCTTCAATAGCATTAGTCATTAAATGACTTCAAGTGCAAATGATCACTAAGAAACTTTCAAAGTGCTATCTGATTTTTCTAATAAATGTAAAAGACATAAGAGTAGCTTATTTTTGTAAGGACACAATTAAGGATCATTTGAATAAATTTTAAATTACTATTTTGTAAATCAAGGTAAAGCATAAACAATTTTGAAAATCTGGAAAGTTCAGCAAAGTATAAAGAGTATTTTAATAATCCCCTATAATCCTCCTCACTTCAAGACAGTTACTATTAACACTTAGGTATATTTCCTCCTAAGGACACTTGGGTTCTTCCTCTGGGATGTGCTTAGGATCGCTAACCCTTAACATGCAACGGGGTTGGATTTCTGCCCTTTCTCTCTGCAGTATGTTTTTTATACTTCTCCTTTTTGTACTAAGCTCTTATTAACCTCAACTTCAGCTTGGGAGACTTGGGTAACTGCTATTTTGATGTGGTCTCACTGCTAATTGTCCCTGCCTCAGTCTTCTCTGCATTCCTAAGTTCAATTTCTCCTTGTGTTTTAGGGTGGTTATGCTGCATACCGCTACGCCCAGCCTACCCCTGCCACTGCTGCTGCCTACAGTGACAGGTAAGGGTCCTTCTACTCATGCTTGACAACTACTTGAAAATTAACTTGGTGGGGCAGGAGATTCTCATCTGGTCTTGCTAAAGATGCATGACTAGTGGGGAGGAAGAACCCAAACATGAGGTCCCATGGTGAAGGGGTAAATAAGGCCACAAGGACAGGAGGAACAATTAAGCCTAGTTGACTCCAAACTCCTCACCCTCTCTGCTAATACACAAAGAAAAGGTTGTGTTTTATCTTTCTCTAGTTTCTTTCCAGACTTCTATTCCTGTGACCATATACACTGCTTATACACACTTAACACACAAGACACATTGACCTCCCCCAACACACACACACATACTCCTGTACAACATTTTTGTGGTCTTCTATGTAAGACCATGGTTTCATCTGATTCATTAAAGCAAAAATAGAATGATTCTGCAGGTTTACCACCATTTCAAGCACTTTCTTTTCCTACAGCTTTTTACACCCAAAAAAGCATTTTAAAGTTCAAAATAAAAAAAATGAAAAATGTATCTGAATTTCATAAGATTTATTGCTTTTTTGGCAATGCCCAATGTTCAATCCTACAAACATAAATTGCCTTTTATTTCCAATGCACACCACACATCAGAACTAGCAGTAGAAGTAACAGACGTATGTTGGAGAAATGTAAAAGTTAGAATGGTTGTGTGACTTAGGTCCCTAGGATTTACAGATGACTTGGTTCCTGAAACAGCAAGCCATAGCTGTTTTTGTGTAGGTGCCTTGAAAAAACAAAGCGTGTGTTTCCATATTGAATGCAACTCCTTGGCTCTGTTTTCTGAGGACATAAATGTGAATGTTCAGAAGCTCTGCATGCACAAATGTCATTGAGGGTGCTTATTTTGGTGATGACTTCTTTAATTTAAAAATATGTTTCATGAATAAAATAATGATAACAATTTGCATGTGTGGCTGAGGCATGCTGGGTCAGACAGGTAAGCAGTCAATGGACTTCACTCCTGGGTGGGAAGCGTCGGCAACCACTCTTCCCCCACCTGGCCTGTGGTGATTGATTTCTCTCTCTCACTTTGCTGTGGTGTGCTTTTCCAGCAGTTTCATTCCATTTCTCACAAAGTGGGTGGTTACCCATTATAGCTACCTAATTTTTCTATAAGCTAATAATGCCAAATAAATCCCTGAATTTTAATACCTGCACTTGGAAAATTCTGTGCATATACTTGTAACAAATGGCTCGTTGACAAGGTAGAGTTAAGACCTGCTATCTGGTTGTATGCAGGCATTATTTTCTCATCAAGAGCCATACCAGCTTCTCAAGGCTGTAGGGAGCCTTCAAAGAAATCCAAACCATTGCGAAGACATAGTCATAAGCACAAAACTTACCCAACAATCAGTTTCCAAGATGCAAAATATTTCAAGTAAATTGTTATGTCCCATATACTTTGACTCTGGATTAGGAAAATAGAGATAATAAAGCTAATAAAAATGGCAGCAATCTTGAAACACTCAAGATTGTTCTACAAGTGAAAAGGCTTAATGCTATTAAATTCTGCACACTGAAGAGTCACAGATTTTCAATTGTAATGTTGTTCAGCTACAACCCCTAATTATTTTTATGAAAATATTTCTGGATGCTAAATTCTCAAACACTCACTTTGTATGTAATTATAATCATGGTAACTTTAGCCTGCTGCATAATTATAAGACTCTTAAACGAATTTATTTCTTTGAATGTTTATCTTGCTTCTCAGTATAAGTGTATCTATCTCTGAGTTGAAAAAAGGTTAATTATAAAATTGCAAAATTGCCTTCTTCAATAAGATGAATCTAGACATTCTAGAAAACAAACAATGTTTAATACTATTCTGAGGTCGACTTGAGAAGCTAGCAATCTTCACATGTATTCCTCTAAAATTCAGTTAAAATTTTCTTCATTTTGCAGTACTACATATGCAAATATATGTGTAAAATCTGTAGTTTTAATATTATTAGGATTTCTCATTGAAAGCATATCCTACTGGAAAAAAATGCCCTCATTCTTGGATTGATAAATCTTTAATAACTCTGCAATTCCCAGTTTAGTATAACAGTTTCAGTTGAAGAAATCAGCTAACTATATTCTTGTCCATGTAATTGGCCTCTTGTTGTTCATTAGAGACATTTGCACATTAGGTCTTCTTGGTTGCTGTGGAAATTGATTACTGGCCCTATTTAACTTTATTGTAAGCAAAATACTTGTCGCATATAGAATTATTCATTGAGGTAAATCCAGTAATAGGTGAATTACCAGAAAACAATCTCTAAAGTGATATTTCTGGTTTGATTTATCAAGGTGGTGCTTGCTTTTACTTTTAGTAAGCAGGCTCAGAGAATAAAGGTCCTTTTATCAATACACGCATTTGGGGGAAAATGTGAAATTACCAGCTTTTGAATCCATATTAAAGATGCCAAGTATGTACAATTTATCTCAGGGCAACAGTATGATAAATTATTTTTATACTATCAGAGCATAGCATCACTAACACAGACTCTTAGTTCCTCTCCTCCAGAAGACAAAGAAATAAACTTCTTAACAAAAAGAAATGCCTTCAAAATAGGAAGGGAAGTCAGCAGGAACTGAGACTATTTTGGAAATGCTCACAGGTTGTCAATTTGATCAAAAGAAAAACCGCAATGAACATTCCCTGTAATCATGAGATTCACTCTTTCGACATCTTGAAAGGGAAAGAAGTTTGATGTCCCCAGTTGGTAGAATTTTACCTTTTATCAGCACAAATTAAGCCCTCATCACATTAAAGATTCAGGGACTTCTGGAAAATGTTGAACTCCAGTAACCTCAGGACAGCCCAGAAAGTCCATAATGGGCACCTTGCAACATCCTGCCCATCATCTTCCTGGTTAAATGATCACTTGCTGATTATCTTGGAACACCCTGAGAGTCCCTGAATGTTGACCTCCAGAATGAAGACCATCTGGTGTGAGCAGAGATTTTCCCAAATGAAAAAGATGGAGCTGAACTGGGTAATTTTGCAGTCTTATTGACCAGTAAGTGGGAATAGGTGAACATTTTTTTCTTGGCATTTAGGAAACATTTGATAAACCTTTGATATCACCAAATCCTTGTTTTTAATCTCATTTTGATTTATGGAAAGCTAATTGTCTACACTTTCAATGAGATTGTTTTCTGAGCTTGAACCAATCAAAGCATGGCAGTGGCACCTATGGTCATCTGGTCATTGCATGCCACTTAGTGTTGCTGATGTGTCTGTGACTTGTTCTGGATTCGACAGGTCCATCCCATTAGCTCTGTGAATGGCTTGCTTGAATTAAGCCGGTGGGGGGCAGTCTTCTCTTTATGGGTTGGCTCTTGATTCTTTGTTTCTTATGACTTGGTCCTTGTTGCATCTTTCAGCAGCCAAACTGGGAAATGCGGAGGGGAAAAATACCTGTTCCATGAATAGTGGCACAAATATTTAGGAAAATGTGTATGATGTGTATGTAGCTTTGATGGAAATATCCCATTCAAAAGACAGACATCAGCCATGCTTGTCCTGCTTGCTAACACTCTAACATTTCCTAGTGGTCAGTGCATGAAAATGTCCCTCCCTGGTAGGGCAGAAAGAGCAGAAAGAAGCTAGAAATAGGCCAACTGGAAAGGAAACCAATACACTGTGTTTCACACTTAAATTTTACAATATAATGGTTACCAGGGGCTGTGTCTTTCATTTAAAACATTTATTTACTTTAAAGATCTTCTAATGCCACGAAGCTTTGTCATACAGTTATAGCACCAGGCTGCACGGGTATTCCCTAGACCAAATGAAAAATACTATAAGCAAAAAGATTGTTTTTATTTTAATCTTTTTGGTTATTTTTAAAACCGTTAAGAGTTAATTGTCAACATAGGATTAAAAGGTACCACATGAAATTGCTTTTTGTGTGACAAAAATGGGAAAATATTGGTAATTCTCTAATTTCAACAGAAACCTAAATAAAATGCCATAATATCAATTATCTTGCTGTCTTCATACACACCCCTACATACCCACATCTGTGCTTTATGGCTTGACAAAGGGATCATTAGAATGTCTAGGTAAGCCTTAGTACAAGAAAGCTAGGACATGTCAAGTTCATGCATCATAAGGCATATGCTATAGCATCATTTAGAACTGATTTTCATAACCTATGAAAAAAAGGTTCAATTTCAGGTAGAAGTAGATTAGTATTTTTCTTAAAATGTGATTGATAGAAGTAGGCATGTCTTTGAGGTTTTTCAGTATTTGGGTTGCTATTGAAAATTGTGTGGAGATCAATGCAAACACACATACATACCTAGATGGGTAGATGGATGGCTAGAGAGATAGATGCGACAGATATATAGATGAGTAGATGAGTGGATGAGTGGGAAGATGGAAAAAGGAAGAAGATAGGGCAAGAGGAAAGTCAGAAAAGGACCATCTTTCTGTCATCTTGTATTTCATTATTAGCTAACCTATAGTAAGTGGAACTGAATCCTTATGTACATATAACCTTATGTCAAGCTGAAATACACAAATATATAAAAGGATGTAAATTGATTTCTATTACTGCAGGTTACATCCTATCTATTTTAGAGTTTTTATTTTCTGAATCCAAATGAAGCAATAGAGAAATTCTGCTGTTAAAATATACGGGTGAGCTGGGGATGTAGCACAGTGGTAGAGGACTTGCCCCATATATGTAAGAGCTGGATTCAACCCCCATTACTAACAAAATAATAAAATGAATAAAATAAAATAGCAAATAATTGGATTTAAAGCTATATGCTATTTTATTTATGTCAAATGATAGTTATTGACATAAGTGTATGTGCATAATAAATGGAAAATTAAATTTAGTGTTTAGGGATTATTTTCTGGAAAGTTTACTTTTAAAGGAAACTGTTGTACTCTACAAACTTGATGATTTTATCTTTTTTGTCACATTAGGCAGAACACTGAAAGCTTAATGCATGGATAATGTAGAAGCTTTAATGAAGGTTGACAATGCCAACCAGACAAAAGAGGAAGTCTTCATCCTCCCCTCACCTTCCTCTTATCTGAACCATGTCTAAAAAGATTTGCACCTATTTCATGTCCAACTCAGTAGTGTACCCTTTTCTTTGTGATGCATTCAAGGAGAGATCTCAAGATCATGTGCAAGTTACTCCGTTAAATCAGTATCTACCAAGGCCAGTTCAAGACCTGGTGACTGCATTTGATGTTATAATTACTAGCTTAGCGAGACCAGAGAAGAGCAGGGACAGTGTACTATGGTTTGTCAATTTCCTGTTCTGCAGAACAGACAGGATTTATCCATTCCCTTCTCTCACACAGTGTTAAAAGATAGCTTTCCATTTATGAAATAATGGAAATAGGAAATAGTAGTTTTATTTTGTTTTTATATTCAATTTCACTTATAATGTTCTTATTGGGAAAAATAAACATTGGCAGCTCTATGCTGTATTCTTTGTTTTGCCTACATTTTCATTGGTTTTTGAAATTCCTACCGCTGGAAAAACATAGTGAGGGCATTGTAAACTTGGTTATGCTGAATATGGTATTCCCAGATAAACAGAAACTGAGGGTGTCATTCTGGGAGGTGTAGAGGGCATAGGAGAGGATTTCGTGGCATCTGCCAACTGAGATAAGTGTCCAGGGAGAAGAAAAAGCTATTTTGAAGTGAGAATCTAGACTATTGAGTCAAAATGTGGCCATGGGCAGCAGGCTTTCCTAGGTCACCGTTGATAGTCATGGTTAATGTTGTTCTTATTTTTAGTTTATCCTTCCTATTATTTTCACTCATCCTGCTTAGCTCTCCTGGCTTTGCTATTAAAAAAAAAAAGGATGTTCTGTCATCATGCAGTAGGAATGTAGCATAAATGAGTCAGAGATACCTTTATTTATATCCTCCATCCTCCTGTACCCAATGTCTATAAAAGTGTGTCCAGTTTATTAGAACACTATGTTGAAAATGTATCTATATATAAAATATTATTTTTATGTATCTTAATTTTTCTTTTTCATTTAAAGTTCACTCTCTTACCAGATTTAGTTGCTTTTTCAGTAGTTTGAGGCCCTCTCAAGACAAGAATGTGAAACTAATTGTTCTAGACAGCTTTCGGGTAACTAGAAAGTAATACGTTGCTGTGAGATTCTCATTACAAGGCACACATATCAGGCAAAAATAAATTTGTTAAATAAAAAGAAACAAAATATGTGATAGTGATCCTTTTAAAATGTTTCAGATTGGGCATTCTCCAAAAGAAAATTTTTTTGTAAGTACTAAAGTAAATTGTATATTCTCCAGACCTGTCCTGCAATCTGTCACTGATCTCATTTAATAATAATTGAGATAGCTCAGAAATAGTAATGAGAGGAAGGAGATGTATAGCTCTTGATAGTAGCATTCCTGTGATTTTTAAAACTTGGGGTTTTGGATGCCAAACTCTAAGTGATGAAATGAAATATGACTGTTACTGAAAGATATATTTCCTGAGTTTCTCAATTTTTATTTTGCAGACATCACACACACACTCATGGGCACACACACACATGAACTGAAAGAACGAGTGCTCAAGTTTTTGTGTCAAGAACTAATTGCCTTTGGTCCATAATCTATAATGGCTTCTTAACAACTGCTATGCACGATTGGATGAAGATGTAATTGAGGCAGTTAAGAAAAAGTACCCATCCTGTAATCGTCAACAGACTGGACAGACAAGGAGCTGGGGAGATATTAAGGGAAATTCCAAACCCAATAGACCATAGCTGTCACAGCCATGTGGGTAGATACTTTTGCCAGCGACAAGACAAGGTGTAACAACTCCTTTGGTCATGTCATGGCCTAATTACACACTTTCGGGTTGCAGATCATTGACTTGATAGGCCACAAAAAAGCAAATAAAGTCTATCTTTTAAGTGGTGCCATCAAGGCCCTTCAGCTGTGAAGGGCTTAGAGGCAGGCTGAGAAAGCCCGATGCTTGCTAGAGGTAGGTCAGAAACCTCTGATGCGAATATGCTCTTAAAGGCCTCTTAATGCCTTTCCACTGTAAATTAAAGACCTTGCTTCAGAGTAATCCAGTAAAATAGTAAAAAAAAAAAAAAAAAAAGCACACGTAAGATACAACCTTAGCTCATAAAAATTAAACCCCTTTATTTCTTTGCCTAGTTTTTCCTTCGTTGTTACTGTTTGGATGTTGTTTTGTTTTGGGAGGAGGGGTCACTGAGTTGCCTGTGATAGATCCTATCTTTTGGTATAATGTGGAACTTTTCACCAAAATTCTCTACTGTCCCATCAAGTTTATCAAAGCAAATTTTGACTCTACCCATGAACACAAATTAAATTCTTTCCAAGAGAGCTGATTTCTATTTACATGAGGCCTATAACTTATTTTCATATTTATGGGCAGTACAATGCATGTGAATAGTCATTTGACAGAAATAAATGGCTTCTTATGTTTTTCTCCCTGGTGTGGATCGCAATGATTGATTCCTCTGGAATTAGACTCTTCTCAAAACTATAGTGCATTTCATATTTAATTAACATGCAAAGCATTTAGAGGAGGAACTGCTCTCAGTGGGGACAGTAGTGTAATGGGCGAGAGGTAGAAGTTCTACCAAGAGGAGCTAGTCAATTTTTGTCATTGTTTCCAGGCTCAGTTTGGTACATTATAAAGTGTGAATGTTTGAATAGATTAATAGATTTCAAGGACTTGAACATAATCAAAGCTGAATATCCTATTCCCTTAATTACCTTAATGATTTAAATTGATATGCTTTGGCCTGAGATTATAGAAATACACCACACATTTGATAACCTTAATCAGTGGTTCCCGTTGATCTGTTACCATCTTCTCTCTACTCTCCCTTTTTCAGTAAGCAGTCAGTGCTTTGGCATCCCTCAAAATCAATTCTGTTTTAAAGGAAGCTCCTTTAACTAGCCTATAGCTATAATTAATCACTTTACCCCAAAGATCAATGGCTGGAGAAAGTGATTCGATGTGAATATCTTGTCACTGATTGCCTAATAGACTTATAAAAATCAAATGCAGAAGTTCAATCTGATTTAGCATTATTGAGCCTCAGTTTTCTCATCTGCTAAGTGGAGAACATTGTACTGGTTAGAGTCAGAAGAGATAAAGGTAAACATCATAAACAGAGGGGTGTTCCAAAAGCTATCAGTTGCTAGGTTTCTGACTGACAGATAACTTAGAGTGTTAGGTATGGAGAGGCAATCCTATTAAATTCATTTAAAAGTATGAATCATTTTTAGACTAAGCAATCTCTATGAACCACCATAATAATAATATTCTGGGAATCTATGTCTTCCTGGAGACAGTGTGTGACTGTGCCAGGATTTGAAACAGGAACTTTTACACCCACTGTATTGTATCTACTGTTTGATTTATGTAGCACTAGCAAACCTTTGCTGTTGATTTACAGGATATGATCACAGGTTTAGATTTAAAGTAGGGACTGAACCACAATAGTTTCTTATTTATGAGATAATTAAAGTAAGCTATTTGAAGTATTTGGTCTTCAGCTGCATTCTCTATAAAGTAGGCATGATGGGTGATCATTACCTCATTCACTGGGGTATGGTGTGAATTCAGCATGATCATTGATAGAATACCCTCAGACATAGCGTGACACTTAGCTCTGAGAATATTATTATTGTTATTATGACCAACATCACTACATCGCTATGCTATTAGAGCATTTTGTTTTGTTCATGAGTCAAAAACGAGTTTCCTATGGAAGCTTGTTTGATGATTTAGAATAATTTTTAACTAATTTTATTTTCTTGTTATTGCTTTTAAATCTTGACTTTCAACCTGCAAATATAAAATCAGGTTGAACAAAAGAATGTGGGAACTTGGGTCAGGGATAGAGCTCAGTGACACAGTGCCTGCCTGGCTAGCATGAGGTCCTGAGTTCAAGTCCTGGTTAAAAAAAAAAAAAAAGAGCATGGGAATTATGAGATCAAATAGCCCCTCCTTCTCATTTATCCTTCTCCTTCAATATTCTCTTTTCATGTTCATGGAACAACTCAAGGTGCCACTAGCTTCATAGTAGAAATGTTCAACTTTTCCAGAGTAAACCTAGCCTCTTAGCTATCATTGATTTAGATTTTTGTAAAATCAGTTACCTATCCTCTTTCTTGGGTGAAGAAAGAAGAACACTGTCTTCTGTGATTGTATATAGCCAAAAAACAAAAATTAGTGCCTATTTTCTGATAAAATAACTTTGGATTCATTACTCAAAAAGTCTAAACCAAAAATGTCTAGAAAGGGCATATGATTTTGTGGGTGTTTTCCCTGCTTTCCAAATGAGGACCTGAAGCTGAGAAAAGTGAAATCATTTTTCTAGCTCATACTACAAGGCATGGTTTCCACATTCACTGTTAGTTCCATTTCGCCTGAGCCTAGAAGCAAAGTGGAACCTAGAAGAATATTAGATGTTGAATAAGCTAAAATGACACAAGTGGACATTGGCAAGATCTCCAAATAATGGAGATGAACTTAGATTTGAATTTCCCAGACTCAGAGCTTGACGATAGTATATTGACATTAAGGACAAACACAGGGCCCTTGCCTTATTTTCCAGTTAAACCCTTTTTATACAAGCAAACTTAGCAAAAGGAACATGTGTCTAATTGAAATATTTTGAAATATATTTTAATGGAATTCCCTTTTTCAAAAAGGATCAATAGAGGTCCTATTAGAAGTGTCTATAATTTATTTGCTTGTCTGCCTCATCTTATTCTAGAATTTTCCACTTGACATATGTGTGATACAGCATTATTGAAAATGAATAAAAATAGCAGAACAGGAAAAATATGCCTCTGAGTGGGAGTTGTACCACTTTAGAAGAGAATTTTAGCACTGTACATAGTAAGAAAGGTTAACTGCTACTGATCACAAGCAATCAAACCTTCCTTTCTAGATGATAAAACTGGAGTATAAGTTAGATCATGAGCTGTAGTGGGCAAGCCCACTATAGTTATCTGTTGTGATTTAAAGCTCATGGGAACAGTATGCCATCCCTTAGGCATACCTCAGTGTCTCCTGGTGACCTGCTGAAGGATGAATAAATGACATGAGCAAACCATTTAATAAAATCAGCAATAAAAACTTTAGAGCACCCTATTTCTCTGTGTCATGTTTAATACATAGACAACAATCACGACTAGATTTTGTATGGCCCTTCCAGCAACTTTATAAGATGAACAAAACCCAGTTATTGTGAATTTCTACTTTAACTTTTACATGTGTAAAAGGAAGCATTTTTGGACAGCATAGTTAAAAATAAATAGGAATTATAAGTAATGTATCAAATAATATGTATAATTTTTGGAACATATAGTTATCAATAATTAGACTAATTATAAAGTATTGACATCAACACAGTACAGTGTGATTTACATTAAATCCAGAAAACACAGCTTTCTGTTTCTAGCAGAGAAAGAAGACATTATTAGACTAGTCATAAAATGAGATACAAGTGAGTTCCCAGTGCTGGTTGGAGACTAGATTCACTCAAAGGGTTTTTTCTGGCACACCTTAAATAGGGAAACCAAGTCCAAGATTCTAATTTAAATGATTGGAGAACAGGTCTGGTTATTGGTATTCTATTTTTAAAAATCCTACTTGAATTATTTTGTTAAAAAAAATCATCCTAATGAGTAGTCAAGGCTGGGAATGTCTGGCCTCAAAACTAACACATGCCTCCAGAGTCTAAAGAGAAGAGTTTGACTTTGTCTCACTTCTCTGTTGGGGCATTCTGGTTGCCATCTGCCAGGCCAAAAGACTGACTTTTCAGGAATTCTTTGCTAAATGTCTTTAGAGGGTTTATCAGTATGTGTTAGATTCAGTATTCATAGCATTTGGTACAAGAAGTCTTGTTATGAGTGATATCAAACTTCAGTTGTATAACAATAATGATACAAAAAAATTAAAGGTTAAAGAATAAAAAGAGCCCAAAGTCTTATACAGTAAAAATTGAAATGTGTTTTTGGTGGAAAAAATTTACTGTCTGTCCTTCTACCTGCTTAATGCTGCGAGTTCCCTCTTTGGCTTTATATTTGGCTTCTCATATCCCCTCCATTGACGATGGCCTGCTCCTGTTTAAATTTGACTCTTAGAATTCAGCCCTGGGTGACTTTTAGAAGAAATAACATTACAAAAATGAGATTTACCCTAAGGATAAAAAAAGTGAGGAGTAAAGGTGATGTATGACAATCCACAGGACTAATTTAAATATGCCACCAGCTGAGTCAGATCTGGAGTCTAGATGGTCAGTCCATGAAAACCATCTTAAAATAAAAGCAACTCTGGGTATATAAGAATCAAAAGAGAGAATGACTATTCCATATGCCATTTCTTCATCTCCAGTCATTGTTCAGCAGAATATATTTGCAATAATTTTTCAAGTCTCAATTATATCATGTTCAAAGAGGAATCTAAGTATTCTATCACACTGCCTTACAAAAACCGAAGATCCAGAATCTTCAGAATCTCCTCCATGGAGACATCCACTTCAGTGGTGATTAAATACTCCTTGTGTGAGTGCTATTGAGCAGAACCTCAAAGAATGAGTAAGAGCTAAGGTCTGGAGAGTAAGAGCTAAGGCATTGGAGTTCAGATTTCACCTCTTCCTACTGAACATCTTGCTTACCTGACATGATTAGTTTCCAAGATGGGTAAAGTAAGCAGGGTTGTAAGAAAAATTAAGTGAATTAATACACAGGTATGATACTGAGTAACTTGTTGTCGTGGGCTAATGCTTGATGAATGTTAAGGAGTAGCCTTTGGAGTCACCAATCCCAAGAGTCAAGACAAACATAGTCCTCCCCTTTGAACTCAGTAATTTATGGTTTCATTATTTTTGTGAAATTAGCAATGGTCCTTTCTCCCATAAAGCCTTCCTATATCAAATAATCTTCCTGAGGATGGTGGCTTTTGGAATTAAAAGGGGAATGAATTTGCAGATTTTTCAGCAGGGTTTCCCAGAATCCTCCAAGGTAAGATGTAATCTGAGTTATTAGTCCTTTATAGATGCACTGCTACCGTGAACAGGGTAAGAACCATGTCTTGTTGAGCTGGTCAGTAGTAAGGCTTGGGATCTTGTTAAATGTGTACCTTGACAGGCCCTACTCATAGATATTCAGATTCAGGTGGTTAGAGTCAAAATTTAGGGATTAATATTTTAAAGCATTGTAGGTAATTCTTATCTTCAAGGATGTTTGAGAAATTCAGGAGTAAAAAGAACAGTAAAAAGAATTCTTGGTGTAAGAAGTGGGTAGAGTTCATGCAAATTCAGAAGCAAGGAGCCCCAACAAAGATGACCTTGAATGAATCCATAGAAGACAGTAAAATAGGAGGAAAGGGTGAGGAATCAAACATGAGGAATGCGACTTTGTAGTAACTATATATCAGCTTCCCTTCCCAAATGAGATTTAAAGCCAGTTCTCTTGGACTTTGTCTAGAAATCTTTCCTGGACAAAGTATCTGTGCTTCTATGATTGAATCCACTGCAGCCTATACTGCAAAATGAAACAAAACTTGCAAGAGATTCAACCATCCAACTCCTTTTCCACTCTGCATTTGAACCTCTTGGGTTTGCACATATTTGAATCACCTTTAGCATATCGTTCAGATCTTACCCCAAAGCAGTCAAGCTGGTAACCACAGGAGAACGTCATGATTAGCACTTTCTTTTTCTCTTCCTATGAATGAAAGGTGCAACCAAAGTGAAAACCACTTAACTGGAAGTATTTAGAAACTACCAAAGCCTGAGACCCATTCAGAGATTCTCATTCCATCAGCTGTCACCTGGCCACCAGAATTCTACAAGTGCTCCAGGTATTCATGGTGTCCAACGAAGCTTGAGGACTATTTAGGCAGACCCTATCATTTCACATTCAGCCTGCAGGAAATCAGGTGCCTTTAGAAATCTAAATCCTTGAGTCTGTATTGAGAGGAGAGAGAGGTTAGAGTCAGTGTAAGGTTAGAGTCAGCGTAAGGTAATAGACCTTGGTACAAGACCTTGTTTGTCTTCTAAGAGGGTGCTCTATCCAGCATACATCATCTGCATTCCTGTGGTCATTTAACTTTTCCTTCACTTATTTGAGGGTAGCAGACTTCTCAATTATACCATTAGGCTTTAGTCACACCTTTCTGGTCACTCAGAGTACACAATTTCATGGAGGGAATCATAGACAAGCCACTTAGGATTGATGTGAATAGATCATTTGGCTTAACAATACTGATGGAAGAGAGGGGTGGCAGAAGCAGATAGAATAACAGATAGGGCAGGCTTCAGCTAGGTCTGCATAAACTACATACAGTGTGTTTACATATATATACACATGCTTATGTAGATAGCAGCATAAACCCTACCCCCCTCTAACTTCATCAGAATGTTCTTCTAGCCCACCATATGGGTCACCTCTCCTCCAGTCTCCTCTTTGGCAGATTTTCCTATTGATCACGCTTACTGTAATCAATGGACAAAGCTTAGGCTAGAAGATAGGGTGGTCTCACAGACTGACCTCATGGGATTAATAGACTCCATTTGAATGAGTTTTTCTCACATTTTACAGTCATTTTCCTGGAATATAATAGATTTGTGTGGATATTAAAATAAAAATTGTATAGAAAAAATAAATAAAATTGTAACTCTTTCTAGTATTGTTGCAGAGCCCATGGCATGATATTTTAAGTATTACTGTTGGTGCTAATGTTTTGAGATAGATTGGTAGTCAGAAATCATATAAGCCAATTCGTTTGAAGAGAGTGTATTATGAAAAAGGAAATAATCCATTTTGTTCAAAAAACTTCTTCTGGAATCATGCAAGCACTTTGGGATACTCCTAATTACTTGCTGAGACAGGAAGATTGTTTGAGCCTAGGTATTTGAGGCTCGACTTCCTTGGGCAACATAGTGAGACCCTGTCAAAATAAAATAAAATAAAATAAAATAAAATAAAGAAAAAAATAGCAATACATAGGTTACCAAAAAGCAAGGGGAACAGGGAGGGATATAGGGAAGAAAAGAGGAAGGAAGGAAATGGGAAGAAGGAAAGATGAGGAGAAAATGTAGAACTTTTTTGAATTAAGCACATAGTGTAAAGAAAGCTGCTATGAAGGACACCATCATATTTTAAAAATCTGGAAGGAGAAAAAACTCTGATCTCTTTATAACAATACTTGCAGGTTTTTAACATTGAAGTTTTCAGTCAGTAACTATTTAGGTTGAGGCATTGAGGTTTCACTCAATAACTGTTCTACGTCAATCTCAGTTACCTAGAAGCGGCTTTGCTCTGCCCCACACCCTGGTCATTTCTGCAGGCAGAACCCTAGGCAGCATTCTCATCTAGAATGAGGGAGTAGAATTTGGACAGAGCTGTTTAACTAGCCCCACCTGCCCCAATAAGTGAATGCTTACCCCAGAAAGCCTGCTACTTTGCATAAACCAGGTGGCCTGGTCTGGTTACACCAGTTAGTGTTTTTGTTAGTGTTCTGCAAACAGTATCCCCACTGAGTGCTTGCTGGGTTTGCTGGGGGAATATAGTACTTGTAGAGTTAGGGAGGCTTGTGTCTTACTGTCCCATAAGTAAGCCAAAGATGGGTAAGTCAAAATAAATATTCAGTCAAAGTATCTCTTTCATTTTCAGAGATAATAATTTTATTGCTCCTCAAACCTAGGGGATCTAAAACCAGATTCAAAGTCTATGTCAGAACAAAAAGCAAAAATCCAATGTAATTAACTTTGTTTTAAGAGAGGTGATAAGAATGGATTTAGTTTCACTTCTGTTATGTGGAAGAAGCACTATTCTCAGAGCATGTACATCTTTTAGAGTTTGTTATTGTAGAAATGACTAGAATTTTCAACTGAATGTTAAATTCTAGGAAATTTTTAAATGGCTCTATTTATATTCCCTGGTGTGTCTCTTGCAACAGTAAAACTTTCTTAAGATGTTTTAATAAATGCTCTGTCATTAGAGACTTTTTGGAAAATTTGAGTCATACCAACCCTGCTAAAATGAACAAAAAATAAGCATTTATTTTGGTTCTCGAGCCATATGCACAGTAAAAATGTAACAAATGGGAACCCAGTGCCTCTCTGTTGATGGTTGTGAAGCATTTAAGACCCTAGTCAATCTCACTGGACCATTATAATCTTTCTAAGATAAATATTCTTATTCCTAGGGAAATAAACAGTACTTCTGAATTACCACACTGTACATTTTGGAGTTATCACAGTTGGAAATATCTTAAGAGAGTTTTATCATCTTTCTGGATTTACTAAGTCAAAGAAAATAGTATTTTTCCATTTTCAGTATTGTACCAATAAAAATTATTTAGCAACACAGGGTTTATTTCAATTGATGAATTCACTCACCTTACTTTCTTAGCAAGCCTAGTTTGGGGAGGAGGAAATTATTATTCATAATCTCACACCATGTAACATTCTTTTCTAAACTGACAGCACTTTTTTTTTTTTTTTTTTTTTTTTTTTTTTTTTTTTTTTTTTTTTTTTTTTTTTTTTTTTTTTTTTTTTTTTTTTTTTTTTTTTTTTTTTTTTTTTTTTTTTTTTTTTTTGTACCAGGGATCGAACTCATGACCTCACGCTTACCAGGCAAGCGCTTGAGCCACTGAGCTAAATCCCTGGCCCTTCTTTCCTCTTTAAAAAAAAATTTTTTTTGGATAGTATACTATAATAATAAAGTCTGGAATTTGGTGATAATCCCACTTTAGCACTAGTGTACTTTTTCTTAATAGATAGTCCATATTTTTTATTGTAATCTTTTAAGCATAAAATATCCATTTAAGCACAGTTTGAAATGTTCTGGCATTAATGCCATATCCTGGCATGATGTTTTGGTAATACATAGTATTAATATTCTGATGCACCAGCTTGTACATGGTCCATATTCTCACAAGCCTATCATTTCCTATAAGAGGCCCTGCATGCCTATTTCATGATCTTTCTAAACTTTCCGAGTCCAAGGGACATCAGCACATTTCCTTGCAACCTCCATTCAAACACAGCACCCTTCCCTCCCCTCATCTGTACACATTCAACCAATTGGCAGAGAGCACATTTCCCCCTGAGCAAGCAGTATTGTGAATTTTATCTTCTCTTCCAGAAATCAGTTCGTCTTCGTTGCAGCAGATGAAATTTCTTGTAACACCTCTGCAGGTAACAAACATTGCTACTTCTTGATGCATCCATCCAAGTCTCAATATCCTTTTTTTTTTTTTCCCTCCTCACATGCTGCAGTTGGTCACTCTAGAGGGTTTAGTTTAAAGAGAGAGAAAGAGAGAGAGACCCTATAGCCTTAGAGTATAGCTGGATCCTTTAGGTGCTGACGTACAGAAGGAAACATTTTGCTAACTTTGATATTTTTGTTCCTGAATTTAATAATTTGTGGTCCATGAAAATAAGACAATGCTGAATGAATCCACAATAAAATCTCCTCACATACTGCAGTATTCTTATGATAAATTACTAATCAGGACAGATTAGAGACACAGATGTGTGACCTCTGTGTTTTTGATATATTTTATCTGGATTCACAGAAATTGAAATTCAAATTATTTGAGATCTTTATAGAATATTATAGGTTCTAAAAGACTGCATTTATAAAGCCAAAGGACTAAGGAAATATAATTATCTTTGTCTTATAAAAAGGGGACCTTCGTTCTGTTAGCTAAAGATCCTCTATTTCCTTTCCTTTAAAATGTATCTCAAGTAGCAGGACTTAGAGAGTTGAAATTTTTTTTTTTTTAAGATTTTTTTTTTTTTTTTTTTGGTTTTGAAACCAGGACATAGGCAAATGGAAACTGTGCAGTTGCATGATATGTTCATGAAAATAATGTCTTTTTGCTTTGATATGGTTCAGAATAATTAAATTTGGGCATTCATTAGCATGGAATGACTTGATTAAATGCCAAGATAGGTGAGTGCATAAGCTAATAACAGATTTCTTTTTTGTTTTCATTTTCTTTTTCTTTGCTTCGTTTTGTTTTAAGGCCTAAATTATAACCAAACTATTTACTAGGAAATCTTGCCAATGTATTGCTTTTGGTCAATGAAGCAGCTTGTCTATACATAGCTGAGTGTACCGTGACCTTCAAAAGCATATATTAAACCCAACCTTACAAATAGACACTCATCTGGACCTATATTCTAATGCTTCATTCCCTATTAGAGTCTTTGGTGAGAATGAATGAAAGAAGAGACCAAATTAGGAACCTATTCCTGGCCCTCTCCATTTCTTAAGGCACCAAGACTGCATCTGTTTTATTTAGTCAGTCTTAGTATTTTTAATGGTTCAAAGTCTTGACTTGTGAGCTCAAGAGGTATGCATGCTTATTTTTTAAAGCTTTCTAAAAAATTTTTAAAGCTTGTTCCTTTGGTATAAAACCCCTTTGACAATGACCCTACTATCCCTACTCCATAATCCTCAGCCTCAAATATGTCTCCTTCTCCTATAATGAGAAGTGGTAACATTCTTAACACTTCACTAATACTAAATAGCAGAAAATCAATTGTTAATTGCATTGCTGGGAGTGGCTGGGGAATATCTCTGGGATACAAGAATAGTCTAATGTCTTCAGAACCTGAAGATAATGGAATATGCAACTGAAAAGGAGATACTTGGGATGGGACTAAGGAGTGTTGGTTCACAAAATTAATAGGTATCATCTGTGGGTATATTCATGTTCCCGAACCCTCTACCTTCTCTGTTAAACCCTGTGCATGTTCCAGTGTGTCTTAGGCTGTGTCTAGACGTCATAGATCAAACGTTGAAAAGTTACAACATGAAGGATATATATTGATTTCATCCTGTGATTTAACA
Source organism: Dasyprocta punctata (assembly GCA_004363535.1). Taxonomy (NCBI): domain Eukaryota; kingdom Metazoa; phylum Chordata; class Mammalia; order Rodentia; family Dasyproctidae; genus Dasyprocta; species Dasyprocta punctata. Next base: position 39,806 of record RJWM01000192.1, on the reverse strand, counting down.
AAACCTGCCATATGAATAAGTGATCCACACACAATATTCCAAAAAGAGGCAACAGGTCGCGAAAGTTTGCTTGACTATGGGGAGTGTTTCCACCTACCTTACCTAATTTAGAATGGCTGCTGAGTAAGTTCTTCATGAATTGCTATTAATCACGTTTCATATTGAGAGAGATGCCCTTTTCTTTGATGCCCATATTAATATGTTGTATGCTTTGCAAGGCTTCATTTGAACTCTGAATTTTGAATAAAGCATGTAAAATAAGACACTCATATCAATCAAATGTCAGATTATCTATCTTGCAGCCAGCCCACCTTCCTCATAAAGTCAAAGTGAGAAATTAGAACGGTGATGAAATCAATATCTCTTAGAGCAGGGATCCCCAACTTTGGGGCCATGGACTGGTACTAGTCCAGAGCCTGTTAGGCACAAAGCCGCAAGACAGAAGCTGAGCAGCTAGAGAACAAAGCTCTGTCTGTATTTACACCTGCTCCGCATTGCTTCGTTTACTGTCTAAGCTCCGTCTCCTGTCAGATCGGCAGCAGCATTCAATTCTCAAAGAAACCCTAATGTGAACTGTGCACAGTGCGGGTGAAGGTTGCATCCTCCTTTGAATCATCCCTAAACCACCTCTTCTCCATCCATTGAAAAATTGTCTACAGTCAGTCCAGTCCTGGTGCCCAAAAGGTTGTGAATCATTGTTCTAGGGCATTCTCCCCTACATTCTAGAAAAACCCAACAGACTCACATTTCTGCTCAGCACGACTGTCAGGATTCTTATCTTCCTATGCAAAGCAGTACTTCAAAGGGTAGGTCTGTTGCATGTTGGTGTCTGCTAGACATTTGGATTTGTGCAGAAGAAAATCAACAAGATGTTTAAAACTTAGTTTGCAGGACTTGATGGATTTTATATTTGAAATTTTTATAAAAATGTTCACTTGTGATAGTGCTGCCAGTGGCAGGAGAGATGTGCCATTGTGTGTGGCTGAGGGCAAAGATGATGAGATGAATGTCATTACATGATAGAACAACACCATTTCAGAATTTTTAAAGTCCCCAAGGCAATGGGACACTTTTTACTGGAGTCTTTTGCAAAGAATACCAAATATCCATACTGATTTTGCTAGCAACAAGGGATAAATGTTTCTTACAGAAACATCTGTGGTCTATGAGACTATGTTGACAAAATCATTGATTTTCTTACTCAGTGGTTTCAAAAATGCTATTAGTTACTTTACTTTTATTTTGTTTGGCTTGCTTTCTGAGGGCGTCACTGGAAACTGTCCCTTTAACAAAAAGAAATAACAACATCAATCACACATCTTGCACACTTGAAAAGTCTCTTGTTCTGTAACATCAAGAATCTATGATGATTTGGATTCTGATGGCAAAAGGAAAAATGGGATTTTCCCTTCTTCTTAGACTAGAGGTCTCCCTGCCATGTAACTTATTAAAATATTTCCAGGTTAGGCTAGTGACTGGAGTCATAGACAATTGGTCTTGTATGAGAATGGAGGTTGAAAAGAAGGTCCTTATTTTGACAGGTGACTGGAAATTCACTTGAGTCCATTAATGTCTACTGAGTTTGAATAGGAACTCTGAGGTCACAGCAGTAAATAAATCAGAAGCCTTTCAAGAAGGAACTTCCTTGCTAGTGAAGAACAGATTTCAGACCTTATAGATGAATAAACATATGACACACGTATATACCGAGTTGCATAATGATAAGTGAAACAAAAAGTAGGGACGAGGATACAACATAAATTGCAATGCAACTTTAGAAAGGCTGACATCTGAACAGAGACCTGAGCAAACTAAAGGTATAAGCCAGGTAGATAACTGCAGAGTGGAGAGTATTTCAGGTTGAACAACCAACAGGCCCTGTATAAAGGCCCTGTGGTTGAGGCATGCTTGTGATTCCCAGGAGAAAGTCAGCCAATGTAGCCAGAGCACACAAATGCACATTTCTAGAATTGATATCAGGGAGATAGTTAGGTGCTTGACTATTTTAGAACTTGGAAGTCACAAAAATATTTGGCATTTTACTTTCAGTGTGGTGGCAAGGCACTGGAGTGCTGGTTTGGCTCTAACTTGTTTTTTTTAAGCAAACAATTAACACTGCTGTGTGGAGACCAGAATGCAGAAGACCAGAGCAGAAGAAAGGACAGTGAACGGGAGAGTCTTGTTTCTGATCAGAGAAGGGAGGTGACATCCTGAGAGAGCACAATGGCAGTGGGATTCAAGAAGTGGTTGTCTTTGGGCCATATTTTGATAGGAGAACAGATCAGAAGTCTGTGTTGCCCAATCTGTGTTAAATGTCCATCCTGCCTTCTTGTTCAAGCGTTGATCAGTTATTTCCTGTAGTGCCAAGGCTTTTCGTCACTGTGGGAAGCAAACCCTTTATTCTTGTAATAACTGTCCTTTGTAGGGGCTTGGCTAAGTTCTTCAGAGTGCAATAACTTGCTGTTGTGCATTGAGCAAATTTTGTGTGCTAGCAAGTATGATGAATTCTATGTGTATGTATATGTGTGTGTTATACGTATGTGTGTTATATACACATGCATATAAAACTTATCTCAACAGCATAATGAAGTGGATACTATCATCATCTCTGTTTTGGAGATTTAAAAAAAGAAGAAGATATGCTCAGGCCCAGAAGTGTTTGGTAACTTTTCCATAGTCACACTGTAGTCCACGGGAAACTGGAGCGTGTCTCACTGAGTCACACTGTCTCTTCATGCTCCTTCTACCTTGATCCTGGAACACTGACCCTCAGGTTCCTGATGGAATTCTCCTTTCTCCAGCTGTGCTACCATGCTCTTATAAAGCTGGTATTTGTGAGTTGGAGGGCATCATTGTTAAAATTCTGCAGGAAGCTAAGCACACAAGACAGCTGTCGGCTGGTTCCAGCAGATGTTTATCTAACTGGACTCATCCCCATTGGCAGCAGGTATCTGCCGAGTGCTCCTGTGTGCTGGGTGCTGGCCTAGGTGTAAAGATAAAGCAACAAAGGGAATAGGAGCTGGCTCAGGGAGATGTAGCACATAAAGAAGAAAAAACTGAATAGGCTAAGTGTGTTCTAGATCCATACATCAAACACTATTTTTGCTGGAAATCAACCGAATAAACCATTACTCCCTGAAAAATACCAGACAGCTTAAATTTAGTTGGTTTTGCCACAGAATGTGAGGTGGAAGGCTCCCTGTCACTGCCTGTCTAAGGAGTGTGTGTACATGTGCATGTGGACAAGAGGAAGCTTTGACTCCCTCCAGCAGCAAGACTGTGCCCTTTGCCATACCAAAGCCCATCGTGGTCACAACCTGAGAACACAGCCCCAGATCCCAAGGAATCTGAGACCCAGCCATGCGGGGCAGAGTAGGCGCCTGTGAAAAACCCTTGGCCAAAGGAACACATCTGCAGAGGCTGTGGAAATTGTGGGTCAGGTCACTGTTCAGTTTACTAAGTAATTATTAGAAGCACTGTTCAGCAAGTTCAGGGCCACAAGGGAGTGTGACTGCCACGTCCATCCTTCAATTCCACCTTTGTGCGCGCACACACACACACACACACACACACTTACAGAGAGAGAGAGAGAGAGAGAGAGAGAGAGAGAGAGAGAGAGAGAGGCAACTACAGTAAAAACTTGACTGTTTTGAAGAAATGCCCAAATTGGCCATTCTTCTAATTGATCCTTCAGCCAGTTTCACTTAATTGTCTTCTCTACATTTGCGTGATTTGATTATTCAGCAAAGTTGTCATGCAGCAAATTGATCTGTGGTTAATTAGTCTGTTTCCAATTTGGTGTGCTGTGTATAATACAAGATGTTCTGAGTGCTAAGGAAGCACATAAGCAAAGAAACTCATTAAAAATAATAACTGTGCTTGTTGCAAGCCTACTGTGCATATAAGGCATTGCTCTGAGCTTGTTACATGCAATAAACATAAAACGTCTGTATTAGTTCACTTGTGAAAAGGAAAGTTATCTGGAGAGCTCTGAATTAGCTTGAGTAGGAGAATGTTTTATCTGTGCAAAATTTAAAACAAAGAACAGTAGTTATCAAATGCTATCAAGTGATAGCATGATAAGTTCCTACAAAATTTATTTCAGAAGTAGAGCCCTTTCTGTGCTCTCTTCCCCCACTTGCCCCTGGTCCACCTTGACATGAATTGGAAGCATAAAATACATACTAGATTCTAAAAACTCATCATTAAAAGTTAGGTAAAAAAATTCATTAATAATTGTGTTTGTATTATAGATTGAAGTGATAAGAGTATGACTATATCAGAATAAAAATATAAAAGTGAGTGTTATGTTTCTTTTTACTTTTTAAAATATGGCTACTATATAGTTTAAAGTGACATATGGGGCTCATATCTGTGACCTTCCTCATTCTGTTTCTGTGAGACAGTACAGTTCTACAGTTACATTTTTTCATTGGTAGTATGTCCTCACTTTGTTTTGATTTTGCCTCTGAGTAAGATTACTCCATGTGTGTGTGTGTGTGTGTGTGTGTGTGTGTGTGTGTGGTGTTGTAGGACATTCCTGGGGATTCACCCTGCTTGTTTCCTCTCAAATCTTAGATCTGTTTGGTGGCTCATGGGGGATGCCACTTACACAAGAGGTGAGCTCACATCCAGGGGAGAAGACAAAAGTTATAGTACTGTCAGGGTCAAGTCAAAAACTTTGTTGGGAAATAACTAGCTGGTAACCAATAACCATCATCTCACCCTCAGAACAGCCTTTTACAGTCAAGAACAGCATAATCGTCTCTGTTTCTGGATGAAGGACTGGCACAGAGGAGAACTTTCTGAGATTATTCAACAAGGATGTAAAGGCAGATTTGGCTCTAGGAATTCTGACCTGGAGGAGTCCTTAACTACTCCTCAACCCTGCTCCTCTGCAGGGATATTGAAGATCTCATGAAGGATTTAAATATCTCTGTGATCCCTCATGTGGGTTATACTACAACTGGGATGCTATGATAATTTCAAAGCATGATGGGAAATTTCTAGTGATTTTGGTAGAGCAGTAGATGACACAGAGAAAGTGAAATGAGGTTTCTGAGACAGAATATCTTGTGTTTGGCCTGATAGAAATTGTACCTACTGCTTCTTTATTGGAGAAGGCATTGGATGGGTGAATCACATGGTCATAAGCAGGGCTTATTGTGCCTTCTGAAGTCCCAGAAGTTGATTACTTTGCTCTGATGCATCCAGAATCAAAGTTCTTATCTTAAATCTTCTTTACTGGGATTTGGATTGGGAAAAAGTAGTGAACTGCTCTGAGCAGATACAGAAAGAATGATGTCCTCTGATTTTTCACAGGATACATGGTCTGATTCTATAGACTTCTGTGTGTGTATTTATGTACACACGGTTCAGTTGTGTGACAGTATCCATGTATTAAAATAAATCCTATACTTTCCCTATATAAGCTGAAGAACTCAGATACTTTCCCTCCTATTGCTGGGGTAGAAATTATAAGGGTGAAAAATGTGTTGAATGATTTCTGAAAGTGGTCACTTTGAAGCCAAACTAAGGAATTGAGCAACAAAAGAATTCAGAAATGACATAGCTGTGTAGATATGGATGGAGAATTTCTTCCATTTGTACTTGTGTATATTTTAAAGATGTACTTGTGCATATTTTAAGGATTTTTCTCTATTCAGAGCCATTTTCTAGATGTTTTGAGTTATGGTACTGTTTTGGCTCCTCAAACTTACGTATCTTGAGTTTTTAGAATGGAAGAGCTTGTTCACCCTCGTAGTGTATAAATATGTAAGGTATAAAAACTAGAAGGCTATAGTAGATATAGAGGAATATTTCCCTCATAAATGCATTCCCTATAGCTAACTGATCAATTGAAATCTGAGGCCAAGATCTCTACTGACATTCCATGCAAAACTGAATAAGAATATCCCTTAGCTAAACCATTGCTCCAAATTCTTCTACAGTACACTCGAGATTTCTCATCTTAATATTTGGGGGAGGATCTTTATCCTATTCCAGCAAACCAGCATGTATGCCTGAAGGTCCTGGAAATTCCCTTAAATCTTCTTGTTGGGATGAATTGGCCAACTGACACTCATTTCTCAGCATGGTAGGTGAAGATTAATCATCATCCCTGGAAAATTTGATCAATATCTTGGCCATGATTATCCCTAATGTCTTACCAAATTTGTGCTTATTGAAAGCCTGCAATTACTGGAGTCTGAGATTTAAAAATTAGTGGTTTACATCCTGAGCCTCCTGGGTTGTCTGGTGGATGTTTGATTGCATGAGGGTAAAAAACTGACCATTTCAGAAATATTCCAAGATATTCCAAAGCAGGAATTTGAAACACCTTCTGTAGATTCACAAATTCTGGGGAATTTTGTCTGTATTCTGAGCTCAGAAAAGCTTCGCAAGCAAAAGAGACCTATTAGAGAAGTGCTGGTCTGGACATACGTTCCCAGTGCATTCTCTCTGGCAGGTAGAAAACCACTACTTGCCAATGAATTGATTATACCAGCAGCACGTAAGCCAAAAAGTTTTCTTCAAAAGTCATTTAGTACTCACTTGGAAAGGTCTTCAACACTCAAAAACTGAGGGTGATGAAATAGGATGACAAGCTGATGAGCATCACTTCTTGGGTGTGAGTGGCATCTGTGTCTCCATTCTCACTGGCTGCCAGAGATTCTCAACCGTGACGAACCCCAGGACCATTCAGTGGGCCTTGTTATGACTCAGACTTCGGCTGTCTCTCCAGGAAAGGGAAAGAGAACATCCATCCCCCTTGTTAAACCACAGCTCTATAAATAGCAAGGTGCCAGAAGCACTGGCCCAGGCTGCCCTGGGTGGTATATGATTTGCATGGATTCATTTTCCAAAATATTTTACAGACTGCAACTGAGATATAAAAAGGGGGGCCCTGTACCACTGCAGTACCAGATGCGGGGATCCTCACTGATCCTCCACAAGGCAGGAAAGCATGCTCAGCCACTCCTCTCTATGAGGGAGACACATCAGCCTATGTATCTTTTTGCTGCATTTACACTATCTGTAGAGTCTGCACTAACTTACGCATTTCATCTTTGGGGTGAGTGTGTATTATCCATCTTTCTGCTCCACAGGGGATCTTCCAACTATCTCTGAGGCAGGAGACATAGTGAGATAATGCTAAAACAATAAAAAGGCATTTAACTGAACTATATACAGTGAGATTAATTACATTGTTTTCATCATACCTTTGTTGGAAAATCATGTGACTGTTAAAAACTTTGGTGGGGGCTGCCAACACCAACCTGTTGTATTTCATCAGATACCACCTAGTTTCAGCTAGATTTGAAAGACTAGTAAGTAATACATTTCTTATTAGCATTAACAAAGCGCTTTAACAAACATGGGTTCATATTTCCCATTCAACAGGCACCAGCTTGTTCTTTTTATACCTATTTAACCTTAAGTTAAAGTTTAACAATTTCAACTATATCTGTAACTGATAAATTAGACAGATTTTAACTCCCAAAGCATCTGTAATTTGATCGTTGGAGCTCCATATGGTCATATTAGAATTGAAACTTTTAGTTGCCTCTGAGATCAAAAAACAAACAAACAAACAAAACCCTGGGCTGATGTAAGAAACTGGTTAGTGAAATTCCACATAAGAAGCCTACTGTCATGATCTCCTATATCTATGGATGGCTTTAAAATGTATCTGGCTTCTCCTCAAGCACTTTGTCTGTGTATTTGGTGGGGCACACACAGAACAATACTGTTTAAGGAGGGAGAAAGATGAGGACCAGAGACAGAGATTTTCAAGAGCCCAGGGAGCAACAGCATCCAAAGGCAGGATCTGAACCTGGACCTCTTGCCTCCAGTCCTTGGTTCTTCCCAGGGCCTCAGGGTGCCTCCTGGTTTTCACTTGTTGTTAAGTCAGAAAAGATGAACTATCATCATGGTTGCAAGCTGTGCTGCACTAGACAGCAAAGCAGTTTCATTTCATTGTTTGTTCAGTTTTTCCCTAAAGGGTTTTGATGAGTTTTATGGCAACTTGGCCAGTGTTTTGCAAACTCTCAGGGGTGATGTGAAATTATACACTCTGTATTTCCAAAGTCCCCAGAAACTTTTTTTCTGAGCATCTTGAAAGGTTTTGAATGTCTGGGAACTTTCAAACTCTTCAGAATCTTCAGAAAGCCTATTTTTTCTCCTGATGAGATCTACTGATAGATCCTACTAATAAAATTGTGCTTTGGGTACAAGTGTATTCCCAGCCTGGCTTCTTCTTCTTCTTCTTCTTTTTATTTAAGAGAAAAAAAGACACATAAAAGAAAGACAAAAAGCAAAAGAGACAAACAAACAACAACAGCAAATCCACAACAGTAACATTACAGGTTTACAAAACAAGATGATAGGAACTTGACAATGGTTGCAATATTGTGTATCGTTACCTTCAACATGTTTGTTTACATTAACAGATATAGACATGTAAAACTGATCTAATCATATGAGTATTAACTAGTCACCCTTCCCTCTTGTAGTTTCTTCTCATGCAGCAGCACTGGTGTGGCCCTTTTCCACCTGCATTTAGGTGGTTGACATAATACACAGGGCTCCATCATCATGGGGGTCTCATACCTGAAGGGGAGACAGTAAAGAATCAGGTAGAGAGATGAATAAATAAAATAATCAGAGATTTGCTATGTGACATGAAGGGGTGAGGACAGTGTTGAAAATTGTCTTTCACAATGGTTTCTAAGAGTAGGAGACCTCTCTCGTGGGAGATGACATTTGATCTGAGAAAAAGGATGCAAAGAAGCAAGGGAATGAGGAGCACGTGTCAAAGTCTCACCAAGAAACTGAATTTGCACTTGTCTAAGAACTATGGATGAAGCCAGTGTACCTGGGCACCATAACCAAGAGGTAGAAGAGAATAAATATGAACTGGGAGACAGGAAAAATGTGCAAGTTTGAATACCATTCTAAGATCCATAGAACACTATTGAAGGGTTTTAAGCAGAGGAGTACTAGGATTAGATTTATGTAGATCTAGACATAATTAGATAAATGGATACGTAGATGGACCAATAGATGATACATATGTGAGACATGATAAATGTAAATTGCTTTGGGTTTGAAGCGGCAAGAGTTGGACAAAGGTCATTCAGTTGATTTTAATGTAGCTTGTATTAGGGTAGTAAGAGTGTATGTAGAATGCAGTAGACAACTTCAAAATTCCACCTGAAATTTCTGGTATGAGGACGCAGAAGTCTCCTGATCTGATCGCACACTGAGTACATAGGCCAGGGCTGGGCAGGAAGACGTAACCTACAGATCAGGTGGCAGTGTGGCTGCAGTTGAATTTCCTCCCTCCTCCTGTTAAGATTCTGGGAAGTGCTGATCTCTTTGGACTGTGCTTATCCAGCACTGAGGACATCACCTTGCTTACGTGCCTGGCATAGCTGCTATAAAAGTAGTACTGGGGTCCAGATCTTCCCTAATAACCTTGTGTCTAAATTGTAGTGTCACACAAGGGCGTGTTTGGAAATTAGCATTTGAAAAGAAGCTTCCTTGCTTTCAGTTTGAGCTGACATGGTCCCTTTTACTCTGTGGAAATGAAATTTATTAATCTTAATAAAACCATCGTATTCTGAAGGTAGAGGTCACCCTGAGGAGAAAAGGAGTCTGCTCATTTGTGAGGAATAGTTCAATGCTGCTGTATTTTCTTCTCCTTGGAAGAGAATACTGCCAAATTATTACCTTGGGTTTTCTGCAAAGGTTGAAACTGTGCCCAGTGTTAGAGCCCAAAAAGGATTCACCATTAAAGAATGTAGTAGGGAAAAGTGGAAGCTAGATTTTCAATAAATGCATTCAGACTGCCAATAAGTTGTTTCCTACAAAGAGGAAATTTTTGCCATAATAAAGTCATTTCCTAAATTAAAAAAAAAAGTCATTGTCCCAGGTTTGTATCTCCACACTTATTTGGTTATAATGCTCTGCTATAATGTCACTCAATAAATTCCCAAGGATTTTCAGTTTGCCTTTGTAGTTTATGTTCTGTTCATGTAACCAACTTTGCTGAATGAAAAGTACATTAAAAAAAATCTTATTAATAGGGTTTTTTGTGTAGACCAACAACAGACTGTTACTCATCAAATAAGGATCGATGTCAGAGTTATGTATCATTTCATTTTATCCCTCTGTGCATCTTCTTTTGGCCTAGTGGGCCAAGGCCTAGGTTTCTTGAGTGACCTCCATCAGTATATGATTTCTTTAGGAAACTTAGTCCCTCATTTTAACTCACCCCTTGCCTGAACCTTGTGTCTACTTTTCCTCACAGAGACAAGGAGACTTTTTAATGAAAGGCTGTTTAGATGAGCAAAATGACCCAAGTATATTCCACCAAATGGAAATCAGGAGGGAAGTAATCATTTGTTAGGTTAACTGAGATCACCCACAGTGTCCATGCTGTGAGGACCAGGAGAACCTCATGTGGAAGCTGAAAACCGTATCTAGATCATCAGTGCCATCTGGAAGAGGCAAGAAGGCCTGAGAGTTAGCATATGCCTAATATAAACTTTGTGTCATTCATTTATTCCCATTTGGGTTATAATTTGGAATTTGAGATTCGAGAGTTCTTTCACCCAGTTTCTGCCACCCACTCATGGCTCATAGTGTGAGCAACCAAGTCTGACCCTTCCCCTGTCTTCTGCAGGAGAGAGAGGAGCAAAGACACTGCAAAAACAGGACTGGAACCTGAACCTCTTGCCCCAGCACTTGGCACTTCCCAAGGCCTTAGGGTTCTACCTGACTTCAATTAATTATGAGACAGAAGGTTGGAAGGAAACTGGGGGGAAAGCAAGAGAAGAAAGGGATAACACACACACAAACTGGACTTTAAAAAATTTGAGGCAAGTTTAAGATTGATAGTACAGGCACAGCATTTCTTCTTGACTCGTTCTTGCATTTAAGAAGTCAGTCAAAAGCTAAAACCCCACAGATATCCCATTCTGTTGCAGATGCACCCATCCCCTGGGGACTGTGAGCATTGACTACTAGTGGAATATACTTCAGCCACTCCCTTCTTCAGTAAATAAATACTCTCTGCAAAGGGAGAGAGGTGAACCCTGATATCTTGCAGGTCAAATGATAAGAGCATGTGGCACTGGGGAATAAACATGCAAGGTGCCTGAGAGATTCACAGATCAGTTCTGATCTGTTGTGTGGCCTAGAGCAAGTAACATAAACTCTCTGAAGGCCCATTGCTGATCTCTTGCCCTGTTCCACTCCAGATACTTGGTAGGCATTTGGTTTCCATTCCTTCTTCATTTTTATTCTAGTGCTTATCCTGGAAGCCATAGCAGTGGAGGGGAAAAAGGTGGTAGAGGCAGAAAAACTTAAAAATGAGGAAACAGTAGTAATGTGCACTGTTTCAAAGGCCTCCTGTCCCAAATCTGGTCAAGGATAGATGAACTAGAAGTTCTGGAGTGGTAGCACCAAAATCAAATGAGACTGATTCCTGAGTGAGATGGAAGAGAGGATACCACAGACCTTTCAAGGGTTTTCTCATTCAAATGTATCTGCTCTTTCCAAAATATCGAACAATGACTACAAAGACAGGTTCATTTTTCCCTTTCTATTTCACTCTACCTATTACAATTGATGACAGCTACATCAAGAGAAAAGACAGCCTTTCTTGGATCTACCCTCTGAGCTATTTTGCTTCTTAACACAACTCTTCTAAGCTATTTGATCTTGCTTGCTTCAATCTCTGAGGTAGCTACATCAGCCACATAGAAATGGTATGATGGAAAAACATATGTGTGTGTGCATATGTGTATGTGTGTGTGTATATGTGTGTGTGTGGTCACACACCATGCTTTTCAGACAACAGCAGATCACAGTGGTCTTGTGAGATGACACTACCTAATGACTTCATAACCATCTTAGTTTGTATAAATGCAGTCTGTGATTTCCAACAATGACTAAATCATCCAGGAACACATTTCTCAGAATATGGTCCTATAATTAAGTGGTGTATGACTGTATGTATTGGCCTATCAGTATGATTAGCTTTGTTAAATGGACCAAAGAGTGCACTGTGCACAGATAGATCTCTCTCACATTACATGCTAGAGTAGAATGTTTCTTATTTTAAAATGAATATAACCCCTTCCCACTGTCTTGGTATTTTATATTTTATGCTTGGCATTATTACTTGGTAATTGCACATCATGGATCAGTTTTCACCTCTGCTTTCCTTTCAGTTACGGACGAGTTTATGCTGCCGACCCCTACCACCACACACTTGCTCCAGCCCCCACCTACGGCGTTGGTGCCATGGTGAGTACTGATTGTTCCTTGTCCTCACTTCTTCCTGCCTCCCTTCCCTTCCCCCAGCTGGGACCTTAGTATGGGTTGACGGTTGACATCCTCTCACTTTCCCTTAATTGAATTTGTCTCTTGTGCTAACAGCAGCTAAAATGCCACATTAATCCTCCCAGTAAACTTGATAAATGTCTTAATTTCTTGGCAATGTAGTGCATGTAAGTTATTATATTTCTAATTTTGCAAGTCTCACCTAGCAGAGCACTTACCTTAATGGAATAATTAGTCATTTTGATAATTAAATCCATCACTAACAGAATGCAGTGTCAATGCAGAACTTTTTTTTTCTTTTTTTTCCCTCCCTCGCTGCTCATTCACATAGCCCCAAGGTTCCAGCCCCAGCACAGACTTCAGAGGAGCTAAGCTGCACACTTCCAGGCCTCTGCTGTCAGGCAGCTGAGAATCTGACTGCCTCTCCTCCCCTTTTACAATTCATGTTTAAAGTCATAGTCGCCCAGGAAAGAAAATAGAGAGAGTGGCACACTTTGTGTGTGTGCCTAGTACATAAGAAATTAGAAGGAATCAGCTGGGTTTGGGGTTGTCTTTTGTTTTGGGAGATCTGGGTTTTTGTTTTGGGATGGGTAAAGGGGAGGGCAAAAATGGGTGGTAAGGGTGGGGTGAATTTGCCTGTACTTGTTCAAACTTCTATGCACTAAAACTCTTGAGTACAGTAAGATGTGCCCATCATGTGAGAGTGTATGCAATCATTACAAAGCTTTGGCATGCAGTTTTCTGCTTGGATCAAGAATTATCAGTCCTTATCCTAAAAATAAACCCCAAAGGCATTCATTTGAATTGCCAAGACTTAGAAAAAGAAAATGGTTAAGTACCACCTCATAGCCATTTAAAGCCATGACCAGACAATTCCCTGGAGCTTGGTCATAGAAACCCAACCACGATTTGGAAACCTGTTGTTTTGCACAAGCTTAATTATGTCCAGCAATACATCTGTACAATCCCCTCTCAAGGTCAGATCCCATACAAATTGCTGACCCAAGTCAGGAAACAGATTTAGATTTCCATAGTGATTCTGCATTCAACAACTCCACTCCCACACGTCCACTTGAGGGATGTCTTGGAAAGGACAGTTGAATCCCTACCTTCAATAAATCATCTAGATTCAGCTTTCCTCAAAGGAACATGGTATTAATTAATCAATCAATCAAAGAAACAAACAAAATGAGACAGTGCAAATCCTTCCATTGTCCAGTTTGTACCAAAGTCCTTGTAGCTAATAGGACTGTCTGGCAGGATTTAGCTTTATAGTGATTTTCTTTATAAGGATCTTTTAGAGAGGTCAAGACTGGCCCTATCTTGAGCTCTCCAAGAATGACCTGGGATGGGTAAGGGGGTGCCTCCATTTTGGTTGGTTTTGAGTGTCTATTTTTTTCACATTAGTCTTTTTGATGATCCACATGTTGCAAAAGGAAAATGTAAAAAACACACCCCTCAAATTGCTTTGTTTCAGAATGCTTTTGCACCCTTGACTGATGCCAAGACTAGGAGCCATGCTGATGATGTGGGTCTCGTTCTTTCTTCATTGCAGGCTAGTATATACCGAGGGGGATACAACCGTTTTGCTCCATACTAAATGACAAAACCATAAAAACCTACCAATGTGGGGAGAAAGGAAGCTTTCCGAGGCCTGAGTATTGCAATACATGCAGTAGTGCATCATTTTAGCAACTCTAAAAAAATAAAATAAAAAAGAGGAAAAAATTACATTTTTTATCTTATACCTCAGATATTTTGTTCTGTGTATTTTAATATTGTGGGTCTTTAATTTCTGAAGGTTCCGTAGTTTGGTTGCTGGCTGTAGGAGTTTTTTGTGATTGATCTAGAGAGATGCTAGATATGAATAAAAATTGGTTTAGGGCCATATCCAGAGTGCTATATTATGTAAATGAATTATATATGCTGAATCTGAAGCTACTGGGGTTAAGCTGTTTGGGAAGAGTGTAAGTGACTATAGTAGTCATTTTTTTCTGCATCTGCATTATTTTATTTTGTGAAATGGAAGATCGGGAGGGGCTTAGGGGTTTGGGACTGGGGTTTGGCTGAAAGAAAAAAATTATAGTAACTGATGAATCTAAACGACCCACTGCACCAACAATCATATATCAATGGTTCTAAGTTACTCATCGCCAGTTCAAGCCAAAGGTTATGTTGTTAAGGGGCTGCTTCTAGTAGCACTTGTGCATTGGATTTGAACGAAGCTGTGCAAACCCACCCTTAAAACCATTCCACCCGGCAGTATTCAGCTTCTTAACCAGCCGCTAGTTATTTAGGCAAAAACTACTAGTTAGGCCATCAACAAGTATTCTTTTTATATTTCTTCCAGTATAATAAATTATTGATATCATTGCTGACTTTTATATTATGGGAGGGAAAAAATAACATTAATAAAAAGGTGATAAAAAGCACTGTTTCTATTTTTTTCTTTTTTTCCAAAAAAAAAGAAAGTAATAAAAACTTAAATTCTTTGTACCAGTTAAAAAAAATGTATAAAAATTTACATCTGTGCAGTGGAGTTGTTAAGTTCTAGAAACAGTCGATGAAGCTTTAGTTTTAGCTTAGTAGAACAACTGTTAGAGACAGACGTATAATTTTTATGGAATTACATGATAATCATATTCGGATTTATAGACGCATTTTACAAGTATTGCAATCATTGAGTAGAGATAATCATGGTATTTTCATCAGCTTGGTACTTTTTGAAACATGACTGCGTTGTGTGAGCAAACTGTAATTTTTCAGCCTGTGAAAAGCCTGCCCTTCCACCTCTCTGCCATGCCCCAGGACTATCTTACACCAGTATCTTTAGCTCTGTCTCCAAGGCCCAGGACACTTGTCAGAAGGAAGCAAAAAAATAGATCCCCCTTCTTCATCCCCAAAGAGCAAAGCCCCTCACCTTCTGTCGAATGCAGGGCCAGAGCCACACAGCTGAAAAATTGCAGCTTGTCTGTATTTCTTCTGTTTGAACCCTTCCCATGTTGTCCTGTTTACAAGTTAACCTAAGTTGGGGTATCTGTCACGGGTCTTCCTGTTTTTGTATTTAAATTTAAAAAAATAAATAAAACAGCAGCAGCAAGCTGTCCCCGAGTAGTTTTGCTGCCATACTTAAATCCTCATGTGTGCAGTGCAGGCCCTACGGCACGCACTTTAGTAAGTTATCAACTCACCGCTGTGACCTGCCAATCCGCTGTAACAACTCTGCTTTAAAACAAAACCAAACAAAAGTTTAAAAAAAAAAAAAGTGTTTGTGATCCAGCTTTTCCTTGTCATCCTATGTGCATGCCGTAAGATCAGTTGGATATTAAACCATCAATAAAGTTTCACAAGATTTGAAAACAAAGTTTCTGTAGCTTCCATATCTAAGACTATAGTGATCTTGAAAAGAGAAAGAAAGGGGGAAAACTACTGAGCAGCCAAGAGCATAGAAATTGTTCTTTTCACCAGACTTTTTTGGGTGGGGGAGGGGAAGGACAAAGGGGTGTTTTAAAGCATCACTAAGACGTTCTCATTCCCCACCTGAAAAACAGTGTGATAACACTGGGGGGCTGCTTGATGCTATTCAAGGAAGCAATTTGTTAAAGTGCTATTGCATCCTGCCCCAGCGGGAAGAAAGACAGTCGGAACAGGGGCTGGGAAGAGTAACTAGATTTTTCCCAATTGCCTCAGATTTCAAAATCCAGAATTTGCATTGTGTTTGGAGTCACAAACAGAACTCTTACTGTGTTGGTTAAAGTAAAATTCATTTGCAGTTTTGATTTTCATCAATGAGCTGTACTTTCCCCCATGGTTGTATGTAGTTTTAATAAAATCATTTAGAGCAAGTGGGTGCCAACTGATGTTGCAGAATCTTTTGTCTAGGCACTCTGCCAAGATGCCAATAAGTCATTTTAAAATGTATGTCAGAGATGTAAACAAACATTTTGAATTTTTTTAAACAGTATTTATTTGGAATGTTTTCATTTATCTAAATAACTATTGCTATTATGAAATATGGAAAAAAGATTACTATCATGTGTGGCATATAGTGACTTCTTAACACACACATCACGCAATCTGCAAACCCAGAAAATGTGTATATCTGTCTTTAGAAATTAGTGTTTATATCACTTACAGTGGTTTGTGAATAAAGAAACTGGTTTGTAATATCAAAAAAATAAAAGCTTAGTCTGAAAAGGTATATGTGAGTTGGTGTTCTGAGTTCTTTTGCTTCTATGGGTCCCCTCCAAGGCTAAAGTCCTCATCCACACATGTGTCTGAACTTGTGCTTGTGGGTACATTGGGGGGGGTCCTGCCAAGGGTTCTGTAGGCTGCCTTGGTCACAAGTACACCTGAAAGTATTCTGGTTATTTGGTTCTGGTTATTTGGCTGGACTCATCTGTCCAAATAAGTAAGAAGTCACAGATGTTTAAGAAAGTTTAACTTCATATGAGCTTAGCAGTTCCCCAGCATGGAAACGTTAGCTTTTGGTTTAAAACAAAACACCATGACAAAGTGCATTTCAAGTGAAGGGTGTTCGAGTTACAGGTATACTTTGTCGGGAAGCATTGGATGAGAAGAGGAACAAACAGTAAATCCTAGTGTCTACTTGCATTGAGGGTTTACTGTGCTTCAGGGGATGTGTGCTGGCTTTTGTGTTCCTTGTTTCATTTACTGATTTAAGAGTCCCATTAAAATCTCCACTCCATTTAGTTACTAAAGAATATCCTAATTCTACCTCATTTAATGATTTTAATAGTTCTATCAAGTTTGAGCAAAAAGTGTGGTCTCAGTTTCCAATTGGATTCTATCACTTCCAAGGTCAACAGAGTCCAGAGCAAGTTAGACCAAAGCACTGGTCTCCTCATCCATAGTGCAAGATTCTAAATGCATGTACCTCTTAGTATTGTTATATAGAAAAAAGAAAACAATCTATGTCAAATGCTTATAACAATGTTTAAGAAGTTGTAAGCTGTTACAGTAACAGGCAAAACAATTGAGGCACAAGGAGGCTAATTAAGATCATACATAAAGGGAACGAGGAGACTGGACCAATCTTACCTAATAGAAAATGTTTTCATCTTGGCCCATGAGAACCTTAGGATTTAGAAGTTACACTCCAAATGTCCCCCAGAGGATTTTGATTCTCCCATTCTCTTTCCACATTAAGGGCTAACTTACAATGGGAGTTATATCATTTCAAATGTGCTCCTGAGACCATCATTCTAAGTAAAATAAACAAGACACAGAAATTAAGTATGTTATGGCTTCTTTTATCTGAGAAACCCAAAATATAGCTACAGACCAAACTATAGGATAGATGATAGGAAAGAGCAAGATAAACTTTATGACGATGGGCAGGGGATCTAAAACTGGGATGGAGAAGGGGAAGTAAAAAGGATAAAGATGTTATGTGTGTATGTACCAATTCCTAAGATGAATTTATTTATCATGTATCACAAACATACACTAATAAAAAATACCCAAAAAATGAAGTATATTTAATGGTCTCTTCTGTGCAAACTCCCTATCTGGGCCAGTTACAACCAACTTTTATTCCCTTATTTCAATTGATCCTAAAAGATAGTTACCCATATTTTGTACATTAAGATGAGGAGCTTCCAAAAGGTCAGATGATTGGTGTGAAATAGCATCTAGTTAGATGCCAGTTGCATACAAGGAGCTGTCTAAACTGGAAGTCTGTACCCCCTGAAAACTTCTGTGCCATAATTGATAATGAAGGTGATGATAATGTTAAACTGGAGTTCTGGTGCTCTTCCTGCAAAATACATAAGAAGATATTAATTAAAACAAAGGAGTCACTAACTTTATCCTGGCAGATGGCAAAAGGGAGATGATTGTCTCCTAAAATAGAGGTTTATAACTTGAGTCCATTCCCGATTCAATATGAGGATATAAATGTAAATGACAAATAGAGTAACTGCATTGGAATCGCCAAAAACGTTTCTCTAAAATGTAAGTAAGCATATACATTTCATGTGAAATATGAAGATGATCTAAATGACAACAGAAGTGAAGGAAAACAACCAGTGGATGCCAAAGCTTGTTATCCTGCTTTATTCTCCCCACAGAGTGTGGGCAGAGGTGGGAAAACAAATCCAAAGTGGCACACATGTTTTGTGTATATGTAGAAGTTTTTACTGACTTTTCATTAAATAATGCCTGAGAAGTGGCAATGGTCTTGTCCCACTTACAGTACATTCTTAGAATTTTAATTAAACAGTAAAACCTTCTCTGTACTAGAAAGAAAAAATACTAAACAAGATGGGGCAACTATCTCAATCCCAATTTCCCACTCATCACCCAGCCACCTTTATTGTGTTTATGTCATCTGAAGTCCCTGTCTCCTGAGAAGTAAGAAGCCTTCTGCTTAATATCTGTCTTTCTTATGCATGCACACGCAAGAGAAAAAGCCCTGTACTACTGACTGGTTTGCATGAACATGTGGTTTACAGAATTCCTCTCTCAGCTACACCTGGTGAGCTGATTGAAAAAGTAAATACTGAGCCACTCTGCTTTCCTCTGCTTTTCCTGGTTAAGAATACCATTGTCTAGGAGTATGAGGTAAGAGGATCTCAAGTTCAAGGCCCTATCTGGGCCAGAAAACTTAGTGACTTAGTGTGACCCTGTCTCAAAATTTTAAAAAATAAGTGAAGAGTTGGGGATAAAGTTCAGTGGGAAGGTTTTGGGTTCAGCCTCCAGTACCACACCCACACACATAAAAGAACCACTGCTGTCCAAGAGGTATTATCTTCCAGTAAACTTGACTATGACCATGCTTGATTTTCCTGCAGATCTGACTCTTACAAATTTGGAAGACTGGATGAATGTGCATGCATAGATGCACATATAGAATGCACAAGCTCTGTATACAGTACATAGATACACAAGTACATGCATCCACGTACTATACAATGAAGCATATTTTCAATGCTTATGACAATCTGTGATTATTTTTTCACTAATAAATTCAAGAACTAGGACTGCAAATCATATCCTTGGTATCACTGGTGGAGAGAAGAAAGTCATTTTTTATTGGAAAATTTGTGAAAGCTGTTTTTGGAGAGATTCATTTGTTCTTAATACTGGATAATATGTACATGCACAAATATATATTATATATTTGGAACATTTGTATGTACATTCTCAAGGTGTGATATTTTCCAAAAGGTATGAAATTCTCATTGTGTAATTGCTCAGGACTCAACCTGATGTTTGACACTGGGCTAAGGGCCAGTTCCCCTCCTGCCTGCCCTAAAGCAGACTCCTTCAATTAATAGATGCAACTGTAATTTCTCATTGCTGTTGTTGACAGTCCTAGAGGATGTAGACTTGGGGTTGAACAGTAACAATTGTCCATTGGTCCTTTTGTAGGGGCCCCCCAGAGATCCCAGTCCTCCTTCGTATACTGTATATGAACCGTAGTTTTTGAAAATTGAGGAGACCCCAAAGGCCTGGATAATGACAGCTGAACTGATCATAGCTTACTGGTCTGGAGAAATGAGTTTACCAACCATCTCAAAGAGAAGTTACTTTCTGGATAACTAGATGGTAGTGTGATAACAACATTAATCAGGATTTCACGATTGGTAGTGCCATTTGTCAAAGGGAACAAATGTTTTAGTATGCATGGAGAACAAAATGAGTAACAGCCAACAGCATTCAAATACATCGGGAAACACACTAGGCACGCGCTTAATCTGTATATCTATGCACACATAAATGTCTCCAGTTCATACACATGAGGCATTTATAACATATCTCAACCTCTCTTTGTTCAGAGAGTTCATCTATAACATGAGGACAATAATAGGATCCAACCCACAGGGTTCTTGTGATAAGCAGGCACATTGAGTAGGCTGGGGCTATAGCTCAGTGGTAGAGCACCTGTTTAGTATGCCCAGGGTTAGGTTCACTCTCCAGCATTGATCAGAAAACCAACAAATATGTAAATCACTGAGCCTAGTATATAGCACTTTTCCTTTTTTTTTTTTTTTTTACTTTAAAGAAGTAAAACAGAAAAAAAGGTAGAAGTAATACAGAATTTCAAAACAAACAGTAAGAAATCAATGCTAGTCAATATAATTACATATTATCATCTTATCTAGATCTCATAACTTGAGCACTTTTCCTTTTAAATAATGGTTTCTACACCTATTTAAAGAATGTATATTCATATATATTCTATGGATTCAAGTTTTATATATATACTTATATAATATATGTGTATGTACACACCTGTATAGTTGTATATATCTAAAATGTCTTTCTAGGTATAAATGGATACCAAATGCTTTTAAATAGGCTTATTTTTATGCATTAGCCTAACTGAAATATATATACATATGCTAATTCTTAATGGAACATTTAGCTATAAATAGAGTAAGTGATCAGCAAATGGGAATTGTTACTATTATTATTACCATGGTTATGATGAATTTACTTAATCCTCACCACCTGGCAAGGTAAGTATATTACCCACTTCTTATCTCTAACTCAACACAAGAGAAACCTGGGGCTCAGTCCAGGCTGGGTACTTGTTCCTAATGCACAGCTACCATGCAGTGGAGCTGAGTTTGGTCATGGCTGATTCCAAAGTGTTTGTTGCTATAAGCTCAGCAATACCTCGCGTACACCTTGAGCTGCTTCCTCACAGCAGCCCAGATAAGGTCTTGGTCCCATGTCACAAAGTTTACAAGCAGCAGGGGTCCGAGCCCAACCCAGGCTCAGGGGTCCTGCCCTTCACACTGCACTCAGTGGCCTAGCTTTAACCACCACCTAGAGAGCTTGGGCTTAGATGGTAGGGATAGGGAAGGCAGGCCCCAGAGTCTGTCTCTAAGAGTGCACACCACCCACTCATCACAAGATTATAACTCAGAAAACTCACCATGTGCCTGTGACTTTGACATCCAGCCTCTCTGACTGAAATAGACAGATGGCGTGCTGCCTGAACGAAGCAAAAAGTCAGCAAGAGCAAGAGAATTCCCCAGGCTCTAAAAGAGAAGAAAAAACAAATGGCTGCAGGTAGAAAATAGAAGAGCAGAGACCCAGGAAGTAGGGTAATGGTGGTACAGCGGGCAGGTGATGGCTGGGAAAGCACAGAATGCAAATTGGCAGCTCATCAGCATGTCTGCTCCTGCCAACCTTAAACAGAACATTCCATCCCCTGCCACCCCCACCCCCGAAAGAAATCTGCCTTAAAGCAGACAGCTATAACTGTGGATCGAAAAGGAAACTCTCCTGCTCACATCTGGAAAGTCAAACTTTCTGCCGCCACACCAGGAAGTTGTCGAGAACTGAGAACCAGGTCAGAGGCAGCGCACACAGCTCCACTTTTATCTCCCCCAAACACTCCCAGGCTGATGAACAGCATTGAAATTCATTACTGCAAGGAGGGTTTCAGCCCAGAACTGCTGCTAGGCTGGATGGGGCTGTCAGTATCACTGGCTTGCTGCTGCTTTTTCCTTTTCAATTTTACTAAACTACGTGACTAGATGATGTATTGTTCTTTCTTTCTACTGTTCCCCTTTGTTCAAATACACAATCTTTCACCCCAAAGACTGGAGAGAGAGAAAGAGAGACAGGCAGAGAGGCAGAGACAAAGTGACAGAGAGACAGAGAGATTATCTGCTTTATACAAAAAAAGGAAGGAAGAAGGTGGGAGAAAATATCTCACGAAACCTTCAAATTTAGCTACACCATTCAGTTACTAAAATTCAAAGTTGGTTATACCTGACATGGAAGAAAAACATAAAATCCTACCGCCTTAAAACCATTTCTCCATCATTTAAAAAGGAAACAAAATGACTCAACTAAACTATAGAAAAACAACAAATATGTTTCCATTAAGCCATCAAAGGTCTAGGGACTAGGCAAGGAGCAGTAAGAATGGAAATATGGACAGCAAAGTTTAGTGGTTAGATCTCTTGTCCTTTTCTTTCTTTTCATTTCTAGATGAATTTGAGTTTGGATCCTTTCTCTGCTGTGTGATCTTAGGCAATTTATTTAGCCTCCCTGGGCTTTTGCATTGGCGAAATGTCTCATCAGATTTCAATGACAATTCAATAAGAATTCATAACACTGAGAGGTTTGGGTTCTGGAAAAGTCACTCGCCCTTCTCCCGAAGGCAAAAATCCTGTGTTAAAAAGGAAGACATTCAATTTTATAACTGCAAGAGAGAGTTTCAAGTGAGACTAAGTTTGAAAACCCAGGGAGTCTGCTCATTTATTAAAACTGTTCTTGACCATCTTCATGGTGCTTTAGGGGCATCACGGTGGCAGCCACTCTGAAAAGGACAAGGAGTCTCTACTTTGAGTTTGCACATCTGTAAATGGATGTCCATGACTCCCTGGAAAGTTCTGAAAGTGTCAGAGCTCTGCCCCATGGGTACATCTCAGCTCCACACATGATTCTTAGCCAAGACATGTAATCAATCACATTGCACCTCTTTCTCTTTAATAAGACAGGGGGAATATAATTTCCTCCGAAGATGATTTTCAGAAAGAAGGGAGAGACATAACAATGTTCTAAGTGTGGAAAATGTGCCATAAATATCAATATGTCTTCTCTGTTTCCCCTTTCATTAGCCTTGAGATAACTTTTTACCCTCGGATGTATCACTAACCAAATAGCCAATGTCAATGACAACAATAAAAACCCACACTTTGTACCTCAGACATAGATTTGGGGGTTAGAAATGTAAAATAGACCATATAGATCCTATGTGTCTCAGAAGGCAGGCAACATTCCAAACCAATCTGAGCTCATTCATTAATGTGAATATTCGTTGAGTCCTCAAGTGACAGCCCTGTTGTGAGCCCCTGGTAACAGCAGGATTTCTCTCCTGACATAACAGTTTATCTGTCCTTGTCTACATGGAAGCTGTGCACAATGGAGTGGGGAGAGGTGATGGCCAAGGCAGTTGCAGCAGCAAATTTTATCCTTGAGTTAGAGATCACAGCTCATCCCTAAGACTTCCCAACAGGCCACAGACATTTACCGTAGGACTAGATCCCAAACTCTAAGCTCCCTGATTCCAGGAGCAAGAAGGAGGTAAATGACCTTGTCCTGTCCTACAAGGTCAGGGAGAAAGGAATTCTTCTGGTGGCCATGGGAACTGAATCTGTCCCCTAAGACTCTGTTGGTGGATACTGACAATCTTTTATGAGATAGGTGTTCGCTTCCGAAGTTTGAAAATGAAAGGTTTCACAGCATTTGTCTCATAAGAAGCTAGAAGGTTGGGAGCACAGAGCCCCGTTCTTTCCTGGTAACAGACAGCTGAAACTGAGAAATAACTGCCTTCTTGAAATAAGGCAATAACTCTCCAGTTCTAACTCCACCCTACACAGCCAGCCAACCAAGAGCTCCTCTAGGTATTATTCAATTATTTTCTTGTCTCTGTCTCTGTCTCTGTCTCTCTCTCTGTCTCTCTGTCTCCCTCCCTCCCTGTCTCTCTCCCTCTCTCTCTCTGTCTTGTTTATAGTTTTACAGTACTGGAGCTTGAACCCAGGGTGTTAGGTCCTATGCATGCTAGGTAAGTATTCTGCTACTGAGCTACACCTCCAACTCCTCTACCAGGTACTGAGACATCTCTGATGTAAGGACGTTTATGAGACAGGAATTTTTTTTAAATGTCACTTTCTGACAGGCAAAAGGTCCAAAGAAACCAAAGAACCTTTTTGTAGATGTGCAGTCACCCTGCCTCCAAACTGAAAAATAAATTTTTAAAAAAGACAGGCAAATGGAAAGAAGGAGGGAAGGAGAAGCAGACGAAAAGTAGACTGGAAAGTCCTCTCTCCACTTGGACTGTTCAATTCAGATCTGGATGTCTAATGAGTTTATGACTTACCTCTCTAGTGACCATTAGATGGACTTTTTACCTTGTACTTTTTTCAGCTCAAGCTTATTTTTCACTTTTTGGTTTTTTTTTTTTTTTGTGGTGTATTTTTTAGGGGAGGTGAAGGGAGTAGTCTTGTCTTCTCTGGTATACATTTCTTCATCCTTTCAACTGGCACTGCCAAAGAGAATTGCAATGCAAAGCACAGATGCAATTTTACCTATGCAGATATAGGTAAGATTAATTTTAGTAATGTATTTAACTTACTGTACCAAAATTATCATTTCAACGTATGATGCTAAAATATATTAAACAGTTGTTTCATATTGTGTTGTTTACACTACGTCTTTCATGTGATTTGGTATGGCTCTTACACTCTCAGCCGTTTCCAATTGCACTAACCATGTTTCAAAGGTTCCATTGCCACATCTGCCTCAGGACTCGCAAGTGGACAGCAGTTTTCAGTCCACTGATGAGCCCAGTCAGTCACCATCTCTAAGACTCAACATAACCTCAACCTTAGCAGGGAGGCCCCAATAATTCAGGATGATCCCATAAGTGATAGCAACAACTCACTGACTTTGTCATTGTAATCCTATAGTTTTGTCTCGTGCTTCTCAGAAAGTCATGCATAGCCTCACCTTCCCCAGCAGCTGTCCTCTATGCAAGCTGCTCATTGATTGACTTTACTTCTAGTTGTTGCCATTGATGCTCAGATCTGAAACATCACCCAGTACATACTGAAATCTTGTCCTTAGGAGATTTTATTTATCCAGTGAGCAAAGTCTAAATCCAAAGAGTTGACTATAAACTTGGAGGGTACAGCACCAAGAGTGATTTAGGGTCAGTTGGTTTAGCAGCAATATCTACTTTATACCCCACATTCTGAACACCCAAAGAAAAGAAGTCCTGTCTCTTCCTGTGTCCCTTGTTCATCAGCAAAGCTACTCTCCACCCAAGACAGAAGGACAAAATAGAACAAGAGGCGTGGTCATAATGAAACATCACAAATACCAACACATGCTTGTCCTATCCTTTAATGCTAATGTCTAGTACTATGAAGCAATTTGCAACACTTTTAGAAACTTAAAACACGTATTTGTGACCTTACAGTTTCTAGGGTTTAAGATTCCAGGCATGGGTTAGATGAGTTCTCTGTTCAGATATTTGCAACAGAAGCTAAGGTACTAGCAAGGTAGATTCTCATCTGAGACTTGAAACTGCCTTCCACATTCATCATAGCTGTTAGCAGAACTTAATTCCTTGAGGAGAGAACACTGGGGTCCTCATATACCTGTTAGCTGTTGGCACGTGACTTCTTTCAGCTCCTAAAAGCTACCTACAATTCCTTCCCAGGGGACCTGTCAGATGTTTGCTGCACTCCAGGTAAGGGAGGCATAAGTCTCTCCAGCTTCTTCACTGTCATTGATTAGGTCAGGCTCCCAAGGGAAATCTCCCTTTGCATTAACACAGTCAATTGGTGACTAACTGATTACTGCCATCCAAGGAGTAGTGATTCATCACAGACAAGGATTCACCTGCACTCTGAGAGATTTATCCCAAGCTTACTCATCAGGTGCAAAAATCCTGGAGACCACCTCAACATCCTTCCTGCCAAACCATGTAAATATGTTTGTTTATATCAACAATGCAAAAAACATCATGTCTTTATGATAAGAACCACTTTATCCTGAATCATGAACTTTCAATTTTATTTTTATCTTTTTTTAAAATTTTATGGAAAAAAAAGGTAAAACAGAATTTCATAACAAGAGGATAGGAGAATAACAAGAGTTACTACCTTGCATATTATTATCTTTAAAGTAGTTACTCGGAGTATAAGATATGGGGATAATAAATTCTCCAATCAATATTAACACAAACTTTCCTTTTCTAAGAGCTAAGAGACACTAATAGTATAACTAACTTGCATTTTGTCTCTTTTCCCTTCCTTTCCCATTTCTGCATCCTGGTTCCTTTTTCTTTTCCAGTTTCTTCCCATTTCACAATTTCTTCCCGTTTCACAATATCTATTGTATGTTTTAGAAGTCATTTACTCTTTCAGTTTCTCACACCAGGGAAACAATACAATATTTACATATATGAGTCTAATTTATTTCACTAATGAGTATGGTCTCAAGTTGCATCCATTTACCTATGAAAGTCTCAAGTCTATCCTTCTTTATGACTCAGTATACTCCATTATATAAAAATAGCAGATCTTTTCTATACATTCCTTGGTTGGTGGTCATTTGGGATGTTTCCAGGATTTAGCTATTACAAATTCTGCTGCTATAAATATGGGTGTACATATGTGACTGTGATATGATGTTTTTAATTCTTTTGGGAAGATACCCAGAAAGGGAATACCTGGGTCAAATAGGACCTCTCATCTTAGCTTTCTGACCAGTCTCCATACTGATTTCCACAGTGTTGCCCCAATCTGCACTCCCAACAACAGTAGAGAAGGGTTCCTTTTTTATTACCACCCCTCCAGCATTTGTTGCTGGTTGGTTTCTTGTTGATAGCCGTTCTTTCTGGAGTGAGATGGAATTTCAGTGTTGGTTTAATTTGCAGTTCTTTAATGACCAATGATGTTGAACATTTTTTCAGATATTTAGTTGTCATTTGTATTTCTTCATCTGAGAAGGGTATATTCATCTCAGATGCCCATTTTTGGATTTAGTCTTTGAATTTGGGGGGATCTGATTTTATTTCACTTTATATGTTCTACACAGAAGTCCTTTGTCCGAGGGACAGTTGGCTAAGATATTTTCCCAATTAGGGGGTTTTCTTTTCATTCTGTTGGAGATTTCCTTTGACATGTCTTTTCATGCAGTTGATAATTTCTTTTGATGTACAAAAGCTCTTTAATAAGATGCAGTCCCAGTTGTTGATATTCTGAAGTGTTTTCCATGCAGTTTCAGTTTTGTTCATGAACTCTGCCTACACCTGTCTTCAAGATTTCAGACTAATTTCTCTTCCAGTAGATTGAATGCTTCTGTTTTAATATTGAAATCTTTGATCCATTTTGACTTTAGTTTACTGCATGGTGATACATATGTGTGTAGTTTTAGCCTTTGACTTGTAGAGAACCAGTTTTTCCCCTACCACTTATTAAAGAGGCTATCCTTCTTCCAGTCAGAATGTTTGGCAGCTTTGTCAAAGATAAGCAGGCTGGGTGTGTTTGGAGTTCTGTCTGCATCTTCTGATCTGTTTCACTGATCCTCGGGTCTGTTTTTTGGCAAGTACCATGCTGATTTTATAACAATGGCTCTGTTGTAATTTCAAGTCAGGGATTATAATGCCTCGGGCTTTGCCTTTGTTTTCCAGAATTGCTTTTGTTGTTCCAGGTTTCTTCTGGTTCCAAATGCATTTTTGGAATATTTTCTCTAGTTCCGAGAGTTATATTAATGGTATTTTGATTGGGATTGCATTAAATATGGAGAACATATTAGGAGTATGTTCATTTTCACTAAGTTTGTTGTTGCTAACCAGGAGAAAGGGATATCTTTCCATTTTCTGATACTCTTTTTGGTTTCCTGCTTTAGAGTACTGCAATTTTCAATGTATAGATTTTTTACTTTTTTTGTCCGACTGATTCCTAAGTACTTCAGTTTTTTGGATGCTATTATGAAGGGTGTGGTTTTCCTAATTTCTCTTTCAGTTCTTTTTTGTTGCTTATGTACAGGAATGCTATTGATTTTCAAGTGTTGACTTTGTATCCAGCTGCACTACTCAATTTGGTTATTAAATGTAGAAGTTTGGAGTTTTTGGGTTCTTCTATGTAGAGTATCATGTCATCTGCAAATAATGATAATTTAACTTCTTCCTTTCCTATCCTTCTTCCTTTTATTTCTCTCTCTTGTCTAATTGTTCTGGCTAATGTTTCCAAAACTATATTGATAGGAGTGGTGATAGTGGACATCCATTTCCTCCCTTGTATGGACTTTGGGCTTGACTTGCTCTTCTTTTTCTTGAAGCTTGCGGTGCAACATTAGGTTGTTTATTTGTGCTCGTTCTATTTTCCTGATGTGAGAAGTTACACTATTAATTTCCCTCTTAGGACTGCTTTCATTGTGTCCCATCAGTTCCAGTATGTTTTTATCTGCATTGTCATTTAATTATGATATAGCTCAGTCTCTTCTTTAATTTCATCGGTGACCCATTGCTTATTCAGGAGGGTGTTATTTAATTTCCATGTGTTATGAAATTTTGCAGTTTCTTTTACCACTAATTTCCAATTTCATTGCACTATGATCAGATAATATGCATGGCATAATTTCAGTTCCTTTGCGTTTACTTAAGCATGTTCTGTAGGTTAGTACATGGTCTATTTTAGAGAATGTCCCATGTTCAGCTAAGAAGTATTCTGATGTTGTGTGGAATACTCTGTAAACATCTACTAAGTTCATTTGTTCACATGTTTGGTTCAGTTCTGATATCTTCTTGTTGATTTTTTGCCTACTTGATCTATCACATTGTGACAATGGGGTGTTAAGTTCCCCTATTACAATTGTATTATTGCTTATTTGATTTTTTGTGTCAATATTTGTCTTATATAGTTGTGTGCTCCCATATTTAGGGCATACATATTTATGATTATTATCTCTTTCTCTTGAAGCTTTCCCCTGATTAGAATGTAGTGACCTTCTTTATCTCTTTTGATCATTATTAGTTTGAAGTTCACATTGTCTGGAAACAGAATAGTTATCCCTGCTTTTTTCTGGGTTTCTGTGGCATAGAGTATTGTTTTTCTTCCTTTGAATTTCAGTCTATGAATTTCCTTTTGAGTTAAATATGCATCTCATATACTGCATATTATTGGATTTTGTTTCTTGATCCATTCTGTCAGTCTATTTCTTTTGATTGGTAAATAAGGCCATTTACATTGATGGTTATAACTGACATGCATTGGCTTGTCTTTGTCATGTTATTTTTCTGTTGTTGCTTTCCTGCTTTTTCCCTCTGTTTGACTGCTTGCTTTGCCTTGTAGTTTCTTTCTGCTGTTGTTCACGGTATTGTGGTCATTTTTATCTCTGTTTAGAATATCTCTCAGTACTCTTTGTAGGGTTGGTTTGGTAGTCATGAATTTTTTCACTTGTTCTTTGTCATGGAAGTATTTATTTCTCCATTACTTTTGAAAGACAGTTTCGCAGGGTACATCAATCTGGGTTGGAAGTTGCTTCCTTTCAGGACTTGCAATACTTCAGTCCAAGCTCATCTTGCTTTGAGAGAGTTTGTGCTGAGAAGTCTGATGTGATTCTGATGGACTTTTCTCTATAGATGATCTGTTTCTTTTCTCTAACAGCTTTTAGTATTCTGTTCTTGTGCTGAATTTCTTGGATCTTGATTATTATATGTCTGAGTGTAGATTTATTTTGTTCATGGTCAAGTAGAGTTCTCTATATGCCTCACTTATTTGTATGTCATATTCTGTTCTCACGTTTGGGAAATTTACTGCTATTACTTCTGGCAATAATCTTTTTATGTCATTTGTGTTGACTCCTGCTTTTCCTTTGGCACCTATTACTTTTATATTATTTTTTCTTTGTAACATCTTACAGCTGCTGAATGGTTATTTTTTTGATTCCTTGTTATTTTTAAGAGATCTTTCCTTTCAGATTTGCTAGCAGTGATCCTGTCTTCAAAGTCTGAACGTCTGTCTTCAGTTTGTTCAAACTGTTTTGCCAGCTTTCAATGGAATTTCTAATTTCCTGGATATCTATTTGAATACATTTCATGCATTCTGTTTCTTTCCTATATTGATCATTCATAGTTTCCATGCTTTTCCTATCATTATCTATTTTTTATCTATCTCTATTCTAGATTTGCTAAGCATTCCTTTATGAATGTTGACTTTTTTTGTCTGATAGATTATTTCTGATATGATTTTCTCCATAGCCTCATCAATCTGTTTCTTTACTTTGGTTGCTATCATTTCAGAAATTTCAGGTGTGTGTCTTCCATTTTCTTCAATCTCACTGTCTCCTGGGCTTTAAACTTTCAAATTTAGACAAAGCCATACCTATTTCTGGATAAGAAACCTGAGATTCAGAGAAATAAGAAGCTAAACTGAGGCTGGATTGGAATAGGAAAGTTTTGTAAGAGCCCCTTGTGTCTCGGTGAACTGTCAAAGGTATCTGGTATTGTGTGCTCAGAACTTTTATGATGGCTGTCTGACCCTTAGAGACACAATGAAGCCCTTCTAGTGTTTATCTTTGCACAGCGAATTATCCCAAAATTTTTAAATAACAAAAAGTTATTATTTCACAGTTCTGGAAAACAGAACCCTGATGGTACCTGTCTGTCACAAGACTCCAAACACAGTGTATGGGTCCATAAACATGCAAAGGGTTGACTCAGGTTTGATTCATTTTCTAAGCTCACTCTCAGATCAGCAAGATTCAGTCAGTACCAAGCAGATTAAATTGAGGGTCCAAGTTTCTTGCTTGGACCCAGAGAAACTCCTCAGCACCTAAGCTAGGAAATCCTATCAGGGGCAGTTCACGGCTGTGTCAACTTGCTTTATTTCAACCAAGTGAAGAGACCCAGAGAGAGAACACCAGCAAGATGGATCCACGAAATTTATATCCTATTCTCACAACCAGTGTCCTATTTCTCTTGTCATATTCAGAGAAGAAAGTCACACAGTCCAGCCCACACTCAAAGGGGAGGGGACTCTACAACATGGGAATACTAGAAAACAAAGGCCATGGAGGTGGAGGTGGCATTAAGAAACTGTTTTTACTAGTAGTTGGGACAATCTCAAGTCATGCAAGATCATCCACATTTTGAGGGCTCTTCTATTTTCCATTTTTCTCAGTGGATTTTCAGTTTTATTATAAAACCAAGCCAAATGCTTTGAAATAAAATTAAATGAAAGAAAATAGAAAACCTTTCCATTTCAAAGTGCTATGCAGAAGAATCATAAGGTGTTTTGACTCCCTGTCTCAAAGTCAAACTTAGCTCAGGCTGATAAACTGAGGCAGAAAGCACCCACCATGCTAATCTCTGCCAGTAAATTTATACAGTCCAGTAGAATAAACCCAACCACATCCCAGCTCTCAGACCCTTCCAGGTACCAGTGTTGGTGAGGACAACAGGTGAGGCATATAACATTAAATTGGTTCAAAATGACCTCTACTAAGGTCAGTAAATGTCCAAATAACCCACTTATAACCCAACATTTGCTCTTTATAACCTCATCTTTTATCTGCACCTTAATGTTATTTCAAACTCTTCCTCAAAATCTTACTTTGGGAAATTTTCCGTCTCTATAATGTTTTTGATTGATTTTAATAAGGCCTTTGTTTCACAACTTTCATCATCAGGGGTCACAGTTGGGGAAGGAAATTTTACTGGATTATAAGCAGCTGAGAAATTGGCAGCCTCCATCAACACAGACTCAGGGCTCTGGGCTGCCATGCCCCTCAGGACTCACGAATCAGACATTTAATCATTCTTTACGTGCTGTGAAGCCTCCTAACTTACAACACACATGTAGGATAATCAATTTATAAGAAGTAAGTATTTGTCGGAGTCAAGGTTTGATAAGTTTCAGTCCAAGTTTGGTTTGACCCATTGTTTTGGGTGCATGGCAAAGGGAGCACATTATAGTGGAGAGTGTGTGGTGGATCAAAGCTGCTCACCTCAGCCGGGCATGGTGGCGCACACCTTTAATCCCAGCATTCGGGAGGCTGAGGTAGGAGGAGCGTTGTGAGTTCAAGGCCGGCTTGGGCTACAACGCGAGCACAAGGCCGGCCTGAGCTACATAGTGCGACCCTGCCTCAAAAAACCAGGGCTGGGGAGTTTGGCTCAGCGGCTTAAGCGCCTGCCCTGGCAAGCGCGAGGTCGTGAGTTCAATCCCGAGTGCCGCAAAAAAAAAAAAAAAAAAAAAAAGCTGCTCACCTCACAGCAACCAGAAAACAAAAGAAAGAAATAGGAAGAGGCCTGGGTCGCAATTAACTCCTTCAAGACCACCCCTGGGATGAAGGCGGGTCTCTTGTGTCTGTCTGAACAATATCCTGCTGACCTATACATTTCCGCCTAACATAATTTTTTTTATTTCTGAAAATTAACCTTTGACTTTCTGCAGCTTAAATGAAGACTCCCTTTCTGATCAATACTGACACATCAAAGAAGACAGCCTAAGGGAGTTATTTTTTCTCTCAATGTGTGATCAGTGAACTGTTTGCATCAGAATCACCTGGACAGCATTTTGCCAGGGCAGATCTCAGAGTCCATTACAGACCTGTGGAATTTGAGAAGCTGGTATAGAGTACATGTGATTTGCTCATAGCCCAACTTCCAATGAGATGCTTCTGATCTCATCCAGGTAAGAGGACAGCAAACCTGCCACCTGTTAGAATCTCATGAAATGCTTGCATGAAATATCCATGCCTGCACATCCATAGAGATTCTGATTTAATCAGTGTGGGTGGGCCTGCACAGCCAGAGTCTGTGAGTTAATACTAACCCCATTCTTATTTTACATATGAAGAAGTTGAGGTACAAGAAGTTAAAGCAGTTTTGCCTGTGGAATTTGCTAAAACATCCAAGATTTGAAATAGGCCTTAAGGTTTCAAAAGTCCATACTTTAAAATTCTTAAATTTATTTATTTGTTGGTTGATTGGCTATGGTACTGGAAATCGAGCTCAAGTCCTTCACACTGAGTTACATCACTCCAATCTTTTTGCTTTCTTTTTCTTTGGTTGGTTGGTTTCTGAGACAAAGTCTCTGTGACTCACTAAATTGCTCTGATTCCTGGTACCAGAAAAAAAAAATTCTAACTAAATTGCTCAGGCAGGGCTCAAATTTACAATCCTCCTGCCTCAGCTTCCCAAAATGCTGGGATTATAGACCTGGGCCACCAGGCCCAGCTTAAACATAACTGTAATTTTTAATTGATAAATAATAAATGTACATATTTATGCAATACAATGTGATGTTTTGATATATATATATATACATATTTTATGGAATGAGCAAATTAAGCAAATTAACATATCCATCACCTCAGGTAGTTGTCATTCCTTTGTACTGAAAACATATAAAACATACTCTTTTAGCAATTTTGAAATATATACTACAATAACTATTGAGCTGAACTCCTTTCTCTCACCTAATTGATACTTTATTCCCTTTGACCCGCATTTCTCCTTTCTGTCTCCACCCTGTGCCTGCTCTCATCCTCTGGGAGCCACCATCCTACTCTCTTCTTCTATGAATTCAAAATTTTAGATTCCACATACGAGTGAGATTATGTAATATTTATTTCTCTGTACTCAGTATATTTTACGTAACATCGGAGTAAAGAGACAATGCACAAGTTGGGTGAAAATATTTGTAAATAATTCATCAAATAATGAGCTCATAACCAAATTTTAGGAACTTTAGCAACTCAATACACACACACACACACACACACACACACGAATCATATAACTATTCTAAATAGGCTAAGGACTTGAAGAAATATTTCTCAAAAATCATACAAAATACTGATAAATACATGAAAAATAATCAGTATCATTAATTGTCAGGGAAATGCAGATTAAAACCACAATGAGTTAGTTCACATTAGTTAGAATGGCCATTATAAAAATGATGGAAAATGACAAGTATTTGTGAGGACACAGAGATAAAACTCTGTATACTATCTGTAGGGAAATAAATTAGTACACTGATTTTGAAAAACAGTGTAATTTTTCCTCAAGAAGCTAAAAATGGAATTATCATATAACCTAGCTTTCCCATTTCTAGGTATATATTCAAAGAAACAAGTCAGAATATCAAAGATAGATATCTGTACTCCTCTGTTCATTGCAACATTATTTACTATAGCTGGAAAGTGAAAGCAACCTAATATCAATCCATGGATGGCTAGATAAGCAAACCGTTGCGTATATGCACAATGGAATACTACTGAGCCTTAAAAAATAATGAAACTACACCATTTGCCACAGCTTGAATGAATCCAAAGTTAATGCTCTTTCTAGTGCTCTCTAAACCCAGGTTAACAAGATTAAGCACTTTCTAATCTTCAAAGAGACTCAAAAATTAGAGCATGATTTAACCACTGTAATCAGTATTTATTCCCTATTAGACTAATAAAAAAGACTTTTCACATAATATCATTAAAATGCAAATTCTTTCAGTTACTTTGACAGAAATTTAACTCAAAGTGGTGCAATGGCAGCAACAACAGATGTGGGGAAGAGGGATTTATTTGACTCCATGTTCACCACTGCTAATTCTACCAGTATGCAGTACTGCCAGAGCTCTCTTTCCTCATCTCTTACCTTCATTTTACTTGATATTTGGTTTGACTTTTTTTCTACTTCAAATTTTCTCCCTCTATTTGTTGGGGTAGTAGCCAACTGGAATCCTTAAATCTGTATTACTTTCTTTAGAAAGGCCAGTTAAATCAGTGTGGTCTCTCTTGTGAGGTCCATGGAGTTTAGGACCCAGTAGATGGAGAGAATGACTCTCCTGTTGGTCCTCCTAGACCAATTGTCGTGCGCTCTCTCTAAAAGTAGGATCCTCTGACTGGCAAGACTTGCATCAGCATCATTACAGAAGTTTCCATTTCTATCATGTAAGATAAGAGATGCTCCTCTGTGCAGTATGTCTGGTGTTGCTAAAGAGAAAAATGTCCCTATGTAGATGAAAACTACAGGGATATGCTCAGTGTAGTTCAGGGCTTATTCCAGCACTGGGGCTTGAGGGCATTACCAAAATGAAAACTGTCTCAGCTGTGAACTGAGTGAGCCTATAACACTTCATGTCTTCTTCAGACTTTTCCCTTCCATATCTGTGCTCAATGGCAGACGATAAACTGGTAAAACAGGGGAAGAAACACCCATAAGTAAGACTCCAAAGCATAGTTGAAATTTAATTTTCTCAACATAACCATGACCATAGCTGTTAAGACTAACTATTCTCCCCGTCTGGGAAGGCACTAAGCTAATTTTTGAAACCTTGAAGAAATGAAGACCACAGGCATTGCCCATCCTGAAATTGCTCTTTTTTAGTTTGGCTGCCTGCTGAGCTAATGACCCACTGACTAGAGTTTAGGCTTTTGAAAGCCGAGTTCTAACATCAAACTTTCATCTCGGCCATAGCAGCCTGTCTCTAATGAATTTTTTATTTGTTTACTCATTGCTTCTCTGGAATATAAAACACTCATCTTTTTAATATTAAAAATAAAACTTTAAATCAGGGCTGAATCCAATGCCAAAGGATTTAAATTCACAACATCCAGGAGTGCCTCACTGATGGAGAAATCATGCTCAGAAATAAAGGAAGATGGTACAACAGGGAGAGAGTGACATGCCGTATGTATGTTCTTCTTCTTCGTCTTTTTAATCTTTTGTGAGCACGGAGGTAAATTATTCATGGCACACTGTACTGTACATCTTGTGAGTTCTGGGAACATATCCACCAAACAGCTGTGCTCCTCCTCAAAAGGACTGGCTCCTGGGACTTCACATCATTCTCCTCTCTGCCCTGCATGCCGACTCTCTTGCTTCCTTGGGATTTAGGAACCATCAAGAGAAGAAAATGTCACACAGAGGAGCCTGGAGTGCAGTATCAGGTGCTACTCAAGGGGCACCTCGCACCTTAGGGCCCCAAGAGCCCTAAGTACAGTTTTCCACAAATACATTGGGAAAAAGAAAAAGTAAAAGACATATAATTGGACACAGGAAAAACCACCAATATGTGAGACCGACTGTAATGACAGTGACAGAAAGCAGAGCAGAAATGATGTTGGGCCCAAGTAGGGGCTTGTAGAAGACCAAGGGAGAGACACTAAAGAGAAACCAAGAGACTTTTGGATCCTGGACACATTAAATATCTTGATTTGGTTGATGACTTTAGAATGGAACTCATCAAATTGTATACTTTTGCTCACAGGGTATTGTATACTATAGATCAAAATATCCATCCACATACCTGTATGTGTGGGATTTGGAAACATAGTGACTGGTCTTTGAATCCCAAGTTTGCCTGTATTAGCTATTTAACCATGAAATTTTATCTCTGATCTTTAGTTTCTTTATCAGACAATAAAGGTAATAATTACTTCATAGATTTGTGAAAATCAATGAGATTAAGAGAACTTCAGTTTTCATGTTAGTTTAATCAATCTCTCCCTCTCTCTTTCTCTCTCTCTCTCTGTCTCTCTCTTTCCTCACCTACACACCAAAATTTAGATGAATTTCCTCACATTTCTGCTAGGAATGCTTTTATCGTATCCTTGAAAAGTCCTTGAAAAGTCAAGGTCAACCAGTTGTGCCAAACCAGGTGACAGACTGACTGTAAGCATTCCTGTGCATCATATATACCTCTGATTTATTTAATATCTAAAAAAATTCTGCTGTGTGGCATTAAACCTAATCCAACTCACAAAAGTCTTCCCAAGCACAGCATGTGCTTCCTGGAATGTACCATGGGCAGGTTTTTTATAGAATCTGATTACAACACCTTCACTCATGCACAAATATATTGCTTTCTAAAAATTGCACAAAACAGCTAAGTGTGGCATCTCAGACGGATTGACTCTCCACGCTGTTTGAAATAAACATTTACATATAAATAACAATGTATTTACCTGGCAATGATGTTTATTAAGACCTACTAGAAGGACAAATGCCATGTTCAACTGGGACCCAAAGAGCATACCGACAGGCTCAAGGTGGATATTTTTAAAATTTGATAAAGCAGGTATTAAATAGAAGCTCTCCTACTGGCACTTGGGTGACTCTGGGAAAGTCACCTAATATCTGTGGACCTACATTTCCTCCTCTGATAAAATGAGAGGAATAATAGAACTTGTCAGGCTGTGATGAGAACTAAATGGTACTCTATTCCTTTAGAGGTTAATGACACTGCTTAGCTGCAGACATGTAGATGATCCAGTCTTACCTTCTGTACCATCTCTGAAGTCCTCTGCCCCTATAGGAATGAGACCAGGGGTCAGTTTAAGCCAGGGAACACATACACGTTGACTTCTTTCAAAAAAGAAAATGTGCCCTCAGTATGCTCTGCTGTATCAAAAGTACTTCTCAGAAAGTCATGCTCAAGTGGCATCATGGGTGACAGGAAAATAACCATTCTCAACAAGACTGCACCTGGTGCCTTCATACACTGTGACAGGAACAGGCTCACCTGACCACAGGAGGGTCTACCAGGATTGCGTGAATCATGGAGTCATGTAGGGAAAACACATTTTTTCTTGCACTTCAATTTAAATTTCTCCTCTAATTTTGCTTCTTTCTTCTTCCATTTTAGGACAGACAATGTTTAGAGTCCCTCATGTTTATTTGCTCAGAGTCAGTGATCCCATGCTGGCAACTGTATCCTTCCAAGCCCATCGATGTGTGTAAGCCAGATGGGCCATTAAGAGGTAGAAATAGAAGACTCTTGAAATAATGCCATACTATACAAATGCCCTGAAAGGAGCCCTTCCTCTGTTTCTTCCAAGGTATTATTTTCATCATACCTGATTAGTGATTGCTGGATTTGTTATTTGAGTTATCAAATCCTGGTTCTCTCACTGCATCCTTGAATGACCTTGGGATGCCACCTCCCATTCACAAACCTAAGCTTCCTCACAAGATAAAAAGGAATAAATAAGGTTGTATTACTCCACAAGCTATATAGAGAATGAAATGGTTCCATAAATAAAGTCCTTAGCCACCAAGGTTCGTGTATACCTGGAGTTCAATAAAACCTATAGCTATCATTGCTGCCATGATTATATGTAGTTTAGATAGTCTCTATAGCCTAAGTTTGGAGAGGGGATGGGAATCTTCCAGGGGAAGGAAACCCTCTTTATCTCTCTGCCTTCACAGAGGAGAAGCAGGTGAAAGAGTGTTGAGTTATCTAGCTCATTATATATATATATACATCTTCTTTTCTGATTCCCTGGCATGGCTCTCTGCCAGGTCAGTGTTTTTGTGTTTTGTACTGACAAATTTCCAAAAGAAATAGAGAACAATGGAGGGAAATACAGAAAATATGGTACTATTACTGAAAATTATTGCTTAAAAGAAATACTTCACTGAAACCATGAAGGCACTTCAACACTAATGTAATGCAATCTATATCTCTGTTTGTAGACCAGAGTGTCTGAGATGCATTGTGGGTTTAGTGGGGTGGGGGTGGATACGGGAACTGAGGAAACTCCATGGAACTTTAAGATTCTATGCGTACTCCTTACCTCTTTCAGGTCCCAGACTGAGCACCTTCTCTATACTCAGATTGAGACATTTTTCTGAGTTTCTCTGATTGTCTGAAAACCGAATAGAACAGACCTTGCTGCTCAGTTGCCATTTGAATGATAAGGAAAAAATTTTTGAACTTTACTACACTCAATCTATTGCATGCCACTCTAAGATGCAGTTTCCATATCTGCAAAATGAGGATAATATACATCCAGCATTCCTAGTCTCAAAAGTCAAAATTCTAAACATTATGAATGCCAATGTAATACCACAACAGAAAATTTCACAACATAAAATTTTGTTTCATGTGCAATATTATTTAAAATACCTGTATAAAATTACTTTCAGGCCATGTGCATAACATATAGATAAAACATGAATGAGTTTTGTATTTATACTTGAAGATATCCAATTATGTGTGTGTCCAGTTATTCCAAATTTAGGAAAATTCTGAAATGAAAAACACTTCTGGTCCCAAGCATTTTAGACAAGGAATGTTCAACCTGCAGAGTTATGTCTCATATTGTTTAGAAAAGCCAAATGAGGCCCTACACAAGGAAAGTTGTGCTTTTCTTGATACAACCTACATTTATCATTAACAAGAAGGATAAGGAAGCTTAGCAAATCCACATGATGAAGAATCCATTATCAAGAGTCATTTATTAAGACTTTAATATGGGCTGAGCCAGAAATTAGAATGAGCAGCACAAAAAACACAAGTTTTATAAACTACTGCAAATTGGTTAAAGATATTTTGTTATTTCACTAATACATCAATAAAACCCAGAGAGAGAGAGAGAGAGAGAGAGAGAGAGAGAGAGAGAGAGAATCTCCTATTGGTTCCTCTTTTTGTAAAGGCGTTAATCCCATAATAACTCCATCTAATATCTTCCCAAGGACCTAGCCTTAAACCAGCATCACTTTGAGAATTAGGACTTTCACATACGAATGGGGGCCTCAAATATTCAGGATGCAGCATAGATTGTCTATAGTAGTTTTATACTACTCCAATAATAGTACTAGCCAAACAACAATAAATTAATGTAATGAAATTCTACACACATTGGGGCACATGTAAATGATTAAAAATTATGAACAATGAATGTTCTAAAAAATATGCCAAGGGAAGTCAGAAACAAGAGTACTTGCTGTATGATTTCATTTATATTTAATTTTAAAACAGGTGAAGGGAACCTACTGTGATAGAAATAAAGTCAGTGGTCTCTTAGGAGTATGAGGTTGAGGGTGACAGCTATTGACTAGGAAGGTAAATGGGGGCTATCTGGCAGGATGAACTCATTTTATATCTTCATAGGAACATGAGTTACACAGGTCTGTGTGTGTGTGTGTGTGTGTGTGTGTG
>RJWM01000191.1:0-265101 GCA_004363535.1 Dasyprocta punctata | reverse complement strand
AAAAAAAAAAAAAAAAAAAAAAAAAAAAAAAAAAAAAAAAAAAAAAAAAAAAAAAAAAAAAAAAAAAAAAAAAAAAAAAAAAAAAAAAAAAAAAAAAACAATAACAACAACAACAAAAACCAAAGGAAAAGACAAAAAGAGTACACAGCCCCTGTACCTATCACAAAAAATGAACCCAGACCTCTGCCCAGGTAATTTCTGAGCTCAGACCCCCCCAGCCTCTGAAATCACCTGTTCACGATGTTGTTGAGCCGGCTGGCTTGGGGGATGGTGGAGTCTTCCCCGCTGGCACTGAGCTTGGTTGGGGACTGGAGGTCAAGGTTCTCAGGCTCCATGGGTGGCTGGCAGGCAGGTGGGGCAGTATAAGCTCTCGGGGAGAGGCGGCCCAGCTCAGCCTGCTCAGGCCCCTCTGGCTTGGCATTCTGGTTGAGACTGTTGAGCACAATGAACTTGTATTTCTTCCAGTTGCAGGCTTTGGGATCAGTGGGACTCTTGGCTGGAGGGGAACCAGAGGCCTGAAGGATGCAGGCATTCTTGCTGCTGCAGGACTCTGTGGGTGAGTTGGGCTGGCAGTCAGATTTCTGGGGGCTCTGTGGACTAACCAGACCCTTCCTGTTCAGGGGTGCATTGGGGGGCTCGAAATGCAGGGCGATCTCATCCTCTGAAGAGGGTCTCTCTTCTTCTTTGCTGGCCTTGTCACAGGAGAAGTACGGGGCATTCCGGGCTGTGGGGGCAGCAGGCTTGGGGCCCTCAGTCACACTGTAGCGCAGGTCACCTCGTGCCTCTTCTGGGACTGCCTCCTTGGGTGAGTAGAGGCTGCTGTGGCACACGCTGGGAGACACCTCCAGGGCCGGCCGGCTGTACTCACTAGGGACTGGCCTGGCACTATCGCAAGGGAGCGCACGCTCCTTCGGGAAGGGGTTGGCCACAGGCATCCGGGCATCTCGCAGCTCCTCATCAGAGAAAAGGAAGGGGCTGACCGGGAGGTGACTGTACATGGGGTAAGAGGCTGGCGGTGTGGACAGGCCACCGTACAGGCTGGGAGCAAAAGCTCTGCTCTCACACCCAGGGGTACTCCTCAACGGCAGGTTGTTCTCCACCACTTCCCGACCCCGATAGGCCATGATGTCTTGGGGCATCAGCATCCGGCTGTTCAGAAACTCCTCACGAGAAGGTTTGATGGCAGAAACCATCTCTGCTTCACTGTGGAAGAAAAAACACCGGGCACAAAATCAGAACTGTTAAGCAAATGACCTGCCAGTGACACTGTTATGTAATCACATCTGTGCTTGAGTCAGCTAGATGTAGGGGATGTGGCTTTGGAACAGGGAAACACAAAGAGAAGACATATACACTAGAAGTCTAGTGATTTGTCTTACAGTGGGGGGAAACTGAGACCCAGAGAAGGGAGTAAATTATTCTGTGGCTGATATGTTCATGTCTGTGGAGCTGTAACTTTTCTGATGTTAGAGAATTTAATGGCTTGCATGAAGCTTTCAAAGCCCTTATCTCAGGTCATGCATGTAAAATCGTACAAGGAAGGAAAGGCAGGAATTTTACACACACAGAAACAAGGAGGGAAGAATTTGCACAGTGCTGTAGTATACTTGCAGAAGGTCATAAACAAACTAGATCCCTATTAAAGAAAGAACCTGCCACATATGCTAGACAGACTCATGGGGAAGTTTAGGGTGAAGAACAGGCAGTAAATGCCAGTGCAAGAAGCCCTGGTTTGCAAACCCCATGTGGCATTTAGCAGCTATGGGATCTGGAGCATATTTAACCATTCTAAGCACAGGCCTGACCTGTAGAAAGTCCTCAGAAATGACAGCAATGATGATTTCACTACCATTATCATCCACAGGAGACAAAAGACTCTGGCTGTAGACACCTGAAGGAACATTATTATGTGGGGGAAGAAAATAGGCCAGCTCAACATGATCATAGTTAACTGAGCTAGAACTAGTCAGCAGAGGCCAGTGGGACCAGATTTCAATTTGCCATGAAGAGGTGCTTTCCAACTATCCAAGGTAGTTTGCGTGGCTCTGGGAACACAGAGTTCTGGACTCGGATCAAACAGGCTGGAAAATCCTTCTGTGGAGTAAGTATGCCATCTCCCTAGAGCAGCTGGGTCAAATGGGTCAGAAAAAATTAAGCCCGGAATCTCTGTTCCACTTAGCAAAGCTCTTCACTTCTTTGTCCTTTGGGCTCGTCACCTTCTG
Organism: Dasyprocta punctata; assembly: GCA_004363535.1. NCBI lineage: Eukaryota > Metazoa > Chordata > Mammalia > Rodentia > Dasyproctidae > Dasyprocta > Dasyprocta punctata. The sequence goes on along the minus strand of RJWM01000191.1, from coordinate 262,879 downwards.
ATGAGGATTATGTCTTCACTTCCCCTGAGTTCCCTTAGACTCAGTGAACCCCATCTAATTCACCGTGTGTCTTCTCTAAGTAGCAGCAGGGAACATAAAAGATGAGTAAGGCAGCACCAGAGTCTGGTAGGGAACTAAGGACTAAGGCATGTGTATAAATAGTTGTAACAGTAAATGAGAACTAAAATATATATGCAAATAGTAAAAGAGAAAGAAGGTGTAAGAGCAAACAGAGTGCTTCAGAACACAGAGGAAGAGCAGTGATCAGAAACACTTCCACATGGAGGAGCTAGGACCCAATCTTGGTCTTGCAGGATGGATGGAAGAAAGGGCACATTAAGCAACTGGAAGAGATCAAGAGGTGGTCATGCATAGGACATATCTGGACACCCGAGAGGAGTTCAGTCTACCCAGAAGGCAATCGTTAAGAAGGGCAGAAGTGTGCAATAATAGTGGAATGTAGGTTGTGGCACAGTAGAGAGAACTGTTTTGCCACATGCATGAGGTATCAAGGATTTCTCATCTAGAATCGTCCCTTCTGCCTCCAAGTCCTCCACCTAGGTGGCAGCTTACCTGGCCTTGATAAACTTTCGGCAGGTGTCCACGACGTGCTCCATCTGCAGGTACAAAGCGGTGGCCATCACAGCCATGATGTTGCCTTCCCGCAGGTTGAGCCGAGACGTGTACATGAAGTCCAAGAGGATGCAGAAGCCCTCAGGGTTGATCTCAGGGTCCAGATTGATCACACTGAGGTTGCACTTCAACTGGTCCGTGAAGATGCTATAGAACAGGCCGCTGTAACACAAACAAACAGTTCACTCTTGTAGACATATCAAATCTGTGCTCATTTATAGTTGCTCAATTCATTTCCCAGGGCCTCATCCCAGCACTTTCATGGCAATGAAGAATAACTTTTGTTTATGGAGCATGTACCAAATGCCAGAAGTTCCTGAAGTGCTTTATCTATGTTATTTATCCTGTGTTCCTGCCAGGTAGGCATGACCACTTTCTACCTTTTTATGTGGGCCAACTAAGATCTCAGAGGGTAAGTAATATTCGCAAAGTCACAGAGCCTGTTTTCTTTTTAGTCTTAACTGCATGGATTGCCAGAGTTAAATTTAGCACACATTTGCAGCAACTATTCTTAGTCTGTATCTTTGGTATAAGTATTTTCCTCCTTGTTATATTGCAGTATCATTCTTTTTAGAAAACTATTTTTTAGAAGTAAGTTGGAGGTAGATGTCAAATAAATAAAAATATGCATATAACCCTATTTCACTGCTTTTCTTCAAGTCTGCAGACTATCAGAAGGTAAATTATTCCTACCAGATTCCAGTAAAATCTTTAGACAAGCTCCCAGGTACCAGGTTGTCTAGTGAAAGAAAGTACTCAACTGAAAGTTAAAATTCTAGGTTGCTAGGCTGGGGATTTAGCTCAGTGGTATAAGTGCCTGCTTGGCAGGCACGAGGTTGTGAGTTTGATTCCTGGTACAAAAAAAAAAAAAAAAAAATTCCACATTGTCATCTCATTTCTACTCCTTCTGGATGGGTTACCAAAAGTGAGGCAGAATCTCACCAATAAATAGCTGTGCAACCTTGGCTAAGATACTTAACTTCACTGTATCTTGATTTCCTTACCCGCAAATCAGCAGAAATGATAGTGTGGACTTTAGAGGCTCGTGGCAACCATGGAAATGTTAAGGGGATAGAGGATGCCTGGCATGCACTAAGCACTACCACACATTAGCTACTATTTTTATAACCCCATCAGCCTCTGTCCTCTCTATTACTTAAAAGAAAGTACTTGTAGAAGTTGGTTTTCTAGCCAGAGTAGGGATCTCTTGCTTTCCATCATTCTACCTGTGACTTGCTTTTATCATCTGTAAAATGGAGGTATAGTATATGGATAAGAAAGAGGGCTACTAGGAAAATGTATGGAGATGATTTAATATAATGTTGCTCTCAAAACTTGAACAACTTGTCAAATATGAAGAATGAACTGTCTAATACCCATGGAGATACAGCTACAGTATAAAATATAGTTATAGCATAAAGAAGCAAAAGAGTCTCCAATTAATTTGCTTAATCTGATTAAAGATTCTCCTTTTCTTTTCTCCTTTCTTCTCTTTTCTTTTCAACTGGCAAACTGAAGTCATACTCATTGTTGGTCCTAAACACATTCTTTCTTGTGGCAGTATATGACTCCTTCCCCTTCTGTGCCCGCAGAACAGAAACCCTTTCGTTTCTCACGGTGTACTCAATCATTCGCTTCCTAAGAGTAACAAAGCCAGGCCATGTGATGAGGAGATCTGGAGACAAAAGGGACATCACCCCAGACACCTGTTCCACCTCACTGGCTGCCAGCACCTCCGTTCCCCTGTTACTAGTTACACTTCCTTCCTTTCCAGACGCCTCACCTGCAGGCCATGAGAACTGTCTTATGGGCTCTAAACTGTTCACGGCTGACCACAATGACAACATCAGTCAAGATGTCGCGGCTCCGGAGGCGATTAAGGTTGAGAAGAACATCGCTGGCATGGCGGGTGAACTGGATACAGCTGTCAGCCGGTGAGGCCATGTTGTCTCCACCTGAACAAAAGAAGTCAAAGTCCTGTTAGTCCTCAGAAACTGTCCTTACCAAGAAGACTAAGCAGGTGGCTTAGGGTGCTAAGGTATGGCAACAATTCAGGTTCCTTGTGTTTGATCATTGAATAACTCATAACCTAACTCTGGGTATCATTCTTCACAGCTATAAGACATAGGAATCTCTTCAGGAGAAAGGGCAAGGGAAAGACTCTGTTGAATGTTTTCCCCAAATACCAAATACTCTGCCAAGCATTAAGAAGCAGTGAATGTGTTGCAATGGAAAGAAACTTCATCTTGAGGGCTCCCAGGCTAGCTTCGCCTTTGGCCAGCTGCATGACTTGGGTCAGGTTGTTTTTTGTTTCTGGGCTTTGGTTTTCCAAAACGGGGACAGTAATAGCTATATTTGTTGCTTTAAAAATTAGAGATAGGTGCCTAGAGCATAGTAGGTTCTTCCCTGCCCCACCCCACCCCCCAAAATTAGAGCTATTTTCATCACAATCTAATTTCATTATCCCAGCCACCACCAGTCTCTCTGCATTTATTGGGCTTCAGAGTTGTTTTCCTTTGGGCTTGAAATACCTAGCCCAGTACATCTTAGGGCATGGTAGTGGCAAAGTTAGTCTGAATAAAGAAATGAGTTAGGGAATAGCTAATCATAAAAGGGACGGGGTCAAGGGGTGGGAGCTGGGAGAAATATAGAGGGAATTGCTAATCTTTGTCCCTTCAAACAAAAGATGTCAAAGTCCACAGAAACACATGCATTAGCAAAATTAAAAAGGAACAGTTTGTCCACAAAATTTTAAAGCATATAATTAGACCTACTTACCCAAAGCCTTGCTTCACAGTCCAAACTTTTGCTTAAAAACTGCAAAGAAGAGAAGAGAGCAAACAGAAATTGACTTAATGAATGTAAGATTGTCCACTATAGTCTTATTTTAGGACACACGTATTTAGTTTTGCTTTGATAGTTGCAGTCTGCCAGCTGGTGTGGTTTCACCACAAGCAAGCAAACATATTCCAGTTCTGCTCTTAGAGAAACAACAGGCACCCAAAACTATGTGCTACTAATGTCTTCACCCCGAGTACTGAGAATACTATTGCATACACTAGTGACATGTGCAGACACATTTCCTTTCTCAAGGTAAAAGATTTATATCATCCCAAGGCCACTTAAGTCTCTGGGAAAGAAACAATAAGAAAAGTAGATCTTTCAATATCAATGACAATGATCCTTCAGGGGCTAAAAACACTGGCTACTCTCAAAACCTGCTAAAATGTTATCTTTCAAGCCTTAGAATGATTACACAAGACTGATAGACTCAATATCTTTATCCTTATTTCACTAGTGACGAAACTGACCCAGAGGTTCAAGTGGCTTGGCTAGGACAAACAGCTAGGCAGTATTTCCTGATTCTCTGGAACACTTAAGACAGAATACAGAGTCTACAGAATACAAGCTGAGATGGCAAGCCTTCACATTCCTGGAGGATCTTTGCCCTCTTTTTCAGTTTCCACTCCCTTCCCTCTCCGGTCTAAGACCAGATAGAGTGCTACAGCTTCTAAGTTTGTGCTTCAGCCTCCCAGTGAAAGATTTAACTGTGTGGTTTACCTGAGAACTGGCCAAGGAGCACTAAGCCTTAAAGAGATTTAATGAAACGTGTATTCTCTCCAAATTGGTTTCTCTAAAACAGTAGCCACGCAAGGCATGGGTGTAAGACTCCTTCATGACTGAAGGTGGGCTATGAAGGAAAACGGTATGATATCAGAACTCTTTCTTCTCCATTTGAAAAAGCACAGCTCTTCAGAGCTATTTTCTGAGTAAAAGGGCCCGAGGCCAGTGAGGTCATGTTGGGTCGTGAAGATGGTTGATGGCCTGGCCCTGGGTCTCCTGGCTGGAATTCCTGTCCTCTATCCAAATTGGCCTACGTGCTGCAGAACATGCAAGACAGCACCCTGAGGTGGGTGAAGCTCATTTTTAAGTTCCTTCCCCCACACAAATACTTTACTCCATTCCAGGCTGCTGAGTCTTACTGAGGGAGCACTCTAAAATGAGAGGTTTCTTTGAATCTGTAACCAAACACACTGACATTTCTCTGTGGTCGCAAGTGCCAGTCACTCAATCTCATTGGCTTCAAGGTTAGTTGTATGCATGTGAGTGAATCAGAATTGGGGGAAGGACAGGACACAAGAAACCATCTCCTCCTCTCCCCGTCCTGACTCAAGATGGGGAAAGACAGAGACACCAACATGGTCCTAAATAGAGCTCCTTGATCGTCTTCTCTGAAAAAGAATGTTGAAGACCCATAAAGTTTATTTAGAGACTCTCTCTCCCCTTCCTTCATGGAAGAGGTCCTCAAACATTTCTGGAAAACCCAGCCTGTCCTTCAACCAGCTTTCAACCACCAGCTCTCTTGTGGATTTCCAGTTCCAGACTTCTGGAACCACAGGAAGCCGAGATTTGCCATTTCACCATGACAAGTGGCAATGACTCATTCCAGATGCCTATCGAAACAAACAAAAACAGTTCCCCTGTGTCCACTGTGAGCTCAGACTTGGGCTTTTCACCTTAAGCCTCTCCTTGGCCTGCATAAAAGGCAACACAAGGCAGTGGGCTGCATCCTTATGAAGTACACAACTTTGTGAACTCCCCCTGGGTGCTGTAGGTATGGAAGAACCCCCTGGAATTTGGTGTGGATTCTTCTCTTTTTACAGACCACTGATCTTTTCCACGCATTATTGTATCTTGCTAACAGTCCCGAATTACTGTAGAAGATACTGGGATTCCGCCTTGCCCAAGATCTCAAAGCCAACCTTTAATAAAATCTTGGACAAACCTCTTCTACTAGCAGCAGTCCTATCAGTGCCACTCACAAGATTCGAGCCACAGACACGACCAAAAAGAGCAGAGCCACCACTCAGAAACTTAAAAGAAAACCTGCAGCGGGCCAGACTTGGACGCCCGTGGCTGCAGGAACCACCAAGGCAGGGTGGAATGTGGTCTAATGCGACTCCCACACCCTTTCCTTGAGGATGGGCAGCAACGAGGCACCTTGATGAAGGAGGAGGCTGCAAAGGAGTTTCTCCCGGCAGAAGAATACAAGGAAGCTTCCCCGCCCCTCCAAAAAACGGCAAAGAGAGAAAGGGCAGAAGTGAAAGGGAGCGCGAGCGAGCTTCGAGGACAGGCGAGGTTAAGAGTAAGCAAGCGAGCGAGCCTTTGCGCCCTCCTCCCCCGAGCTGGGATCCAGCAGCGCTCTGCGCTTGCTCAGCGACTCAGCCCCAGCGCCGCGAACGCGCGCGCCCTGCCAGCCTGCGCGGACTCGCCCACCCCGACCCCCCGTACCTGTCTTCCAGGCACCGCCCACCCCCGGGCCACCGGCTGGCACCGCGGGCACCGCTGCCCACCCGCCTCAGAGCTCCCGAAGGAAGGCGCGCTAGAGGCCGGGTGGCAGGACCGTGGCAGCCCTTAAATTAAGTTGCATTCAAATAAAGGTTGTCATGCACCTCCGTAGCTAACAGTGTGTGTGTGCCGCGCCCCCCTCCACCCCCCGGGCCGTCAAGGCAAGGGGTAGTGAGGGGAATGGCACGGCCCTCTCATTCCCGGAACATAGTCGATCTCGGCTCAGTGGATTTCACAGAACACGCTCTGCCTAGCGCCCGCTCCAAGGAGAAGTAACTTTCCAGGAAGCTGCCGGCCCCCGACGGCCGCCGCCGGGATCGCTGCCTGCGCCGGGGATTCACCGGGGAGGGGGGCCGCCCGGGAAGGCTCTCGGGGAACACGGTACACTTTCCCCTAAATCACTGGGCCGCTCGAGGGCCAGGGCTCTGAGTTCCCCTTGTCCGCTCCCCTCCCCCCAGGCACACACACAAGCAATTTATAGATGGGGAAAAGCAGACAAGTTAGGAGCGGAGCCGAATATAGAACCCCGGAGTTTGGAGGCGATCCGAGGCTCCTTTCAGGACCAGGTTGCCAAACTCTGGCGTTTGTTGGGCGCCTCTTCTCGCCTCCCTTCCCCTCCTCTCTCATTCCTTGCTACCCCCTCCCCCGCTCTTTAAGGCGAGGGGTTAGGCAACGCGACGAGGTCAAAACGCTGGAAACCCTAAGGCTGAGAGCCGTGCAACGCAGCCCAGTAGGAGGAAAACTAAACCGAAAGCCCCTTCCGCCTACGTTGGCAAGGCCGGGGAACCCAGATCGGCTCGGTTTCCGCCCCGAGTCTTTATAATCGGAGCCGCCAGGCGGAACCTGGCCGGGTCTGGGGATTTCGGAATCCTATTTCCTTGAAACCCTAGAGCAAATCATAGAGGCAGGGAGATGGGACTCGGGAGAGGCCCGGGGCGCCGACCCCAGCACGGGCGCGCTCCAAAGTTACATCGCATTCCCAGGAATGAAACCCCTGCTTGCCATCTTCTAACTGTTCCGGATAACCGGGTCCAGGAGAGGATGGGGGAGGGGTTCTGGTGGGGGGGGCAGGCTCAGCTTTAGAGGCCTCGGTCTAGTTCCAAAACTAGAAGGCGGCGTCACCCGCGGCCCTGCGCACCCCGCGGAGGCGGAGTCAAGGTCTATTCTCAAAGGCTGGGGCCTCCGGCACCAAAATGCCCTTTTGTGGCTTTCTCACCCCTTCTCCCGGGAGGATAAAGGCGAAACAAGTAGACTGAGATTTTAATTTGGGATAGGGGCGACAGTCTGAGCAATGAAAATTAAGTAAATGCACTTATTGTAAAGTAGGAAACCAGTGGTTCGGGGAACTCGAACCTCGTCGTGTTTTTACCACTGCCTAACACTAGAGAGAGCCCTCCGTCCAGGCCTGAAGCCCACAGCCCCCCTCCTCGGCCTGCCCCTCCTCCTCACTGACCTAGTTTGGCTGCAGTCTCCGGATTTGGAGATCGCCTTTACCCGCTACCCACTCTCTCCTGTCTATCCAGGCCGGCTGTTCGATTATAGGCAATCTAATAACTCCAGTAACTCGCTGAAAAGTCCGAAGGGGTACTTGAAAGCACAAGACACCCTTTCAGGGACAGGGACAAGGAATTTTAATGAGGCTGGGGCTGCCTCAGTGAAACTGGCATTGGGGTGCCCGCCGGGCCAGTCCCTTTCCCAGCACAGTCTAACTAAGCAGCCCTTGGGGTCCACGGACCGCCCTGGTTTGGCGGTAAGGGTTAGGGTCCAACAGCGGGGTGGGCAGGGGACACTCCTCGTGCTCTTGGCTGGAGGCTGGGGGAGGCGACAGTAGTTTAAAAAAAAAAAAAAAAACAGCACCATGACCTCGGCACCTGCCTCGGGTGACCGAGGTGTTCGAGGACATTATGTCCTGACTTTCTATCACGGTTCTTGCCAACAGCGCTGCTCTCGCAAGCCTGCAAGCTTCTAGGAAATGCAATAAAACAGAGGGATGTGTTTTATCATCAAGATCTGAAGAGGAGAAGCAAAGGGACGCTCCCCGTGCGGCCAGAAGGCCGGAAGACACTGCCAGCAAACGACGTCTCCTGACACAGTCTCCCCGCCATCCTGGCTGGACTGGGCTCGGCCTGTGCAAAAAAGGCTGGCGGGGGTGGGGAGGCGGGAGACATGATCTCCCCAAGCTAACAATGCCTTTTTAAATTTGATCTGGACAGGAGTCAGCCGAGGTCTTTATTCATGTTAATGAAGATGGAAGGCACTAACTGTCCTTGGAAAGCGATGAGTCAAACCTCACCGCGCTTCAAACGCGTCCCCAGATTTGTTTCCAGCACGGACAGAGGCGCATTTCTCTGACGCGTCCTCCGACAGCTCCCGCAGTGGGAGCGGCTGAACTCGATTCGGGTGGACCTGGGCGGGGAGACCGCGGCGTCCTCGCCGGGCAAGCGCTCGGGTCGCCGCTAGAGGCCGCCACACGCCGACGCGTCTTTGCCATTTTTTTAAAAAGAGCTTCCAGCAAGTAAACTTCACTGAGATGTGGCACAAATTCTGGGGAGTTTATCCTCCGCCTATGAGCCCCCTGCCCTGCTCTCCACACACAGACACGCACACACCCTGCTTCTTGCCAGGTCACTAAGCACAGGTCAGAGGGACTTTCTGGGACCAAACTTGAGGCTCAGGATCGGTGCTATGCCCTTCTAGAACCCTTACGCACTGGGCTGTAGCCACCACCCTGCAGAGGCCTAACTCCGGAGCTTGGCGACACCCCACTCCTCGGCACCGCTGTAAGCTTTTCATGTCTGTTACCGAAAATCTTAGGCTACTCTTTCTAAATGAATTTCTCCAAAACAGTTTGGAGATGTTTTCCAATACACGCTGGCCACTATGGTAACCTGAGAGGTTAAAAATCAGGAATGGGACTGCTGCTCCTTTCTCGTAGGTCCTTAATGGAGCTGAGACAAACTGTCCTTTAGCTTGAAGTCACCACCTTGGAATTCGCAAGTTTATAATCTGGTTCTGGTTAGGTAACTAACTCACCACTAACGTATCCCCAATCGTGCCTGGTTCTTCAACTGCGAAAGAGTTTGAATCCTAACAACCCTGCGCTTTGGATGGCAGGCACCCTGCTACCACTTTCCCAGGGCAGGAAGCACAATTCTTGTTTCTCTTAGTTGAGATAAATGCAGGATTGCTGAGCGATTGCGTACGAGACTGGGCTCCCAGGACCCTTAAATTTTCATCCGTCTTGCCAAAACTTTGGTGATCGGGTGCCATCCCCATTGGTGAGTGATCTCTCTCTCTCTGCATCAGTCCCAACGTTTGATGAGTATACTGGCAGACCCAGAGGTGAAAAGGTCCGGCCCACAGCCCGAGACCGGATCTTGACCACGATCCACCACTAGGTGGCGGACTCAGTCCGTCCGAAAATCAACATTTGTCCAAAACTTTCTCACCAGATCCCCTACTCGCTTTTTTTTTTTTTAATCTTCTGTCTGTTGGGGGTGGGGGTGTGGTTGCTTCCCAAACCAAAACTGGAAAACATTATTTAGTGGATATCAGTCCCTTCTTCCCGATGCTCACGTCTCTAGCAAACACAACGCAGAATCTGGGAGCTGCTTTCATGTATTTTACGGGATTTTTGTTGTTGTTGTTTTCCTCCCAAGAGCTGAATGTACTGGTAAAAGAAAGGGTGCACTTGTCTTCAAAAAGCAGAACAACAGCACTCGAAGCTATTAGGAGAGATTGCTGCCAAACACTGGTCGGCTGACATAAAAAGAAAAAAAGAGAGAAGAGAAAAAAGATACAAAAAAAGAAAGAAAGAAAAGTCGAGAATGAACTTTTGATCCCCACGGAAGAAAGCGGGGGTGGGGGCAAGAACCGGGTGCCACCCGGACTCATTGCGCCCGCCAAAGCTCAGGGGTGCGGGAGCGGTGGGGTCTTTCCGAGGTCTCTGGGCTCGGGCTCGGGCTCGGGCTCGGGTTTGCAGCAGCAGCCGCAGCAGCTCCTGGCTTCCGCGGGGGCGCGGAGATCCCGGCCGCTCGGCCCCTGCGCAGCGCCACACGCGCGTGCCCACTTGTTGCTCAGTGCAAGAAAACCCAGCACGCGCCGCACTCTTTTGACTCCCAGAGAGCTGCAGCTCAGCCTCGCACCGCTCCAGGCCATCCACAGACCTGACCCTCACCTCCACCAATGGTCGAATGACTGCACTTCCAGCCATGACTATTTTTTAAAACACCAAAACATTCCTCTGTATCTCAGTGTCAGACAGGCAGCATGAATCCGGAGGCTCTAAGAAGTCAAATCCACAAGGATAGGTGCTACCACGACCTGGAGAATTCAAGACTACTCAAGTCCAGCGGGGTACCCCAGTCTTGCGCCCCCTTCCCCTAAATCATTGGACCTGCGTTGCCTGCTATGACACCATCCCTAGCTGGAAAGCAACGTTTTCGTCCTTACTGTAGAGATCAACTACAAAGTATTCCTTTTAAAAGTTTATTTTATCTCCCCTAGATTTTTTTTTAATTTTGCCGGCCGGGGGGCGGGGGGAATGTCTCATTAAGGTCATAACAGTTGTTTTTCAAATATTTGACTTTTTCCAATAGTTTCACTCACCCAGGGGTGGCGCTGCCGCACCATCTCCTCTGAAACTCAGTAGTTTTTTTTTCACAACCAAGTGGGTTGTGAGTGTGGCTACCCAGCAGGAGATAGAGGGAAGGAAGGATTTTGACATCTAGTCATGGCTACCATTTACTCAACTCGTAACTAGAACTTTTCAAGGACTCAGGAAACGACAGTTTTAAGAATTTAAGAGTTCCATCCCAGTCCACCAAGCCCAGAATAAATTAGACAGTCTTTTCAAGAAAGCCTTAGAGATTAAAAACCCTTCAAAACTGAGCAAGAGAGGAAAAAGACAATTGGAGAAGTCCCACTTTATCTGGTTGTCTCCTCCTTAAAATCACCTATTTTACAGAATAGCATCAGGCTTTATCATCAGTATCAACAGACCCTTAAAATCAGCCAAAGCTCCAGCCTCCAAGTATTGGAAAATCTTCCAAATAGGATACTAGAAACTTCTATTTATAAACTGGGGGTGGTGGGGGGAGATTTCCCATCTACAGGTTTCTATTTTGGCCTAAAGACTCAATTACAGTCATTTTAGCAAGAGAATATCCACCTCCTGGCATTCTCTCTCCATTTCCTCCTCCCCTAGAGATGAACAGCGTTTCTTCTTTCAAAAATATAGCATGTATTTTAAAGAATAGAACGTGATTTCACCTTGCTCATTTGAGCTTGTATTTGCTACCTCCAGGAATAGCGTGTGGACTAGGGCCAGATGAACTTCAACTTGGGCTACAGATTTACGAGGTTCTGCTCCAGTGCCAAAGGCGCTTGGTAGTAAATAGTGAGCAAAACAGATACCTGTCTCCTGATGGATTCTGTTTCTCTCTCTCTCTCTCTCTCTTTCTGTCTCTCTCTCCCTCTCTCTCTCTCTCTCTCCCCCCTCTCCCTCTCTCATTATTTATGAAAACCACACACACCTTGCAAAGAAAAAGGGAAACTGGCTGTCTCTGTAGAGGAAGCCAGTGGCATCGCTGAGAGCCACAAACTGTATTTCTAAACAGCCCTTTCCTTGGTTCCGTCTCTCCTGCCCCACTTTTCTTTTCTTTTCTTTTTTTCTTTTCTGGACAGTAAAAAAAATGTATCTACTGACATTCTTTTAAAATTTTTTGTGAAGTAAAGCGTCATAGGATTTCCCTCCTGGAAACTATAAACTGAAGAAAAACATAAGCATAAAAAAGATTGCACGACTTTCCTAGGAGAGATGATTGGTCTCTGAGTGTTAGAGACCCTGGGACAGCTTTCAGCACAGGTTTGGGGTCATTCTCTCAGCTCAGCTGTCACGACCTCCACTATGCCCACTACCAAGTCATATCCTTTGCGGGAAGGGACACAACGCAGGAGATCTTTTTATAAAAATCCATTGGGTTATGTTCTTGTTTTCCATGGAGGAGTTTTAAAACTCATTGCAACACGAGTTCCATTTGTTTTTTTCCGCCAGAGTTCCAATAACATGGTAGCATAAAGGTAACGCAGCCCATAGTTCTCCAAGACATTTACAGTACCACGGTCACTACCTTCTCCGGGACTGGGGTGGCACCTCGCTCCTGCCGACCCCCAGCACGGCGGATTCCAGAAGCGCCGACTCGCTACCCACTCCCGCCCCGTGCCGCCGCCGCTGCCTTCCCCGTTTCTACTCCCTGGAGGAGAGCTACAGGTTGCAAATCCAACCAACCTCATAATCCATTTTTTTTTCCTTCTTCTTTTGCAAAATCACTCACAAAGCTCTCCCTTTCGCGCCCTCGCCCGCTCCTCCCGCGCCGGGTCCCCCAGTCCAAGCCACAAAGTCCCCTTCTCGCTTCCCGGGTCTTGCACTTTAAGGACCGCGGGCTGGGGCTCTGTCTTTCCCTTCACCCGGTGCAAGGACCTTGGGAATCTGAAGCCTGGAGTCCGCTATACTCAGGACCACAGATTGCCTTTTTTTTTTCCAGACCTTGCACCATGGGAAAAATAAAATAAAATTTAGGAAAGGGAGGGAACAACCGCGGAGAGCCAACACAGTCACGCAGCGCCCAAAATACAAACACCGCGGCCGCCAGAAATCCCGCCAGCTTCTCGCTCTCCCAGGCTGTCCTGTCAAGGTTCCCCGCGTCCCTGCACGCTGGAAGGCGCCGCAGGTGCAAACGCGCACCCCTTTCCCGCCCCCACACCCCCAAATTCCCGTCCCGCCATCAGCCTCTCTGCACGGGATGAGCGGAGGGAGCGCGCCGGGTGTTCCGACTCCCTCGACTACAACCAAGAAAGAATAATTTTCAAAAAGTATTCAACATCTCCGCCCCCCTATCCAAAGCTAAAAACCTCCCCAAAACACAAGAGGAAGGGGACACCGAAAACATTCGTCTCTCATTTAGGAAGATCACAGCTCTGAAAGGAAAAGAGTAGACACGATACTTCATTTGTGTTTATGACCAAAAAAAAAAAAAAAAAAAACCACCCGAGGAAGGAGTTCGGTTACATTTTTCCTCCCAAATCTCAGCTCGGCTGGAAGGCAGGGAATCTAAGGGACCAAAACCGGGGGAAGGGAGCCACCCGGGCGAGCGAGCAGGCAAGCGGACAGCCTCCCGGAGTTGCCCAGGAGGACCGGATCGGGGAAGGAAGGAGAGGCCGGGAAATGAGAAGGAAGGGAGGGAAGGGGAGACTGGAGCCGGGGAGCAAGGGAGGCGGTTTGCAAGCGAGCAGAGAGAGAAAGAGAACAGCCGCACGAATCCAGCGCGATCACAAGCCGTACGCAAGCAGCAGCAGAAAGCGAGAGCGCGAGCGCGCGTCCTCTCCGCGGTCCGAGGCCAGACAGCCCCCAGACCGGCCTGGATCACCCCCTAAACACTGCCTAGTCCTCTCCGCTCCGGCCGCCCCTTAACTCCCCTCCTTCTAGCCTCCACCTCCTTCTCAAAAACCAAAACAATCTAAGGGAGGGTGGCAAAAGCCTCCCCAAACCGGCCGATTCACTCAAAGACAACAAAAATAATAATACTAATAAATACATATAAATCTATGTCCTAGAGTGGGAGAGACGTGGGACTAGTCTTCGGCATTTATTTTAACACCTGACAGCTAGAATAAATAAATATATACATTTATATCAATAGATACACATAGGAAACTTGGAGCCAAAGCATTTGGCAAAAGCGGGAAAAAAAAGAATTAAAAGGTAAAATAATGATCATGAGCAGCGGCGGCGACAGCAGCGGCAACGGCGGCGACGGCAGCGGCAGCGGCGGCGGCGGCGGCAGCAACAGCAATAATCACCTGGTGTCCGGCCTTTCCTAGAAACTTCTTGCATCACCACTTCTAAGAACCCCAGTTCTAAGAATCAACAGAGCTCAATTCTCGGAATTTGAGCTGCGGACTTTACCATTGCTACGTGGCAGGGGAGGACTCCGTGTCAGCTCTCCGCAATTTTTACCTCCTCTGGCCCATAAAATTCGCTCCAAGCCACAGTATTTTCACACTGTCTGACATGTTTCAAGTTTCTTATAGGACAAGTGCCTTAGATATGGAGGTTCCCTTGCGAGGGTCGAGGAGACAGAAAGTGGCTCTCCCTGTCAGAGCCCCGCAAAATGGTACGGCCCGCTCCGCCACCGTCACGTGGGCTCCTCCTCTGTGACGTCACGTCTTCTCTGTAGCAAAGCTCGGCCTCTGGAATTCTGAGAACTAATTTGCTATTCGGTGACATAAGAGGCGGAGTGCGCTTTGCTTTCCCGGGGTCTGGGGCTAATTCTTCCTCTCTTACCCATAAACTCAGCTCCTCGAGCTAAATACACAAAAGGGAGCGAGAAATTTGAACCTTTGGAACAATGATATTACCTATAGGAGGTTTAGAGAGGCGAGTAAGAGGGGGAAAAAAGAAAAACAATAAACACCACAGCTCTATCCAGCTAGAATATTAGGCACCACGAGAAAAATATTTGCCAAGCAGTTTTCGGTGGGTTCATTTGCTTTATTTTTATTTGGGACGGGGCGGGGTGGGGTAGGGAATGTTTTTGGTTTTTGACTTTTTGGTGTGGTGGCTTGTGATTTCTGGTGGTTATATTTTGATGATTTTTGGATTCTTGCTTCTGATTTTTGCCTTTTGCAAGTTTGTGGTGTTACGTAAATCGTAGGATCCGTCATCAGCTGGTTTGTGTGTGTGTGTGTGTGTGTGTGTGTGTGTGTGTGTGTGTGTGTGTTTCTTTTCCTATCTAATTGCTCAAGCATTTTAAAGATGTATTATTTCAATTCTGGTACTATTGGAAGAAGCTTAAATTTTTGGTTATCTGTGACAATCCCAACCCCCACTTTTTTTTTCTTCCTTCCTTTGGTGCGATTTCCTTTTTCCCTTGGACTTTTACTGAAGGGAGGCTCTCCTGCACTTGAGAGTACTGTTCAAAGGATTTGTTTTAGTTCGGTTTGTTTCTTTCTAGGACAACAAGCAGTAGATTTGCTCTTTCTGTTATTGTTGACTCAGGAAATTTCTTGTTGTTGCAAGAAACGTGCGCATTGGGGTATGTGTGTGCGTGTATCATATAAAATTCTGAGCCAAATACATGTTTGTGCTTTGCCTTTTCTTAAGGTCTTGAATTTGTTTTTTCTCCCTGAGCTCGTTTCAAGGTCGTTGTAAGAAATCTCTTCAGTCTGTTGAAGGGATCAGCCGGAGGGAATTCTAAAGGCCTGCCTTGCCAGTATCTCAGATACTGCGTGGATTCAGAAGAGACTGTGCTACAACTAAGACGCACTGCTCAGCGCACAGTCCTCTCAGTGCTGGAGGAGAGTTGAGGGGAAGAGGAGAGGGGAAATCTATCTCTTTTTCTTTATTCCTTTCTTTTAAAAGGCAAACACAGTGCAAAATCCTTTCACTGTGGGCCCTGGTTTGTTTGTTCAGAGATGCTAGCTTCCCTATTTAAATGTTGGTTGGGGTTTTTTCCCCCTCCTACTCATCCCTGAATGAGGGAGACTCTTGTTTCCCTTATGTCTCTCTGCTAAAAGAAGGGTGTGAGGGGAAAATAATATTTCAGATTCCTCAAGAATTAACCCAAAACGTTTGGACCAAAAGCAGCTTTCAAAGGTCAGGCTGTTCTGAGCTTTGGCTTGGAGAGTCCTTCAGGCAACTCATTAAATCCTGAATGAGTTCTTAAAGGTTCCAAAATATTTCTTCACATATTAATTTCTAGTAAAGATATCTCCCCCAAACAGTCTGCCTACTGCAACCTCAAATTTGAGTTTATAATGGGGAGAAGGTTGCCGCTTGTTTGCTGTGATACTGGGGACCTCTTAACACTGATAAAAAGTTTCACCCATCCCAGAGAATACTGTTGTTGGTGTACCTCCCCCCATACACACACACGCACACACACACGTGCACACTCCTCAAAAGGCTGTGTGCTGCAAGTTTTAGAACCAGGGGAAATCCAAAAAGGTTGATTATTTTCCACAAGGCCTAGAGCTTCAGAAATATGCTCAAGTGTCTGTCCCTGTGAAATGTGAATATTTTAATACGTATTGACAGATGGATTACTGCAGCTTCGGTGGAGAAGCCTGTCTTGTGAAGGATTTCTGAAAAATATACATCGGCCTAATCCTGTCACTGTCGTTGAACATTGTACCCCCAAAGACGCATGACTTCGGCAAGTGCAAAGGCTCCCTGCCAGGAGGCAGAATACCTGCCTTTGTATTGGAGTCCCCTTCCCTCTTGTTTTGAAGAGTTTTAAACGAATCCACTGAACCCAAAGTGACACCCTGATTTTGCTGAGACGGTTTCCTTTGTGTATTTATATGTCCGACTTCTATCTTTTCGTGAGGAATAAGCACTTGAGAATTTCTCAGATGCACCTATGTGGCTTGGTATGTGAATGATATGGCTCTGCTATATTACTGGTCCTATACTAGGATTACTTTTGTGATATTTGGCCACTTTTTTTGTCAAAACTGCCATCTGCCACATCCCCTGATCCCCACCCGCAATTTTCAACACACACAGCGCGGTGCTCGTGTTCCCATTGCCACTCCACTCTTAGCCCCATGGGGGCGCTGCCGAGCAAAGGGAAATGTGCTCCCTCAGGCAGAAGGAGCCTAGGTGGGGGCTGGGCACGAATTCACCCTTCTCTGGCCTCAGCCCTCTTAAATTCTTTGCTGGGAGACTCAGGAGGGCGAGAGAACCCGCCGTATAGATAGTTAACCCCAATAGTAGGCACCTCAAACCTTAGCATTTTGCTTCTGATACCAAGTGCCAGAATCCCACGTTTTTTTCAATGTGTTTACATGTAAAGAAATTGACCAGAACAGGAGACCCATTGAAAAGAGACTGAATAACGGGAAATAAGAAAGATTATTGGAAAAAAAAAAAGACAGAAGGAAAAGAAAAGAAAAAGAAAGATTATGCAAAACATTCTGGACACTTACTTTTAGGTGCCCCTCTTTCTCTTTCAACTGAATGACTGGTGAGGAAAATCGTGCACCCACGTCTCAATCTCTTCAATTCCTAGGAAAGTAACTTCATCAAATTTCATACCAACTTAATTTCTTCCTGGATCTCCTTCCTTCTTACTGTGCCTGGTCTCTGCCCAGTCAGTTCCCATTGGCATTGCGATGTGGGCCTCCCTCCCTCCCTCGAGCAGGGTTCTGGTGTAGCAGTAGAGAAAGGATTGACTCGAATATATTCAAATTCTTTTCAATCCTTTTAGGAAGCCCTGAAGAGTGGTTCCATGTCTGGGGTCTTTTGAGTGATTCCTGCAGACTTGGGGACACTGTCTAGCAACTAGTGTCATCGTTTCATGGTCACCGTTTGTTAATACTTGGAGGACCAGGCCAACTACTTTGCCTCGTGAATTGAGCACAGGAATAGGTTCCTGATTACAGCTCCTGGGTAAATATGAGTTTTATTATAAAATAAAATACCCTGGTCCTAATGCTATGTTTATTCAAGGAAAGGAACACATTTTACATCCAGTTCCCTTCACAAAACCTTCCCCACAATTCAGTTCTAGTTGAAAAGGAACCTATCTTGGACTTAACATGGTTTCATCTGTCCTGCTTCTTCATCTTTTCTGCTCTCCTCTCTCTTTTTCTTTCTCTCTTTTTTCTTCTCTCACCTTTGTTTCTCTCTCCCTTCCTTTCCTTCCTTCTTTTCTTCCTTCTTTCCTCTTTCTTTCTTTCTTTCTTTCTTTCTTTCTTTCTTCCTTTCTGTCCTTCTTTCCTTCTTACTTTTTTCATGTACTGAGGCCTGAACCTAGGACTTATAACACTGAGCTACCACCCCAGTCCATCTGGGATTTTGCTTGTTTGGTTTTTTTGTGCTTTGAGAACAAGGTCTTGCTAAGCTGCCAGGCTAGGCTTGAACTTGCAGTCCTCCTGTCTCAGCCTTCCTCATTTCTCAGGAGCTCAAAACAGGAAGTGGATTTAACCTGTCAGGAACCTTTAGTACCTTGGTAGGTCTTTCAGTTAACAGATCACAGGATCGTAGGTTTGGGAACTAGAAGGTTGGGAAGGACTCTCACAGATCACCCACTCCTCCAGGATTCCTTCCTTCCATAGAACATACTGGCCTCTCACAAGAAATGTGACCCTAGCAACACAACTGAAAATAGGTCTGTGTGGTTTGATAGTCCTGTGTTACCTTACAAAATCAGGTTGAACTGACATCTGGGTTTGGAGGTAGGTATCCTGTTTTCTTTCAAAACTAAGGAAAGCAAGGCTACATCAAACCCTGTGTAAACTCTAAACTGGTTCTCGGAACCAGTTCCTGGTAACAATGAGTATGGCAGTCTTGATGGTTGTTTGGGCTTGGTGATTTTGTGACTTATGCTGCAGTAGTTGACACTTTACTTTTGATGAATGCTGAAGATATTATCTATCTTACTTGTTAAATTTTACCTCTTTGTTTTATTTCAAGTCCTTCACTTAGAACTGCTTTAAAACAAGCTCTGTGTATTATCCTTGGACAAAAGAAAGAGTTTCTCAGTAAGTCTTAAAGAAATTGAGACCGAGGATGTAGATTAGTGGTAAAGCACCTGCCTAGCCTACTCAAGGCCTTGCGTTCCATTCCCAGCACCTCCAAAACAATTAAAAATAAATTGAGCAGAGAGTTTTGAGACATTTAAAAAAGATAGAACGATTTCCAACCACTGACTTCTGAGAAGGAGGCATCGATGTTTAATTTTGATCCATATGGTGGGAGCATTTGGCCTTTATTATTCTGAGATATTTTCCCCCTCTTGCAAACCTTTTCATCCAGGTTCAGGTCCCCCCCTCCCAACACTGCTTTTCCACACTTTTCTCACCTACTTAAAATGGAAACAAGTATCTGCAGCTTAAAATAGAGAAGCTATAGGGGTGGGGGGGCACATAATCATTTGTTTATTGCATTTGATCACTGTTTTGAATAACAAGATTTTTCACTTCCTGTGAAACCGTAGCATGAGGGAAAGCAGCAGCTGGACTTGGAGAGAAGAAGGCAGGAAGAGGCTGGAGTGTTTGTAAACGCCAGTGGCCACCCTCTGCTGCCTACCCTGCTGCGCCTAGCTGTCTCTCCTACCTAAGGCTAGAAGTGGAAAAACTTGATTTGCGTGTTGTGCCTGCAATTTTTTTTTCCTTTCTTCTTCCCCACACCGCCCTCTGTACACCTGACCGTGCACAAGCCTATCTACTGTTGGCTCCAAGGCAGGGAGAACTAGAGGAGAGCAGAAGAATGTGCCCAGGGAGGGAGCACTCGGTACTTTTCCATTCACATCTCCACAGTGGCTTTTCTTGTTTATTTCAACCTCCACCCGCAGAAACCTTTCAGCTGCCTGAAATTCGAGTCATTAAACAGCTCCCTGAGGTCAGACTGCAGAGGCTCCGTGCGTGTTTCCTACATGCCAGGGTCCCTGTAACCTGTGTGCATCCAGGGACACAATTCGAGCTGGGAGGGAGCATGGTGTGAAGGAGAAGAAGAGGAAAAACAAAACAAAACAAAACAAAACAAAACAAAACAAAAACAACAACAAAACAAACCCCAAACTGGACTCGTTGTAAAAAACCCTTGGTTTCTAATTACAGCTCTGCCTGGAACTTTTTATGGGACGTTGAGCAAAGTTGCTTGAGAGGACTCAGTTTCCTCAGCTGCGTGAGGCATGACCTAGATGAGTGCGTTTCTGCTCTGAGCTCCATGCCTGGACATCTAGACACGTATTTACATAATTTAGGGTGGGGAGGAGGAGCTCTGTGTATCTGTGTACAGGGGGTGGGGCAAGGGGTTAAAATATAAACTTCTAAGAAAGTGGTCCTAGAATCCTCACCTCTATCAATTTTTAACCAATTAGAGACCAAAGTCTGGGATTATGCTGAGTCTAAAAGCCGATTAAAGATTTTAAACGTTAAGAGTTAAAAGAGGCAGGTTTTTAAGACCTTGTACCTTTGATCACCACCATTCATAATCAGAAGTGACACATTCCAGGTGCTTTTTCTGCCCCATAGTTGTTCTTCTTCTCCTTTTTTTTTTTTTTTTTTTTTTTTTTTTTTTTTTTTTTTTTTTGTTTTCCCTTTTTGTTTTTGGCAGTCGTCCCAGTCAGTGATAGGAAAGAGATGATACTTGTTAACTGGATAGTCTTTACGCCACTAGTTCCATGTGGATGTGGAAAACACTTCATAACATTCTGAAGAAGATACGGAGCGGGGGAGAGAAGAAGGGGAGGACCTAGAGAGAGATTCTGGGTAAGAAATACAGAACTGGCTCAAGCATTACTGTATAGAAAGTAATTATTTAAAGTCAGAGGAAATGACAGAGGAGGAGTTTGCCCTTAAAATATAAAGAAAAAAGAAGCAGTTTTGATCTACCAGATCAAACTTGAAAGCAATAAAATAACACTTTCTATCAATATTTTCTACACTTTTTCAATTTCCATTCTTTTAAAAGAAAGGTCACAATGTTTTCAGATCTGACTGTTGATGATCTAAGGAGGTTAAGAGATCCCATTGGCCTCAGAAAATAGCAAAGTGACTACTGTTTATTAGCAGTGACCTCCCCCTACTTAGACTGCCTGGGCTATTGTACCTATGTGTAAGCAGGTGTAAAGCTTACCAAGCTGACTCAGTGGAAAGACACTGAGAGACTAGAACTAGGAGGGTCCTTAGCCTTATGTAATCTAATACTACTGATGCTATATCTTTGGAAACTGAGGCTCAGACAGAATACATTTGCCACAGGGGCTGTCACAGAGCTAGATCCGTAACTTTGATAACTGTGCTCTAAATCCACTATGCTTTTTACGTGGTTTATTATGGAAAAGAATTTATAATGGGCAGTCTCACGAAAGAGTCATTTGCTGTGGCATCACATTCAGAAGAGGCTTTTGACATTATCTCCACTGGGTCTGCACATCAAGCTGAGTGGTATATGAACAAGACTGAAAGAAGACCATCACATACAAGAACCACTTGTGGGTCCCAGTGCAGGACCAGTGTCTTATGGTACTGCGATTTAATACTGTTCATAAATCTACGCTTGTCTGGTGAATAGCACAATTGTATTATTCTTATGTCTATGCTGGCATTAAAAGTGTAAGATTTGAAATATATTTGGCTTAGAAGCAATGACCAGCAGCTGGCATGCCTAATGTTCAGATCTGGGTGTCCGATGCCATACCTTGGTAACAGGAAAAAAGGCTTCCTGGGGGAAATGGCTCAGTAGACTGGGGCAGGTAGTATACAAAATGCGACTGGAATGTCATCTAGCACTGTGCATAAGGGAATTACTGAAATCAAAATGATATCATAGGGGATATTTCAAGGAGACACGAGGGCCTTTGGAAGCGCTCCTGGTTGCCAAGGTTGAAACAACTGAACAACAAAATGGAATATATTTTGGATTATAATCCTGAGTATAAAATAAAGTACACACTGATACAAATGCATCATGGAATAAATTAATAAATAGGCAAGAAGAGGCCAATATCTCATGCAAAAGAATGCCAAGTAGTATGTATAGATACACTGTCCTCTAAGAAAGGAAGCATAAATCGCTACTCTCCTCTGTGGATTGGGTATAGTAACATCTTTCCAAATAGTTCATTATATAAAGGGAATGAGGACAGAGTAACTTAACAAAGAAAAATCTAATAAACCCCATCTCAGTCAGCCAATCAAAGTCAACAGTGATAAATCACGTTGATGGTATATCCTGTTGACAGTCTTCTCCTAATAATACTTAAAGTAAGCATGAGAGAAACATCAGACAAGTAGTAGTAAAGGGGCATCCTACAAAATACTTGACTAACAATCCTGAAAGCCATCAAGGTCATCAGAAACAAGGAAAGTCTGAGGATCTACCATGGTCAATAGTAGCCAAAGGAGACATGATGGTGTAATGTAGTGTCCTGGGTGGGGTCACAGAACACAAAAAGACAAAAGATAACCCTCAACAAAACTGAATCAATGATGGACTTTAGTTAATAATGCGTCAGAATTGTTTTATTGTTATAAATGTACAAATTTAAGATGTTAAAGGGGAAACTGGCCTCAGTATTCTCTCTACCATCTTATCAATTTTTCTGTTAACCTAAAACTGGTTTTAAAATGAAGTCTGCAAGTTGGAAAAATATACCCATGTGAAGTTTTGGGTTTTCTTTCTTTTCAGTAGTAGAAACCTCCTAAAACCTCTGAAAATCTTGATTCCCACTCAGTCATTTTCCTCACATAGAGTCAGGGAATCAGGGGGCACCTCCCTCATTCTTTTACTTTACTAAATTGAAAGCAATTTTATTTCTGAATGCCACCATCTGTATAATGAACCATCAGGAAATCACTGGGGAGGTGCCAAAGGCCGGTGAAATGCCATTATGGGAGTAGATGACTCAAGCCACTTCATCAATCCATGCAGTCAACATTTCCCTGTGGAAACCTTCTGGAGGAAACAAGACCCTCAAAGATCTCGCCATCGGTCCGCATGGATCATGGGAATTCATTGCTGAGGTTACAGGAGACCCAAGTGCCCCTTCTAGAGTGTTTGCTATTTCATTGCCTGACTCCAGTAGAGCTGGGGTCTCATCAGAATTGTAACTCGAGATGTCTAGAGAGGAAGCATGGATCAGACCCTGTCACTCTACAAGTTTGTCTTCATTATTTACATAAAACCTCATAATCTAAATACTGAAAGTCTCTATCCTCATCTTTCAACTCACTGGTTCTACAGTTGAGAATGGTCTAGAGAGGGAAGTGACTTATGAAGACAACTTGACAGATTAGTGGTGGAGTTGTTTCCCATCAATTCCACCTTGAACCACTTATTTTGCTACAGTGTCTACTTTAGTACAACAGAGAACTGCTACTACATTGAGGTACATTATAATTTCAAAAATACTTCATTAATTTCCAACACTTGTCAGTTACCAATGGCATTTAGTTCTAGTGCTGAACCTGAGTTTTAAGTATCTTTTCCCTGTTTCCTTCACCTTGCCCATGCCTACCAGCCTCTCTGCCAAGTCTTTATAAGACCTTTGAAACATCACTTATATTGGTGAAATGCAGCAAGACAGAGTCCTGCTAGTATGTCACTTCATATGAGTTTTTCAGAGACCTACTTGGCCCCATGTATCAAGGATCATAAATGTAGTCATGCTGTTTGGCCCGGTAATTCTTCTTCTAGGAATGTATCTTCAAGGCATGTTTCCATGTTGCAGGGAAAAGGGTATGCACCCTAGCATTCTATCTAACATAATATTTGAACAATGTGCATGTCTCATTATGACTGGGTTGGGAGAAGGGGTGTCAGTAGATAAATGGTTAAACAAATTACAATAAAATTAATTCTAAAAAAATATAATTGAAAAGTATGTATGACTTATTAAGTAAATAGAAATAGATGTGTGTATGTGCCTATACCATATATGTGTGTGTGTATAGTATATTCACAGTTATGTTTTAAAATGCTCTTCCTAGAAAATAGGCTAGATATAATAAGAATGAATAATTAACAAAAATATTTGCAGTGACTGTCTTAGGGTAGTAGATTGTGGATGCTTATCTCCTTTATTTTTATATCTGCCAAATTGTTTAACAACTATCTATCATCTATCTCACGCACACACACTTAAGACATGAAAACCCCTAACTGATGTCTTTTAAATGTAGATAATTATTCACAGTTATGAATATTTGACTTAAAGTTGGAGCCACCCACAACTGTAGGGTCCACAGCAAAAATGAGAGCTGCCCACACATTCATGAAGAGACTCTTTCACTCTGGATGACTCGCGTCTCTACAACAAGAAAAGAAGCAATAAAATGTGACCCTTTCTGTGTGCACTGACAATAACAAAATGAGGTAGATTCTGTAACTCTTTGATCTGTCTCTTCCCCCTTTGGCGGTAGTGTGATTATCTTGATTTTTTTTTCGTGCTCCACGGCATTTAGAAATGTCAAAGAGTTTCCTGGTTACTATGCTATCTCTGTGAGGCCACTCATATGCTCTCCTGATAGACAGAACTTCCTTGGGGTAGTCTTGGGTCAACAAGTCATTTATTTATTTATTTTTTAATTTTATAACACATTTGGCTAGTGAATGCTGAGGAAAAAAATTAAAAGCAATAATCTCAGTGATTCATCATCAGTGAATCACCAAGCTGGTAAGAAATTTGGGAGGTATACTTTTATTTGGGTTGCTAGCTCTCAAAGAAGGTCATCAGTATAGACATCAGAATTCAGGGGTAGAGAAAGGAATACAGGTTCCTTAAACCACTGATATGATTCCTCATTCTCATCTTGTTCTATTTACATGTGTACTTCCTTGTTCAAACACACAACGTCTTCTTAGGGCAGGAACTGTGCTAGATGCTGGGGCAACAAATATGACTAAACATGGTACCCTGAGTCCCAGTGGACATGACATCTACTGAGGAGATAAAGATCCAGAAAGCTTCTGAAATTTGCTTTAAGTTACACAAAAGATCATGCTGGAGCCAGGATTACCTGCCAAATGTCCTGATTCTGAGCCCAGTAAAACTGCACAGCTTCTTTGTAGAAGCTATTCTCTGACCCCAAAAGCATTGAGTCCCTCCCAAAGCAGGTTCAACCTCATTAAGTGATCCATTATTGATTAGAACAAAGTGTAACCCAGCCCAGCCACCTCAATGTACCATCCAGGAAAAACCAATACCCAGCGTGGGAAGATTGGCAAAGACTGATGCACATACAACCTCAGCTTTCTACACCATCGCTGCTGTGTTAGCTCAGCATTCAGGTGAGAGATTCACAGCTAAGAATGAACACAGGTTTGGGCTCCAAGTCTGCACTCTCACTTCACTCTTAACAGCCCATCCTCTTCTTAGGAAACCTGGGCCCTGATTTTTATGCCTTCTTGGATCCAGTATCTGATAGATACTGCTATAGACAGACCACCCAGAGTTGTACTACCCCCAAATAGACATCCAAAGTGTTGGCTCCAGGACCCAACACCAATGCTAGCAGGGGCTGGGCACCTGGTAGATCTTGATGCTTATGCAACCAAGGCCATATTCACTTTAGCCCCATGGGCACCCCAGACCTTTGGGTCACCAACCCCTAGGTGGTATCTTCAGGTTTCAGCCCTGTGTCCAGACGAATTTCCTTAACACCCTAGACAGCAAGACCCGGCCTGCCTCAGAGGTGGAGCCATCTGCCAGGAGATGGTCAGGCAAGGACAGATTGAATATTCTGTTAGTCAGCTTTCCATTCTTATAAAAATACCTGTGATAATCAATTTATAAAGAAAGGTTTGTTCTGGCTCACAGTTTTAGAAATTCCAGCCATCACTGATTGGCCCTGTTGCTTTGGGTCTGCAGCGAGCCAGCATGTCCTGGCAGGAGCATGTGATGAACCAAAAAACACCATTTACATCATAGCTGCGAAGCCAAAGGAGACAGGAAGTGGAAGGGACTGGAGTCCCCCTATCTTCTCCAAGGGCACACCCTCAAGGCCTCCTAGTAGCATCTAACTCTTGGCGTATCCACCACTTTCCAATAGTGGCAAGCCAGACCCCGAATCTCTAATACATGGACCTTTGGGGGACATTGTAGATCCAAACTGTCAGGTACAATGACAAGGGCATAATGATGTCATACAAAATTTAACAATACTGGAATTAGTTGGCAGTTGAGCGGCTTTCAGTGTCTAAACATGAAATCATTACGACCAACCTTACCTTCTGGAGGCACAAGCACTAAAAATGCTCAGAAGAAAATGGGACAGAAAAGGATTAATAGTGATGTTAATAAAGGCCCTAAGAAAACTTGGTGACATGATTGTGAATCAGTAAATGAAGCATGGCCTCTAATTTCTTTCCAGATTCATCTCCTACTACAGTTTTCCACACCGGACTCTGAAGCATTCCCCAAGGACTCATGCACTTTCCTCTGCTCCACAAGCATGCCTGGTTTCTGCCTTTCCCTGATAAGCTATACACTCAAGGATAGAGGTAGCATCATTTTTGTTTTCTTAAAATTGTGTCCAACACATGTTGTTCATTTAGAAAATGTTGACTGGGTGAAAGTGGGTAGAGCTAAAAAAAAAATTTGATGTGAAATCTGAGGATCTGAGTTCCAGTTAAAGTTCCACAACTGACTAAATTCTTTGGGTCTCAGTTTCTTGTTCTCTAAAATGGTAATTTCTGTTAAGGGAGTGCATCAAAAGATTCCCATGAGACTTAAGTGCCACGGAGGGAAGGGTGCTTTGAAAATTAGAATGCACAATACAAAGTGATTGTTGAATGACTGAATGCATTAACAAAGGAGTGAACTATCACAGTTGTGTAGTCATCAAGTTATTCAGTAACACATTTGAAGACTTAGATTATATCTGGGGAAAAATGTCATTGAAGAAGTACCTTATCTTGACTTTGTTACCATTCTTAAATATGATTATTTCACTTCCTCAAATAGGTTAACCCTTTAGGCACTGGAAGACAGAAACGGCAGCTAAGGATTCATACTGATCCAAAGAGAATAAAAAAGATCATCAGAAAGTCGTTTTGTTCTTGAAATGCAGAATTGGAAATGAACTATTTTCCAGTAGTAGGAACTGAAATCCAGTATAAGATCCTCCTTTTTGGTATCTTCTTCCTCTTTCTTCCTCCTCATTTTACCTTAGCTCTTCCCCACCCCTCTTCTGCACCCAAAGAAAAATAAATGAGTTATTTTGAGCTAACTTCAGTCTTAGAAAAAAGTGCAAGCAAAATCCAAATGCATTAAGGCTATTTTCTAGGATCAACAAGATGACTTTTTATAAGATTTTTAAGCAATTGAGATGATAGGTGAGTTATCAAGAAAAGGATTTAGGATAACGGTCCACCAAAAGCCTGAATGACAGGAGGAGTGCTGGTCTAACTCTAGCCTAGTGAAAGAATCCCTAAATTTATCCCTCCTACCTCTGCCACAAGTGGAGAGTGAGCCCCATGAATGTTAAGTTGAACATCAGAAGAGATCCTGAGCAAGCTGGGCTTCAGAGGGAGAAAGGCAAAAAGAGCCCATGTGCTGGAAGGAGCGAGGGCTTCGCTCTCATAACTGAGCAAGACAACAAGCGAGCACACGAAACAGTGAATGTTTGTTAGAGTTAAAAAGATAAAAAGAATAACCACTTAAAAGCACATCTCCTGCTTTTTGTAGTCTATATCATCAATAGGCACCTGAATGGAATGGCAAATCCAGTGGACTCCACAGGTTCAGGTGCACAGCAAGTTTTAAGGTGGCTGGTGGTGGACTGTGGTGGCCTGAGACCTCCAGGAATTGGTAGCCTACCTGCTCATCTTTGCCAGTTTTCCCAGCTCCAAGCTTATTTATTTTTGTATTTCTACAGGTGACAGGGAGAGAATACTGATATATATGGCATGAAAACAGCAATCTTGGACTCACCCCAGAGTAGGTGAGCTAGGACAAAAGAAAGAAGCCCAAGCAATGGCCACCAAGAGTGTGGACAGCCGCCTTTCCTACATGGTTAAACAGACCCCTCCCCCCTTTTTTTCTTTTCCTTTTCACTCATCCTGCTTCCAAGATCGCTCACTCAAAAACACCTGTGGAAACCACATTCCTACACAAAACTAAGTATATCTGGAGGAAACAAAGCAAAGGTAATGGCATAGCATGATGCTTCTCTTCATAACCCTGAGCACTGGAACACCTCGGTGAGAGAATTGAGGAAAGGTACAAGATTCAAGCATTTAGAACTGAAAAATGTGGAAAACCAAGATATTTTAAGTATTCATATATTTCCATCAGGCTGTAGTTTTTCAGTACAAAGTAAACACCTGTTCATAGCTTCAGGTCTTAGGAACATGCAGCCACAGAAGTTACAAACTTACTACCAATTATTACTTGAGGTCTTACCCAGTGCTATGCTTTGCATAAATAAAAAGCAATTCAGATCCATTTCTAAAGGAGGTTATATTTCCAAATAAGTAGACAAGCATTGCACAAGTACGTCCACAGACGGGTATTTTATCACAAATGATGGCTACTGAAATTCAGGTGATAAATAGGTAGTATGAAACTGGGAAAGAATATCATTTACCCAGATGTACAGAGTAAACTTTTAGCTGAGACTTCAAAGAAGAGGATGGGTTAGCCAGGTCAAGAGTGTTGGGGAATGTGTGCCAAGCAGAGAGAACAGAGGTCAAGCAACAGTTTTAAAATGAATTCAACAATGGAATGTTTAATGACCTGAAAGAGACCAGCATGGTAGAAGAGAAAGTTGGGAATAGAATAAGGAGCTAGATCACATAGTTCTTCTTAGGTCAAGGGCAGGAATTTGTAGTTTATTCAAAGTGCATCATGAAATCACTTAAGGTTTTTTATGCAGGATGGTGACATGATCTGATTTATGTTTTAAAGAATCCATCTTACCTATTTTGTATAAGTAAGGGGCAAGAGGTTCTTTAAAGAGACGATTGTAGAAGCACTGGTGAGATATAAAGGAGTTTGGGCCAGGGATGTGGCGGTGTAGGTGGTAGGTGTAGAAGGATTTGAGACATGCTTTGAAGTTAGAATCCACAAGCTTTAACAATAGATCAAGCCAGACATGGTGGTGCATGCCTGTAATCCCAGCACTCCAGGAAACTGAGGCAAGAGGATCGCAGCAAGTTAGAGCCCCGCCCAGGCAATTTAGTGAGACACTGTCTCAAAAAAAAAAAAAAAAAATCTAGAAATGTAGTTCAGTATAAACATTCTGGGTTCAATCCTCAGTATCAGGACAACAACAACAACAACAACAAAAAAAACCCAAAGAAACAAAAATTACACAGAGTAATCATTTGAACATCTGTAGGGGAAAGAGAGGATTTAAAAAATGAATCCCAAGTTTTTAGATTGGGAGGCTAGATAAATATGCTTTCATTCACTGAGTAAGAAACATAGCAAAAGAAAATCTTTCTTTCGGAGAAGGTAATTGCTCAAACTCAGTTTGGAACATGGTATATCTGAGACAGAGGTCCTAGGGAAGTGTAAAGGTGCTTCTTGGGTGGATATTCAAGACCTGAATTCAAGAGATGTCAATTTGGAGACGTAAATATAGGATTCATCAACTTAGAGGCAGTATTTGAAGAACTGAAAAGCAGTAAAGATAAAATTGTCCTTAGAGATATTTAAGTTCAAACTCATTTCTCAGTTTATAATGACAGTGGGACCCAAGGAAATGACATTTGTTTTGGAAATTGTTCTGATCAGAGTAGGTCTTTCTTTGCCAAGGGCAGGGCTGTTTTCATTTCATAATGCATTCTCAACATTTGTCATCAAAATGGTCAAGACTGATAAGCCCTTTGAATGAAATATAATTCTGCAGATGTAGTTCATGGTACCATACTATCATTGCCTGTTTCAGAGTCTCTCCCTCCCTCCCTCTCTCTCTCTCTCTCTCTCTCTTTCTCACACACACATAAACACACTACTGGAGGTGAAACTCAGGAACTTTTCACTGAGTTGCATCCCCAGCACTTTTTTTTTTTTATTTTGGGACAAAATCTTGCTAAATCACTCAGACTGGGCTTGAACTTATGATCCTCCTGTCTCAGCCTTCCAGAGTTCTGGGATTACAAGTCTATGTCATCACACCCATGTCAGAAATAGTGAAAAACGTTGTGATTTTATTCACTAAAATTATAGTTATGATATAGAAGGCACTATTAGTTTATGTACCTCCATTATGGGTAGGTTCATATGTATACATTTGCATATGTTCCATCCAATTCAACAGATATGTAATGTGTAAGGAGTTAGAAGAGGAAGTCTCTGTCCTATACCAAACCAAGGCTACTACAGAAGGAAGGCACACGCACACCCACAAGCAATGGCTAGTGCTGTCACTGAGGTACAACCAACGTACTTTGGTTGACTCTAAGAGCATGACTGCTTTAGACTAAGAGTTCTGAGGAAGTGCGAGATTTGAATAAAATGATAATGTCAAATAACAAACATACCCTTGAAATAATAGACATCAAGACAATAGGCATAGCTTTAAAACAACAAAAACTCACAATTTATGCATCTCTTATTACATACTGTTCTAAGTACTTTGCAACTGTTAATCTGTTTAGCTATTACAACAATCTCATAACATGGGTGTTATGAAATCTGACATTCAATTACAGATCCCTATTTTACAAACTGTAAAGCATGAAAGTAGTTCAAACAGCTAACAGCAGCTAACAGCTGGATTTGAATCCTAGCCATCTAAGCATTGTTCTTAGTTACTATGCTCTACCACCTTAGGAGTGAAGGCCATGACTTCAGCAAACAGGGTAGAGGGAGCAAGGAGAAGAAGGTTGTTTCAGAAAAAGAGAAGAGCTGAGCAAATGGCACAGAGGTTGGGCATATACCTATTCATGCTTTGGTATTTTGCTGAGACCAGTGAATTATTTAGCTGTGAAAAGTGGATCAAAAACTGGGCATTTACCTTTGCTTGACTTTGTTTAACTTCCCACCAGTGTCTTTTCTTGCATCCTAGTACTAACAATGAAAAGGAGTTTTGCTCACTCATCTGAGCGAAGCCCAGTGCTATCCTCTTCATAGGTATTATAATTTCATCCCCACGATAGTCTTGGTAGGGAGGTGGTATTGCATTTCAAAAGGAGAAACGGTTCAAATCCTGCCTTCACTCGACCTCATTTTTTGAGAATGGTAGTGATTCCATATGAGGCATGTCAGTTTTAAGTTTCATGTTGCACCCACTCTTTGGTGTCTAGAATCCCCCAGGGATGGTGTATACCTATGCATTAGCACATGTAGCCTCTTTGACAGTGGAAAATACCAATTAATATCTTTGCCAAAATCTTCCACTCACTCTTGCAGTTGGCCAACCTTTGCCTCATGGTGAAAGTCAACATTTAAATATGAAAACGGGCTTCTGTTCCAAAAATTTAATTGCATTATTAGGAATTAGTTGAAACTGGGCTTTGTTCTATGTGGGAAAAGCTAGGAATAAGCCTGCCCGTAATACCCAAACCTGGCTCGCAGTTCAGATCAATTGCTAAAACACTTGATGCAATCCTGGACTGCATTGGTAGCAACACTGTGTCCAGCTCAGCGAGTACCCATTGTACTCACAGTACTTGGGGCACAGTTCTAGGCCATCCAAGGAGACTATAAATCAGTGTCTACAGAAAGGGACCTGCTCTAGCACGGATCCAGTGGCAAGTACTGTCAAATGTAAAGAATGACAATCAAGTGAGAGCTAGGTAAAAATTCACAGCCAGCCCTAAGGGCAGCCAGGGCTGAATTCCTAAGCATCAGCTTTGTTTGCACAAGTTAAATCTGGGAAGAAGGAAGGTTCTGATCAGTCCTGTTGTCTTCCAGATTGGAGGGAGAGTCATGACCTCAGCCCAGAACAACACTGAAGAGAACAACAAAAACAAAAGATAAGGTAACTGAAGCTTTTAGTGCAAGAGGAGGGAGGATGGAGGGAGTGAAAATTGGAATGTTTACTCTCATTTTCAAGGTCAGGGGTATAATGAAGACCTCATTCTTGAGTGCTGTTTAGAAAGAGACTCTCAAAAGAGTCTTCCCTGCATGCCAGTTACTAAACCATAAGTGTGTGATTATTTCTCTCTGTGCCTCTTGCCTTGGTTTGCTCATCTGTAAGAGGCAATAGCCACTGCTACCTTGCAGATACTCTTCTGAAGATTAATGGAGTGAAGTGCAGTGAATGGCTTGTAAACATCGATGTGTAGACTACACTGCTTTAGACACTGCCCAGCTGACCTCAGCTTCGGGTAAAAAAAAAAAAAAATCAACCTAGCCAGACTCATTTAATGGAAACTTCGAGATCATCTGGCCAACACCTGAAAGTGACAAATGAGCAGGGAAGAGGCGTGTGAGTCTTGCCCAAGGATTTTTGCACTGCTCAAGAGTACTCAGGAAGTGAGAGGCCCAAGGGATGGATATATATATATATATATACATTTTTTTTTCCAGAGAGTAAAATGGTGAAAACTGCTGTGAACCCAGGACTCACTCTGCTGAGTCTTGCCAACATGATCTCATTTTATTCTGACAGGAGCCATGGGAGGCAAATATCTTCATTTTAAAAGTCAGGAACCAGAGGTTCTAAATGTGAATCACCTCCCTAGGTCAGAGGGCCAGTAAGTAGGAAAGGGGTGTTCCAAGCAAGGTTAAATAAATCCAAACCCATGTTCTGGGCCCTGTACCATCTCACCACATTATCTACCTTCTTGCGAAGACCTGTATCTGAAGGTTTCCATAGCACCTACTGAAAATAATGGTGGCTAGGGAGGGAATGTTTTTGTTTTCTATTTTTTTTAAAGTCTGCCTCTGACTCACTGCATAACCCTCCTTTGTGCTGCTAAATTTTGTAATTTAAAATGGCTAAACATACCCAGTGACCCAGTCCTCTTTCACCCCTAATATTCAACAATGGGTGAGTCACATAAAAAGAAAGTTATCCTCCTTTGCTCTGAATCTATGTCGTTCTTAACTACAAAAATCACTTATTTAAGATTGTTCATGTGTTTTTTTAATGGTAATCTGGGTTTGGTGTATCCCTCCATCTGCACATTCGTCATGCATCCAAATGAACTCACATGATTACCAAGCCATACAATTATCACACGTGTAAGATACAGGTGAACAGATATATTCAGTGAATGTTTATTATGTGACAGGCAACTGGTAAGTAGCTGTAAAAGTATCACCAAGAAGTTAAAATCCAGACTGGGATTGCCGGCCAACTAAAAAACATTTTATTGTGTATTATAACACTAGTTAAAAAAAATCTGATGCTTAGAAAGACCAGTGGACATTGTTCCTGGCTATATTATTCTTATTCTCTTACTGAGGATTTTGTTTGTTTGTTTGTTTTTTGTTTTTTTGGTACCGGGGATCAAACTCACAACCTCGCGCCTGCCAGGCAGGAGCTTATGCCACTGAGTGAAATCCCCGGTTCTTCCTGAGAGTTGAAATTGAAATCCTTGTTTCTCCTGAATTATTTTCATGCACTGCTAAGAGAAAAAAATATTCATGGTACAAGTCAGTAGATTGAGTGGGGTTGTATTCTTAGGTTTGGATGTACACTGACCTTTTTCTGTAGAATTGTATCTAATAGCTCAGTCTATTGTCTGTCTGGTCCTCATTTTAGACTTGTGTATTACTTCTTTGTCCATATTTGACCACTGAGCTATCCCATCAGTTCTTAGTTCTTTACCACTGTCTCCAAAAAGGCAACTTAGGGCAAAGGCATCAGACCTTGAAACAGAGGGTTTCTTCCCACTCTGACACCAAACACCTCTGTGATTTTGGGGAAGTTATTTAACTTATCTCAGCCTGGGTCATCTAATCCCTAAAGCAGAGGACATTATAACTAACCTACAAAGGTATATAATGATGAAAAGGAGAAATAACCCCCGGAATTTGTGCACATGGAATAAATAGTACCTCATTTAGATACCAGTGTCTTCCTCAGAAGATCCATATTCCCATCTCTCTTCCCACATTTCTCCCATATTCAAAAGCCAAATGAAGGCTTTTTAAATTAGTCGCTGATTTGGCACCTTTCACCCCTTTTTGTGCCACTGAGGTAGATAAACTGCATACAAGTCTGAGCAATGATTTCACCGACATGCTCATGTTTCACTGATCTTCACTACTGTCATCCTAGTTATTACCTCATTTGATCTTCACAATAGGCTTGTGAGAACCACGAGCCAGCGTGGTTATCCTTCTTTCACAAATGGCTGAGTTGAGAGGTTAAATGACTGATTCAGGGTCCTATTCTGGATTCATGGAAAGGATTCCCAGTTCCATCCATGTGCTTTTTAGTGTATGAACAGCCATGAGATTTTTGTCACACATTAAGTGAGAGTCAGTGGTACTGTGGAAGAAATAAAATCTGGCAAATAAACAGCCAAAGAGAACGAGTCGGCCAGCCCAATCCCGCTCACCTCCATTGGGTTCCAGTGGGTCTCTGTCTGCGTCCCTCTCTCCCTAGCCTGCCTGTCTCAGCTCCTCTGTTTGCTCAGAGCTCCTCTGTGCCAAGGAGCTTAGCTCAAATCCAGGTTCCTTCATGAGGCGTTCGGCCAAACACTCCACCCATTTCTTCAACCAAACATTTGCTAAGTGCCTGGTATTGTGCTCCATTTGCTCTCGTGGAATTTTCTTCTAGGAAGCCGAAATCGTAATAAACTTCACAGTAAATATATATGCTATTCTTGAGGGTAATAAATGCTGAAATAGAAAAAGAAATCACCAGGAAGAGGGATGGGATGCTTCTGAGGGTAATGATACAACTTGAGATTGCATGGCTGGGAAAGGCCTCATTGAGCAGGTGACATATGATTAAAGACTGAATAAAGGTGGATAAGGAAACAATTTGAACATACCATACAGGGTAAGAACATCAGGCAGAAGGAACAGCAAGTACCCAGGCCCTGAGCCAGAGTGTGCATGGACTGCTTGAGGAAGGTACCGGAGGCTGTTTGGAGCCCAGAGGAGGGCAGGGTAGTGGATGATCCGGGCATAGAGGACTCCATTATGTACTCATCACAGAGCACTGGAAGGCCTTTCTATTATTGTGTGTGAGTTGAAAAGTCATTGGATTTGGACAGGATCTAAATTTTGTTTCCACAAATGTCTTGCCCTTCTTAACAGAGTAACTTAACTTCGAATCCAGAATGTGGACTCTGGAACCAAATTGCTTGTGCTTGAATTTTGATTTTGCCACTTACTAGCTAGTGACTTCGGTCCAAGAAACTTGCCTAAACCCCAGTTTCCTCATCCATAAATGAGAACAATGACATATTTACCCCCAAGCAGTTAAGATTAAGTAATACAATTGCGCATGTAAATTATCTTGCATGATGTCTGGCATGTAGAGCATACGTTCAACAAATATTAAAGGTAATAATAAATGAATGATTTTTTTAAAAAATTTGGAAGCTATTTTGGAACATACTGTCCATTGTTTCAGAAATCTGTTCTGTGATATCTAGATGGAGAGGTAAGTACCAAAATTCTGACCTAACATGTCTCAAGAGATTCAGGAATGCTTTTTTGTACTAGTGGGAGGTCAGTCAGCAAACTAGAACCACAAGTGCTATGGTATCAGGAACTGATTATGAGAGTTAGATCTTATATAACTGATACAAGGTAAAAGGTATGTGGGGATAAGTTCTAAAAAAATCCATTGAAATACCAATGAAAAATTATTAATAAATGTGTGTATATTAAACGTTGGAATGAAACTCACCAAAGTGTTCATAATGACCATGTCTGAATGATTATAAGAGATTGTACTTTGACTTCCATTTATTTTCTTTCTAATTTTGTGTATCAAACACATATTTAAATCAGAAATGTAAATACATCTGTTAATATTTATTGTTCATTTATTATTTATTGTACCTAGTACTTCTTTCCCCTAAAAAAAATAAATTCAATGTATTGGAAGCACTGCAGTTAATTATGAGGAAGTGACAAGGAAGATGAAATCAGAGAATATCAAGCTCTGAAGTGTCAAAGACTATGTAGTCCAGGTGCTCACTTGAAAATGCCTATAAAGTCTGAGATCACACAAAGCCTGGAGAGAACCCAGGATTTCACACCTCTGGCTGTGTGCTCCTTACCATACCTTGATCTCTCTGAGATTACATTCATGGTTGATTTTAGGACACAGATAATTATCAAGAAAGGAGGAGAGGGGAGAAATGGCCCTTAATCTTAGCCTCATTTGGTAGGAACTGGAAATTTTCTCTCATAGGCAGTTACACTAAATCAACCCACTTTCTTCAAAACCCTGGGGTGCCCAGAGCAGTATTCTGATCACCAGTCATTACTTTTCTCCTCAGGATTCCAGCAACAACTCAAGAGGTGATCAAAGGGTAGACTGCAGCGATTGGACAGTGGGCTTGGTGAATGTTCGGCCTCTTCTTACTCCTACCGGTAACAGAGATGAGCTTGCTTGCAGTTACTCCCCTGATCCCAACAGAGAGCTCATGAAACTCAGAAAACCTTCCTACCAGTCAAGGTTACACGTAACTGGCCACTCAGCTAAAATAAGTAATGAGCCAAGAAATACATTTTAAAGGGTGGTTTTGATGCACAGGATTTTATTACTGGCATTAGCCAAGTAATTGTGAGCCAGTGAATTTTCAAAGCTGTCTTAAAATAATAATCCTTTCCCTTGATACTCAGATACAGTAGAGAAAGAAGGGTGAGGGTTTTTAGTATCTTCATGCACATCTACAATCTGAGGATTTACTTTCAAAAGATTATTGCATGGGAAGTATAAATAAGGTTTGGGTAAAAACACAGGAAGTCGAAAATGTAAAGACTATATTTCAATGCTTTCATCTATCAGTTTTATGGCTTTAGGAAAAACATTTCATTTTTGTGCTTCTGATTTCTTACATAAAAAGATTGGGGTAATATTCATGCTTGTACTTTTAAACCCTCCTGTATAATTTGGAGGGCAGCAGGGTGAATGTAGAAATGTTTCAATATTATTATTTTAATTAACTATATGTCTAGAACTAGTTCTCAATGAAATTAGTCTTTGCCACACAATGAAATTGGTTGTCAGATATACAATGTTCATATTTCTGAATGGTTTGAAAAAGAAAATGGGAGGAGGAAGAATAAATTATTCTTTTCCTGGAAAGCTCTGTTATTTAATCCTCTTCTTGGAGTTTAAAAAAAAAAAAAAAAAAAACAAAACAAAACCCTAGCCACACTGTAGGGAAGAGAATACCGATTTCTCTTCGATGTCACTACTCAACCAGTGGTCAGTATCACTTCCTCTTTTTCACCAACAGATCCAAAGATCTTATGTTTGGGCTTCTTTAGTGACTACCTCAAACATTTAAGTCCCCTGCTTGAACATGTGCCATAGCCCAAACAACGAAAAGAAAGAGAAGAGGAGCAGAAAAGAGGGTGGAAAGAGAGAGATAATGTTGTATTCTTTGGAAGGATGACAGTTAATGAGACTTACTGTAGTTTAGAGCCAAATAGTTCTCTTCAAAGAGAGAAAAAGGTCATGGCAACCCCAGACAGAAGCAAGAAGAAGCAGAAACATGAGTACTGAGCTCCAACTAGTGACGGTACCGCCCATTTGTGGTTCCTGAGAGCAAACACTTGAGCAAACTGGGCTTTCACACCCTGTCCTGCATTAACAAGCAGAGACCTGGCCTTTCAGGCACAATCCTTCTAGGGATGGGCCTCTCTTCCCCATCGTGGGTTCAGCCTGAAGCCAGGGTGAGTCCTGTAAAGATTCTGAACCCTTCTTGATCCACACATTCATTTACCATGCCTGGTTTGTGCCCAGCTCAGTGCCAGCAAATCAACACCTACCTAGGGGAAGGCGTGGGAATCCAAGGAGGCACATGGCCTTTTAAAGAACCAAAGAAGCAAGAGCTAGGGCAGGAACCCTCTTCAGTAGCTCTTTCACTGTGCCATTCTTTAACTCCTGAGTCATTCTCCACACCCTACAAGTTCAAACTGAGACTCAACAGCCAGAGATGGAGAGATGCTGCAGATGCTGCCTTTTGTACAGTGGTGGCAATTTGCCATGGCGCTCTCCCTATTGCATTTCAGAGTCTCATGAACCTCCTTTCAAGTTGTTAATTCTCACCTGGGTCAAGGGAAGGCCAGTCTTGTACAAAACAAAGGCAGAGATCCTTACCCAGTATTGAGCCTTGAGCAGTACAGGTATAATTACACGAATTGGTTGATGGATGCAGGTTCTGTTGGGAAATACTGTATGTTAAGGAAGTGCAACCTTTTAACTTCTGAGGTGGCCATGGAAGCATGTCAAGAAAAGAACTGGATTAAGCTACAGAACAATCTGGTGAACCAAGGGCACTGAGCTGGGCACAAACCACGCAGGGTACAGCGAACAGAGGGTCCAGGGAGAAGTGAGCAGGCAGGTAATTGGCAGGTACCACAGCAAATGCCAATAAGATGATTCTTCTCTTTCCTATTTGCCAAATCCAGGTTTGGGCATGTTAGTTGCCTCTAAACTCTCCCCACCACCACCACAATACTGCCGTCTATGTTTAATAGAATTGCATTACCCAGATTTCCACGGCTCAGAATCTTGGAATCTTGGTGTCATTAGTCTGAAAAGACTCAGCTAGCCCATGTAAAGAGTTAACTTCTCTCCAACAGGTTTGGACAATTCATTTTTAAAAATCTAAATATAAAACCCATTATTGATATCCTTCAAATTGGCTCGACAAGAAAGAACCATAAAACTGTTGAGTTTAGAGGAAAGTAAGTCATTATTTCATATTTGGATCTCCAGTATAACTCCTCTATCAAAGTGTCCATTCAGTCTTTTCTTTGATATCTCTAGAACAGAGGACTTTTGACCTCCCAAGGTAGCCCAGTGGATGGCTGGTCATATTTAGAAGTGGAACAGTTTAAATTTGGGCTTGCATACTGGCTTAATCATAGGGAAGGATTCATCACAGTGAGAAATCACTTACCAATGATATTTGGTGCTATATGTGGTTGTTGATTTCAGTGAATGCAAATAGGGCCCATGACTAAAGACTACACCCTAACTGTATGTAAGTATCTGGTCGGTAACAAACAAATGAAACAATCTGATGCATCCAGTGTTCCTCTATTGCCAGGACTAGAGAAATAATTACAAAAGAAGCTTTAGGTATGTGTGATGAAAACTTATGTGAGAAGCAAAATTTGGTTTTAGGGAAAGGAGCTTTTGTCTGACTTAATTTGATTTTAGATTTTAAGGGTTCATGTGAAAATCAGGCCAAATTCATACATTTTTGGGACATGGAATAGGCAATTAAAATCTCTCAGCACCTCCTGTATTTTTGTTGGTTTTCTTCTGCTCTCTTATCTTGAATCTGTGTTTAAGTCAGAATACTATAGAATTTATTTCGATATACTAGCAGTTTCCCAGAAGAAGTTGCAATTGACTTCCTTACCTTCATACTAGAAAACTGAAACTCAAAAAGGGTTGGCAATTGATTCAAAGTCACAGAACCCTCCTGAGATGAAGCCAAAACAGAAGCTTGTAACCCGATTCCTTCTCTACCATAATATGCCAGGTGTAAGGTATGAAGGTCTTGCTAATGTGCTACCGAGCAGGATCTATAGAAAATTTTATGGCGTAGAAAACTGAGCCACTTTTTCTTGAGTCCCCAGTTGGCAACTTTATGAAATATGGGTTTCTAGCGTGCCTCTTAAAATATCAATGAACAACAAATAAATAGAAAACACTGCTTATCTGCGTGTAAGTATATAAAAATCATCCTCATCATAAGAGCATGCACAATGTTTCAAGTATTTCCCACACATGACTACCTCTCATCTTTCTAATGATCTCTCTGTAAGCCTCATGTGTTGGTTGCTTTTCAGGAGAATAAGCTGAGGGCCAGAAGACATATGACCAAAGTAGCAGTGCTAACTTTGCAGCCTGGTTTTCCCAGCCCCAGAACCTATCCTGTTTTCACCATGGCTACCTGTCTTTCCTAGATTATCTCAGACCTGCTCTGTGCCTCACTCACCAACAAACCCACACATTTTATATGGCTGTTGCTGTGCGTGGAGTAAACTTGTGATTTTTTTTTCAAGTTACTCAACTTGGACATCTTGTCAGACAATTTTGGGAGCATCTCTCCTGTTTATTGTTGTGTTCTTCATATTTAATACATCTTACAGAAAATAAGACAAAGTAAGATCCTAGCACCTGGTGGTGAGATGTAATGTACGCTGCATGAACATAAATAAATAAATAGAAATAGTACTGTCCTGAAAGTATTTGTTCATAGTTTGAAAACAAATTATTGTTCATGTTAACACATGTTTATGTGAAACAATGCTCTTCAGAATTTAA
Organism: Dasyprocta punctata; assembly: GCA_004363535.1. Lineage (NCBI taxonomy): Eukaryota > Metazoa > Chordata > Mammalia > Rodentia > Dasyproctidae > Dasyprocta > Dasyprocta punctata. The sequence goes on along the minus strand of RJWM01000191.1, from coordinate 223,006 downwards.
AATCAGAACATTTTTGTTTTTGCAGCAGAGTTAGTCCAATATTTGTCATAAATTCTTTTAATGAAGATCAGTTTTTTCTTTAATGCATGTATATTTAGAATATACATCTTGAGATGTTTTAAATCCATGTTTTAAACAAGAATCAAATCAGAATTGCCTAATAAAGAGATATCTACTTTTGAGGCTAGAGTTGTATTTTTATACAGCAAAGTAGATCATGATTCTGATAGGTTCAGTGGCCTTATAAGTAAAATAATATGTGACTGTGTGATTTAGTAGAATAATTCTATGACTGCTCGTAGAGTTTCAGGTGGGAGTCCATAAGCACAGAACATGATGGTCTACTTGCAGTTCTGCTGCAGAGGGCAATTATATTATATGGCATTTCTGAGAAGCCCTTCTGTGGGTTAATGGAAGAAATCTCAGTCTTGTTAATAAAGTTGTGATAAAATGTAATGTGTGTGAGGTAGAGTCTTATTTTATATCCCAAGGAAATGTAAACTTCTCTTCCTAAAATTCACTGAGGGTATTTCATTTTAAAAATGCAGAGTCATGGATAGAGGCAAAACAAAACTAGCTGACTTTGTTTGTTTGAGACTGGGTCTCTGTGTATAGTCCAGGCTGGCCTTGAACTCTTTGATCTTCCTGCTCCAGCCTCCAAACTGCTGGGATTACAGGCATGCACCACCACTTTCAGCTAAAAAGTAGATATCTTTTAATGAGTATTTACTATAGTACTTACTATAAGCCAGGGAGCTCACGGGTATTAATTCTTTGGTCATTATGACAGTTACTTGAAAGAGAAACTTACTGTCTCCATTTTTACAAAAGCCCAAGTTTACCCAGCTGCAACATGAGAGAGTCTTTGTTCAGAGCTGTGGGGTGGCTCCAGGTTCTGGGGTCACCTGACACAGTGCTGTGCTGTCTCGATTGAACACTAACCAGTGGGAAGGTCATGTAGACAGTAGCCCATGGTGCAAGTCCATTGTGTGTTAAGTATTTGAGCAGGATCTTTGTGGTTTCTGCCACCCCGGTGCCACCATCTTCTTTACCAGACAGAGCTTCCTATTTTGATGGATGAGTCATCTAGTTATTCTTCATGATCTTCAGCTGAATTTCCTCTTTCAGGGGAAGCTTATTCATGCTCAGAAATGGGCTTCCTTTACCGCTCACCTCTGAATGTTTTGTTCATCATTCACTGAGTTCGAATAATATTTACTATGCCAAGAAGATCTACTCCTTCCTAGACTTGGGAAACACCGATTAATTCCCATCTTGCCAAAATGTAAGGTCCCCAAAGAACAGGACTCCTATCTGATGTATTCTTTATTCCTATACCATCTGTCGAGTACATAGTGGCCTGTTAATAAATGTGGAGTGGATGACTCCCCTTTGGGAACTTTCTGAACTTTGTGGTTTCCAAGACATCTGCTCTAACACTAATTCCTTCTGTCATGAACTCAGTGAATATTCGCTAAGCGGCCACTACCTGGAAGGGGATGTGAAGATCTGTGTCTGGAGTGAGAATTTTCATCCTCGAAGACTCACTCATGCTCTCCTTATTCATCTCTTTGATCATGCATTCAGTTAATAGACCTTTACTGAGCACTTCCTATGCTGAACACATACAATAAGTGGAGACATGAGTGTTAACGAGGACTAGAAATCCCTGGCTTCCAACTTGATTTCACCACTAATAGCTGTGAACCTGGGCGACTTTCTTAACCTCTTTGAGCTCCTGTTTCCTCACTGCTAAATGTGAGGGTTAAAGATCACACACATGTTAAGTGGTCACTAAATGTTATCAATTAACTGCTATCATTGCTTGGTAAGTGGAACCAATACTAATCAGATATAGTCCTCATTCTCAAGGAACAAGCAAACTAATGAGCAGATAAATTATTGGAATATGAAATATAAGTGAAAATGCCAGAGGAGCTCAGATTAAGGTAGAGATGATGTACAATAGGGGAAATCAGGGACGCCTCCTTCTTTTGGAGGAGGCTACATTTGGACAGGTTGGGACATGCAGACATGTACAGGACAGGCATTCTGGGAAGTAGAAATAGGCAACAAACAAATGGAGGGATTAATGAGCAAGTTCATATTCTGGGCTTCTGAGTCACTGGGCAATTAAAGTGACAGGAGTACAAGCAACACAAATGGATAGGCCAAAAAATTTCTAGAGAAAGAGATGGAATGTATCTTGGAGGGTCCTGTAAAAACCAGGCAAAGAATTTGGGTTCCAGTTCTTATGGGCCAAGAGTGTTTCTGTGGGATTTGTGTGCGTCATTCTCTAGTTTCATTTTATTTTCAGCTGTGGATGGATATGTACATATTCATTCTCACTTTTCAGATTTTAAGTAATTTATTCTTTTATGCTTGGAAAACTTGACTGCCACCTAATTTATTTTAACATCTATCATATCTCTTGAGTCAAACAGTAGCCCTATGAAGAAAGCTTACTGGTAGAGGAGAACCCTGTGTTACTAGTGAAGAAATTCACATGCAGAGGTTCTGTGACCATGGCTAGTACTTGAATGGGCTGGGATGTGAATTTTATATTTTTTCAAGAGTGTATTTTCTGAGGTTGGAGTAGGAGGAACAAGTGTGCTTCAAGAGAGACCTTGATACCTGTGACCTGCGTGGTAGAGAAGAGACATTTTAATCACAGGGACCTCCAGCTTCTGTATGCTTCTGCTACCACTGGCTGTTCCCCTTCGCTGTGATTTGCAGCAGTAAGTGCTCTGCAAAATGAAATCAGCTGTAGATATTTTTCTACTCTTCTTGCTTGGCCTACTGGATACCTTTTTTTCTGGCCTCATCCCAGGTTTCTTAAAGGGCTTCAAAAGAAATTGTTATTGACTAAATTCTGGGGTTATTTATAATGGAAATCCAGTCTCTCCATCATCCTCCACAGAGGAGATGGGCTCTTAATCTGAACCTTGGGGAATCAGAGGCCCAGTTTGCTTTATTTAGCTTTCAGGACATTGGATTTTGTTTTTTGGAAAGAGCTCAAAATGCCACCAAAGATAAAAGTATTCTATGTCCCAAAATCTTGGCCACTTTAAGTAATTCATCTTTTTCTGCTCCAAATCTTATTCTCATATACCCCAAATTGCAAGTTCTTCTTTATTCCTTTCCTTTAGCAGCTGCATTAAAGGGCAGCTTGGATAAAGGCCATTTTTTTAGCACACCCCAGAGATAATTCATTGAAGTGTAAATTATTTACACACAATAATTTAAGTATATACATATTTAAAAATTTCTCTAGAAGTTTGTGAGGCCCAAGAGGGAGGTTCCATGACCATGTGTTCTGTGCTGTCTAGACCTCAACATTTGTCCTTGCACATAATAAGTGATCAGTCATTTTTGTAAATGAATTCATTTACTGACTGTGCAAATATCTCTCTTAAATGAGGGCAGAGGCATGGTCTCTGTTCCATTTTCATGGTTTCCATTAGATGAAATTTTCTTTTCTCTCTGTCTCTCTCTGTCTCTCTCTGCTGTCTCTGTGTCTCTGTCTCTGTCTCACACACACTTTCACAAATTTGTTTGTGCTGGATATCTTGACTGTAAGTCCCTAAAAACCTTTGCAAGTTTTATTTTTGTATAAAGCAATATCAAATATTGATTTATTCATCTAAATCGTCTTTTTCGCTTAACAGTGATGTGACCTTAGTCAAGGTACTCAGACCCTTGGGGCTTTGGTAAATGGAGATAGCAATAGTATCTACCTCTTGGAGAACAATTGAGACGGTGGGGAATAGAATTTCCCCTGTCTCTGACATGTGCTTAATGGTCACACTACGTAGCCCAGGATGGCCTCCAACTTGCAGCAATTCTCCCACCACACCCTACTAGATGATAGGATTATAAGCATGTGCCACTGTGCCCAGCCTTCAACTCATGCCTATATCTTATAATGTGAGCAACTACTTTGAAGATAACAATATGTGATACACTAACTATTGTTACTCTCCTGCAATCTTGTTTTGAAATTTTGTACCATTGCTTTTGTTGTTTTTTTCTTTAAAATTAAAAAAATAAATAAAATGACAATAATTTATTTTGTCTAGATGAAAGGCGTGAGATGATAACATTATAAGTTATAAATCAACTTTCTTTTGGCAAAATTTCAGATATAAACATCCAACAAAATATTTTAATTATTGAAGCATATATTATACATACACTACCCATTTGATCAATTCATTTGAAAATGCTTCCAATAAATTAATGTAAATAATGTCATAATTAATGTTTGGATCAAGACAAGCATGAGTCACTTATTGAAACCTAATATGTGTTGTCATACAGTCCTTGACAGACTACTTGGTGCATGTTCAAGTCTTATCTGACCTCATTGTTAATTTTCACAATTCTGTTAGGGAGGCATTATCACTGATCTCCCCGAGAGGGTGTGAAGTGACTTGCCCTAGTTCTCACCACTTAGTATGTAGTTCAGTGATCTAGGACCACATTGCCATCTCCTCCAGTAGAAGAGCCAGGAATAAATTACCCTCATGGGATTAACTTAAGCCACCAGGTTCCCTTCCCCAAGGTCAGGGCTATGCTGAAGTGGCAAGAAGTCAAAAACCCACTCTGGCACGAAATAGATCTAATTTAAATCCTGGTCCTAATGCTTTCTAGTCATGTGACTTGGGGAAAGGAACATAGTTCTCCGAGCTTCCACTGGTTAGTCTGTGAGATAAAATAATGACACCTTGGAGGTTTTTGTGAAAATGAAAAGTGATGGTGCTGACAGTGGGGGAAAGCAGTTTAGAGTGCTGGGCACTTGGGTAAACTGGCTTAGATATAAATCCAGCTCTGCTTTTGATGGCCTTGAGACAGGAGAGTCTTTGACTGTGAGGACCTGATTCAGAAAGAAGGTTGTGTGTGCTGGGGGAGAGGAAATGTCAAAAGCGGGAAAACAGGATAAAGACAAAGGAGGGCTTATAGAAACACTGTCTAGCCCACTGACCTGGGGACTTGCCCATGGAGTATAGGAAAAGAGTAAAATAGGAATGAAGAGATCTGAGTTCTACACTTGTTGTTGTTAATTCAATTAAATGATGTCAGGATTCTCTACTTTCTAGTACTCAGTTTGCCATCTGAAAAGAAAAAATAAAAATCAGAGAATCTGATCTCTAACTTGCCTTTTGCCTTGATATTCTATCACAAGTTCCAGGGAGCCAGTTTCCCCGGGAACATGAAGTTGTGGGTGTATTTTGATTCATAAATGCTAGTTAATTTGAAATTTGTGCACTTCATATTTTGGTTCTAAATAACTGTTTTTCTTTGGCTGTATTCATAGCTTTAAGAAATAAAAGGTACCTATTCACCTGATTCCATCCTCCATCCTTCGTATTCCTGCAAACTAGAAAAAAAAATCTCATCTAAATTAGGCAAGAGTTGGGTCTATCAGCTCCTCTAAGCCCTCAGGTGATATGATAGGAAAACACGGTGGACCATCACTTTAATGACCAATGTGAAATACACAGTCACAGAGCCACCTTCTCAACTTCTGGGTAAATTTTTAGATAAATACACTTACTGCACTGTCACTTTAACGATGAAAGTAGATCTCGTAATTATGAGACTGTCTCAGTGATAGAAAGCAGAGCTCCTATAAAAATAAAGAGAAAATTGAGGGAAGGTGAAGTAGCAAGAGGGGGAGAAAGAAAGAAACAGAGGAAAAGAAGATCTAGGGAAAAAGAAAGGGGAAAAGGAACTGATGGTTGGATGGCAATTCACAGTTTACGAAGTCCCAAAACAAGTAGTAATCTATCTCATGTGTGTGCACGCTCGTGTGTGTGTTTGTGTGTACATCTTCCACACTATTCTACTAGGCCTTTGACAACATGACTTAGGTAATATTTAGGTCTAATATCTCCTTGAATCTGAAGTTCACATCTTGCTCAATAGATGGTGGTTGGATTAATGTACAAATCTCTAAGAATAGCTCTTGAAATCAGATGTCATAAAACCAGATTTCTTCTTCCCCTGGTTTCAGTCTCTTGGTAATGGGAAGACTAAGGTGAGATTGTCTGCCAGACGTGACCACTAATCTTTTAGGACTCAGTCGAAGGACCAGGTTAATGACTTTTAGTCACTTATTGAGCAATTTGCATGGGGTCTTACATGCTTTGAGAAACTCTCACACTACTTATTTTCTGCCATGAGATGGCTACGCAGGGATTTTTGTGACTCATATTTTGCAGAAGAAAGCACTGTGGTCTGGGGAAGTTAAGTGGCATGCTTAAGCTTACCCAGCACACAGTGGTTGAGTATGGATTTGAAATCTACCAAGGCTCTGGGCCTGTTCCCAGAGCTCTTCCTCTGTGTGCACCCCCAAGGTCTCAGCCAGCTAACCAGGAATATTGCCCGCCTGAGCCAAACCATCTGATAATGGGATACTCGTCAAGGTAAGATAACGTGGCATGATGGCCTTACAACTAAAGAAAAATGTTCACATTGGTATAGTCACTGCTTTGGTTGTCATAATAACATCTGTGTCTGTGAAAGCACGGTGGAGGAAAACACTGGTAATCTGGACTGTACATCTTGGTAGAAATGGCCCCATGGGGGAGTGGACAGGACAAGACTTCTGGGCCCTCAGATCTCCTGGACATTGTTCTGTGAACTACTCCATTGACCTTCAGGAGTGCACTGAAATTTGCCATGCTTGGTGGCGATAATCTCAGAGATACTGTGGATATTTTGTTTTTATTTATTTATATATTTTTTGAGACCAGGTCTTGTTATGCATTCCAGGTTGGTCTTGAAGTCATTATGTAGCTCAGGCTGGCCTCAAACTCATGGCCACCCTCCTGCTTCAGCCTGGAATTACAGGTAGGTACCACCCTGTCCAGCAAGTCTGTGGATTTTTTAATGAATATTGTTTTCATGTCAGAGAAAAATATATTTTTCTCCCTATTTGAATCATTCCAGTAGAGAAAAGTACAAAAAGTAATACGGTTCTATGGAAATGATTTACACTTTTGTATGGTGTGTGTGTGTGTGTGTGTGTGCATATGTGGGAATAGAAGCCAGAGAGTGCTGAACTACATCCCTGGCCATTCTTTTTTTTTTTTTTTAAGACAGTATCACTCTATAGGCCACATGAACACATCTAATCACCAGACATAAGAATTGAATTAATGAAACAGATAACCTCTGAACTTAGAGAGCTTATATATTAGCGGGAGAAAACAAAAGAACTAAAAAGCATTTGGGAACTGAAATGGGAGATAATAGTTCTGTGTAAGAATACATTAAGAGAAGGGAGATAAAGAGCTCGGGGGAGGGAAGTGCGGCTTGGTAGAGGTGATATTTGTGCTGCGACATGACAGAGTTGCACCTGCAGCCAGCAGGGTAAGAGGAGGCCCACCAGAGGTCACCCACACCAAGGTCCCCTGTGGGATACGCTTGGGTGTCTTGGGAAGAGCAAGGAGGCCAGGGTGGCTGGAGCAGAGTGCGAAATGAGGCCAAGCAGGGGAAGCCCTGGGGCCCAGCAGGGACTGTGTCTCTGAGTCTGGGTTGGAGGGGGAGTCACCGCAAGGCTTAGAGTTTTCCTAGTGATGTCACTTGGGTTTCAAAAGGTTCATTAGGGAGGCCTGATTACTATGCAGAGAACGGAGTAAGAAGGGTAACGGAGTGTGGAGAAGACAAACGGATTAATAGGCTATTCCAAGAGTCTAAGACTAAAATAACTGTGTTTGAACCATAGTAGTCTATATACTAATGGCCCCAAATAGTGAGAAATCTCCAGGCCAAGTTAAAGATAGCTTATCAAACCACACGAGAGTGAGTTCAGGAAAATCGAAACTTGATTTTAATCAAATGAGTATTTCTAGAGTAGTGCAAACAAATATTATTTTTGAGAAGTATACAATGCAATCTTTCTTTCCAACTGTGGAAAATAAAGCAATGTTCCATATCACTTCTCTTGGTGACTGTATGACTTGAATCATTAAATGGGTGTGAACTGAATAATTTATCTAATTCCTAAGTGTTAAAAGAGGAAAGAGAAAGCAGAGACCCTCAAGATTCTTCAGAAGTTACTGGTGGAGTATATGGCTATCAAAAAAGCTGAAATTCCCTTGGAAACATATATTATCATTTCAACACCTTTAGAGAGAGGCACAAGTTGATAGCTTTGGCAGATTCTTCACATTGTAGATAAAGAAATTGAGGCTCAAAAGGGAGATAACTGTCTCAGTCCCATGGAAGTTACTGAGTTTGGATCAGAACAAGATTCTCAGTTCAGTATTTTGCTTCCTGCTGTCAAAAGTTTTCCTCACCGATGATAAGAGAGGGAAGTTGGGAGGGTGCATACAATCAAAGTACAACCTATGCACGTATGAAAACGTCACAGTGAAACACATTGCTACGCACAATCAGGACGCGTCAATCACTCTAACGAGAAATTAATTTTAAACAGTTTTCCTAATACACATACTTGGTTTCTAATATATTAGAGAGTTGCAAGTTGACCATGTAGAGCTGCTGGCATTAAGAACCTTAGTCTTCTCAATATCACCCAACAAGAATGCCTTTTGATCTGCACCAGCCTGGAGTCACCATCTTATTTCCTCAGTTTCCTTCTTTATCTCTGCCTGCCTCACAAAGCCCAAGGGAGTTGTAACTCTTCTGCTCTGACTGCCCTTCCTATGGGATTCTGCCTGCAGTCTTTCATCCCTTTGATCTCCAGAGAGGGAGAAACTAAGGAGATCATATCTGGATGTTCTGAGAGGTCTGGAGAAGCCCAAATTTTAATGATTTTTTTCCATCGCAAAGAGGATTTACATTTTCTAGCCTTGGAATTTTGAAATGCGACTTTGTTCGAATTACTGTATATTTTTCACGCATTTAGTTTCTGAGGTAGGAACACAGTATGAATCTGAGTATCAAAAGAGGTGCAGGATTCTTTTATACTTATAATAACACAACCCTCCCCCCTAAAAAAACCCCACAAAGATGAGAAGCAAGGATTACCCGACTTGGAAAAGCACTAGAGAGCTACAGCGAGCTCTAGAACCCAGTGGCACTGCCCGCTTTACCAAAGGCACTTTACTTTGGGTCTCTACCTCTTTCCTGGGATGGCGCTGGGAGGTTGGAGCTCTACTGCCAGGATCTGGCGTACCATCCCAAAGGTTCACAGGTTCCCACCCTGGGCCTTTGCTTCCAGCTCCTGGCTCCTTGTGTGGGGCCTCCCTTCCCTCACAACCGCACTGTCTTCCATCATAGTCACCAATTTCACAATTCCAGAAGGGCAATTCGAATGATTTCTAAAACTCCTCGGTACAGAATAGCAACGATGGCTGATGACAGACCATGTATTTCGAGATAGTTGATCTGACCTAATCTATACACATTGAGCACACGTATCAAAATGTCACACTGTACTCCATACACAGAGACAATTACTCTGTGTGAATTAAAATTCTTTTTAAAATTTTTAAAAAAATTCTTCTATTTCTAGTCAATGCAATACTTACCGAGTACCCCGCCCGGGCCCACTGCTTTACCAAGCACTGTGAGGCAATGAAAGAGACAACACAAGGTTCTTTTTTTTCCCTCAAAAAAATAAAACAAACTGGAAGAGAGGCCTGTGTATATTACTTTAAAAAAAAGTGCATATAGGTATTTTGAAAAGAATGAAGCTTCAGTGTCTTTATGTACTTTTAGTCCTTCAAAATAAACCCAGAAAGCACTGCTTAGAAACTCACTTAGTAGAAATGCTTTAATTAATCCATAAAAAGCTTTGAATGAACAAATCAAGGGCCTCTTTGTAAATGGGGGTGGGGATCAGAGACTTGGAAAGCAACTGATTCTCTAAAATATTTGAAACATTTTTGTCATAGTTTCACAATATTAATTTGTCCTATTAAAGGGAGGAGAGGAAAGCCTAGAAATTTTCTGAAGGATCATATTTTCAAAATAACTAGAATCTAGACCCTGAATGAAAAGTAGAAGCCCCTGTGCCCTAAAAGATTCAGATATCCATTTCCCTGTGCTGCAAATTTAGCCATCTTTGAAGGCGGAGTTCAAATACCATCTTTTTCTTAATAATAATAAGAATTCTCCCCTCTGAGTCTGTATGACTGGCCTCTGCTTACCTTAGAGCACTCAGTTCCAAATTTCTAGCATCACAGAAATTTGCACCTGTTGTCTTTTGCCCTGGACCAAATTCCCTGAGACCCATATCATGTCTACTTCACGTGCTCACTATGTCTTCTCAATAGTAGGTTTTTACGTGATGTTAGATCAGAAGTCTGGTTGCCTCTATCAGGTTCCAGGTTAGTTGTTCTAACAGAGACCCAAAATCATAATGTCTGAAACAAGTTAGTTAGAGACTTCTTTCTTGTCTGTATTTTTACCCTAAGGAGACTAGGGCTGGGGCAGCAGCTCTAAGATGGTGGAAAGTCAGGCTCCTGCTACCTGGTTTAATGCCAGTATCCTCAGCCAGCCTGCAAGGAGAGCAGCTATGCTGTTTACTCACCAGGGCGCCTGTCACTCAGCTGGACGGACGACAGTGCTGAGCCATCAAGTGAGAAAGTCCTTATGAATGCTCCCAATAATTATTACTTAAAAACAAGACACAGAGCTATAAAACAGAACAGAAAGCAGGTGAAGGAAGTGGTAGTAAATACTACCAGTCATCTGGGGGGAACTGAATTTGATTCTAAACTTCTTGGAAACTGTTTTTTTTTTTTCTTTTAAAAAGAACAGGTTGGGTTACTAAATTTCTTTTTCTAAAGAGATAGAATGTACGAAGTCATCTGCAGAAGCCAACTTTCCTTGGTGATTTATTAAAATTAAAATATTGTTTCTTCCCAGTTAATGTTTAAGCATAATCAAATGTCTCTTAACTTGAGACAGCTAGCAAGGGGCAGGGAGGGAAGAGAAGAAGAGAAGACAAGACAAGAGGAGAGGAGAGAAAAGAACAGAAGAGGAGAAAAGAAACCTCTCTTCCTGCCTCTGACAATGGTCCTGCATTCCCAGATTCCTTCATAAATGGCCTGTGCTTCCTCTGCTCTCCTTCCCATCCTCTTCAACCCTCGCTTTCTCTGATGCCCCATTCACCAACACTCAGTCTTGAACTGTAATCAATTCTGCTTCCTACCTCTGTCTCTCTCAAACAGGTCTATTGATCCTGTTCCCAGTATCACTACTTAAATGTGGGGCCTCACATTTCACCTCTCATTCATGTTTTGGTCCTCTGCACCTCGTTTTGGGCTCTCACTATTCTGTCAGAGCTGCTGTCATGAGGGACAAAGGTAAATCCACCATGACTACCTCTTCTTTCATGATTATTGCGCTCGAAGTTCCTTAATCATTTGAAGCACTTGACCTGGGTTACCACGTCCCATGGTTCTTTTGCACCAAATTTGACTGGTTTGCTTGCCCTCTTCCTGGATGTTCTTTCTTGGTCTCTTAAACAGGTTGCTTGAGCTTTGTTCATCTATTACATGTTAGCATTCCTCTGATTTTTACTTTTCTTCTTTGATCCTTCCATTTTTTCACTCAATAGTTTCTGTCTAAGAAATGTTGTCTACTCTTGAGGCTTTACTTTATTCTCCAGATTCTAACGACTCCCAGTTTTAGATCTTTAGATTACATATCTGATTTTTAAACCCAAATAATGAAGCTCCTGCTCAATATACCATACGTACTTGGAATTCTGTGTGCATCACATGATGCCAATTTCCCCCCTTACCCTTTTCGTTTCTCATACATCCCTCAACTCAGTGAAGAGCCCTGGGCTAGTTCCTCAAGGCTGAAACCTCCCCATCATCTTCAACCCTCACTTTCACTGATTCCCCACCCACACCACCCAGTCCTCAACTCCAGTCGGTTCTGCTTCCTACCTCTGTCTGTCTCAAATAGCACTAGTGATCCTTTTCCCAGTATCACTGTCTAAATGTGGAACCTCACATTTCTATCAGAGTTCTTAGCCGGGCTTCCTGGCCCAGGCCAGAATAATCCAAGCGATCATTCTGAAGCAACACTCTGAACTTGTATTTGTCCATCTAAAACTTACCACTGGGTCTCTGTGGCCTTCCAAATAGTCTTCACTCCTTAGTGAGGCTTAGGTGGCCCTGCCTGATCTAAATTCTACTTATTTCTGTCTACCTTCCAAATACTCCTCCCAAACTCCATATTCATTCCAGCTGAGCTGCTCCTGCTCTCCAGGGTCTGGGCCTCTTTTGCTTCAAAGTCATTTCCTGTGTTGTACCCATGCAGAACAATCTCCCTTTCACTCTCACTTCAGAGGGAATCTCTTTTTGTTTATTCATTCGACAAATATTTACTGAGCACCTACAACATTCCAGGTACCATTCAGGCATTTGTAACACAACAGCAAATGAGAGATACCTGGTTTTTGCCTTTATAACCCTACTCAAAGAGGCCTTTTTGACCTCCCAAGAGCGAGTTATCTTCTATGGAACTCTGTCCTTACCTCACAGTGTATCTTGATGACTTTTAAATCAAGGTCAACAAAATTTTTCCATAAAGAGACAAATGATGCATAAGTCTTTTGACACACAGTGTCTGCCAGAACTAGTAAACTCTAGTTGTAGAGGGCAAGGAGCCCCAGTCAATACATGAATTGGCCCGGCTGTGTTTCATTAAAACTTTATTTAAAAAAAAACAGATATTGAGTCAGATTTGGCCCTTTGGTCAGAGTTTGCTGACTCTTAGGCCAAACGGCTGACCTAGGACACTTTTATTTACTTTTGTATTAACTATGCAAACATAATGTTTGACACTGAGGTTTATCAATAAAAGTTTATCAGATAAATAAGTGAATAGTAAATGAACAAATTAGGATGGACCTGCTTACTCATTTTCATTAGTGGCCTTATCTCCTTAGTCATCATAGGTTCCATATTCATTTTTTCAACCAGTGACTGCTCCTCCCACCCCAGGAAGATGGTTTGCTTATGCTGTGTTCATCTAAACATTTTGTGTTGAGCAAATGCCTTATCAGAAATTTGGGTTCCTTTGGTAGTAATGGTTCAGTTTTAAAACCTTTGGGACTACACGCAATCATCCCCCACAGCACTGTTTTTATTTGTATAGACATGGTAATTAAACTTCATATTATAGATATGTGTCATGTATCCATTATAGACTTTTGGTCATTTTACTTGTGTGTGTAGAGGTACAGGCATGCCTCAGAGGTATTTCAGGTTTGGTTGTAGACCACCACAATAAAGGAAGCATAAGAAAGCAAGCCGCATGAATTTTTTTGGTGTCCCAGTACATATAAAAATCACATTTATACTTTACTCCAGTCTATAAAGTGTGTAATAGCAGTATGTCTAAAAATGTGCATGTCTTAATTTAAAAAATGATTTATTGCTAATACTTCTAAGGTTTGTCTGAGTCTTCAGCAAGTTGTAATGTTTTGGGGAGGACGGTTTTGCTTCCATGTTGGTGCCTGCTGGATGATCAGGGTGGTGGTTGCTCAAGTTTGTGGTGGTTGAGGCAATTTCTTACAATAAGAAAATACTAAGTTTATTGCTTTGATTGATTCTTTCACAAAGCATTTCTCTGTCATAGTTGATATTGCTTGATAACATTTTACTCACAGAAGAGCTTCCTTCAAAGTTAGTCTGTCTTCTTAAACTCCATCACTGCTTTTCAATGACGTTTATGTGATATTCTAGATCCTTTGTTGCCATTTCGACTGTGTTCATCTTCACTAGGAGTGGTTTCCATCCCAAGGGACCACTTTCTTTGCTCATGTATAAGAAACTCCTTGCCCATTAAAATTTTATCATAGGATTATAGTAATTCAGTCACATCTTGCTTCACTTCCAATTCTACTTCTGTTGCTCTTCCTACCAGTTCTGTTGTCACTTTCTCTACTGAAGTTTTGAACTCCTCCTTGTCATCCATGTACCGTAGATTGGAATAAAATTTTCTAAACTTCTGCGAATGGTATTATTTTATCTCCCACTCATATTCACAAATATTCTTTACTTCTTACTTTCCTGTGATTTGTTTACTTCCTCTTCCTTTTCCTTCTCTTTTGTCTCACAGATGTCTTCCCCGTCCCCAGACTCCCTTCCCATCTCCATAAAGTTTATCTTTGTACTTAAGAGTATCTAGAATGGTGAATCTTTTCCAGGTTTTTTATTTACCCAGACTCCTTAGCAAAATCACAATTTATGGTAGCAATAATCTTATGAAATGTATCTTTTCTCCTCCTCCTTCTCCTCCTCCTCCTCCTTCTCCTTCTTTCTCCTTCTGCTTCTTTTTCTCTTCCTTCTCCCCCTTCTTCCTTTATTTTTTTCTTTTTTGGGTGGGGGCAGTACTAAGGATAGAAACCCTGGTCTTTACACTGAGCTATACCTTTAGTCCTTTAAAATATTTTTTTGAGATAGGGTTTCACTAAAGTGTCCAGGTTGAGTTTGAACTTGCAGTTTTCCTGCCTTACTCTTCCTAAGATAATTCCTGAGATAATCTCCAGGATTTAGTCATGCACCACCATGCCTCATTTGAAATGTATTTCTTAAATAATGCAACTTGGAAGTCAAAATTATTTTTGGACTACAAAATGGATGCTGTAAGCAAGCAATATTCTATTCATTGTATGCCCCATCAGAACCCTTGGGCTATATTGTCAATAAGTATTAATATTTTGAAAGAAATCTTTTTTTCTAAGCAGTATGTATAAACAGTGGGTGAAAATATTCTGTCAACCATGTTGTAAATAAATATGTTGTCATCCAAGCTTTATTGTTTTATATATGGTACACAAATAGAGTAGACTGAATGTAATTCTTGAGGGCTCTAGGCCATTCCATATAATTATTGAGGGCCCTGGGATATTCAGGGTAGTAAATGAATGCTGACTTCAACTTCAAACTACCAGCTATATTAGCTCCTAACAAGAAAGACAGCCTATCATTTGAAGCTTTGAAGGTGGGCATTGACTTCTTCTTGGTATCCATGAAAGTGCTAGATGGTATTTTCTTCCAATATTGACATGTTTCATCTACAGTGAACATATGTTGTTTAGGATGGTGTCATCCTTTATAACTAGATATCCCCCCAAAGCCTCACGCACTCCTAGGTGGAACTTTGAGCAGGTGATTGGATCATAACAGTATAATAGTCATGAGTTTATAGCTAAATGTGATGTCTGGAGGTGAAGCCTGGTTGGAGGAGGCAGGTCACTGGAGACATAGCTCGGAAGGATCCAACTCCATCCCTCCTCCCTTGATCTCTCTCTCTCTGCTTCCTGCTGCCATGCCGTGAGCTGTTTCTTCTCCGTCATGCCTCTCTGCCATATTGCCCTGCCTTGGAGCCAGAAGACTATGGACTGAAACCTCTAAAAACTGTGAGCCAAAATAAACCTCTCTTCCTTTAATTTGTGAGTGTCAGGGAGCATTGTGTCTCAGCAGAAAGAAAAATAACTAAGACAAATTTTGGTACCATAGAAGTAAGGTTGTTGCTGTGACTACCTGGCCATGAAGTTCAGAAGCCTTTAGAACTTGTTCTAGGGAAAAGTTTGGAGAGATTTGAAAATGCTAGCTGGAGAAGTAGTCCTAGAATGGTATAAGCCAAGCTGAATGGGAGACTATGACTAGAGCTCAGAAGACCAGAATGCTCATAGAAAAGCAGACAGTAAAGGCCAGGCTCAGGAGGTTTCAGTTGGGAATTAGGACTCCACTGGCAGCTGACCTCCATAACATAGGTGTTTTGCTGTGGTGAAAAATTTGTCCAGATTTTTCTTATGTCCTGAGACTTTGAGGGAGACTGAAATAAAGGATAGTGAACTAATCAATTTGCTGGAGCAAATTTCAAGGCAGCTGAACAACCACTCTTTGGCATGGCTATTTACTGGGGGAAAAGAGTAGTCAGCTATAGATTGAAAATCAAGATCAATGGCCCTGCTGAATGATTTAAAAACTTTTGAATTTGGGCAGAAAGGAAGTTCTAGTAAAGTTGGGACCTGGAAACTTAGAAGGAGAAGATCTTAGCCTGGAAAGATCAGCACTGTAAAGAACACAAGCACTTTACAACAGGACAATAGGAAAAATAGCTTGAAGTCATCTTCAAGACCTCACTCCTCCAGGCTCAAAGATGGAAAAGTGAAGGATTTTGCTTTGAGAGGCCCTGAACCCTCTATTTATGAAAGGTTGCCTAGGGAATTGGTTTCTCTGCATTCAGTGCACCATGCTCAGTCATCCAGACATTCCTTGGCCTCTGCAACCACTGGCAAGATACATAAGGGCCAAACTACTGCTTCAGCTGGCAGCAGACTTTAGAATCATCTACATGGTGCTGGTTTTGCATGTGTAGTGAATGCAAGTGTTATAGGGTTAGGAAGGCTCTCACCCAGATTTCAGAAGAAGGCCCTAGAGGCCAGGGCAGTGTGCCCCTGAGAGGGCAGTGTGTGAAGCTGTAAGAATGAAGCCAAAGATGCCATGGTGACTCCATAAATTTGGAGAAGCCAGGAATGTGGAACATACAGGGAAAGCTACAAGGAGTAAGCAAAACCAACACAGGAGAGAAGCCATGAGGGCTGCAACCCCCAGCACTGCCATAGGGGCAGGGCTGCACATGCCATTTGGAGCTTACATTTTGCCACATCTTGTCCTAGGTGCTGGACATGGAACTACAAGATTTACTGTTTTCCCTGCTAGGTTTCTGTTTACTTTGGTCCCATTCCTTTCTACTCCCTTATTTCTCCCTTTTGGAATGGAAATGTTTACTTTATGCTTTTGTACATTGGAGATGTTTAACTTTCTTTTGATTTTTGCAAGGGCTCACAGATAAGATTATGCCTTAAATCTCAGAGGAGACTTTGGACTTGAACTTTTCAGCAATGCTGAATCTGTTAGAACTTTGGGGACTCTTAGAGATAGACTAAATGCATTTTGCACAAAGGGATGCTCATGAGTCTTTTAGGGTCCAGGAGCAGAATGCTATGGTTTATATCTAGATGTCCCCCAAGACTCTTATGTGCTCATAGGGTAGCTTTTGGGCAGTGATTGTGTCATGGGGGCATTATACCTATCCATGGATTAGGCCACTCATGAGTTTATACCTAAATGTGATATTTGGAGGTGAAGCCTGGTCAGAGGATGTGAGTCACTAGAGACATGGCCTGGAAGGGTCCATCTTCATCCTCCTTCCCTTGATCATTCTCTGCTTACTGCTGCCATGCCAGGAGCTGTTTCTCTTCTGCCAGGCCCTTTTGCCATTCTGCCCTGTCTTGGAGCCAAGTGTACTATGGACTGAAACGTTTACAAACTGTGAGCCAAAATAAACCTCTCCTTTAATTTATGAATGTTGGGTATTTTGTCTCAGCCACAAGAAAAGTAACTAAAACAGGTAGCCACTTTCACTAACTATCTAAGCTAGAACTTCTGGCTAACATTGCAGCTTTTTCCATCAGTATGTCCTGGCTTACCTTGCACTTCTCTCTTATAGAAATGTCTTCTTTCCATAAACCTCATGAATCTACTTCTGATGGCTTCAGACCTTTCTTCTGAAGCTTCCTTACCTATTGAGCTATCACAGAACCGAGGAGTTAGGGCCTCTCTCTGGATTAAGCTATGGTTTAAGGAAATCTTATAACTGGTTTGATGGTCTGTCCAAACCACTAAAACATTTTCCATATTGGCAATAAAGCAGTTCCACTTTGTTATCATTCATGTGTTCACTGGAGTAGCACTTTTAATTTTCCCCAAAAACTTTTCTTTTGTGGGCTGTGGATGTAGATTAGTGGTAGAACACTTGCCTAGCAAGTGTGAGACCCTGAACTCAATCTTAAGCGCACACATACGTACCACAAACAAACAAATAAACAGCCCAAAAAACTTTTCTTCTTTGCATTCACAACTTGGGAAACTATTAGGCATAAGAAGCCTAGTTTTTTTTGCCTGTCTTGGCTTTTGGCATGATTTACTTTCTAAACCAGATATATAAATTTTCCCTTTCACTTGAAAGGGACCACTATAAGATTGTTAATTGGCCTAATGTCCGTATTGTTGTGTCTCAGGGAATAAGGAGGCCAAGAGAGGGAGAGAAATGGGGAGCAGCCAGTTGGTGGAGCAGCTAGAATAAACACAACATCTATCAATTTTCTTTTCTTTTACAGGTGCATTTTGTGGAACTCCAAATATTTACTAGAGTTAACATCAAAGATCACTTGATCACAAATCACCCAATACTTATAACAAGAAGAAGAAACTCTGAAATATTGAAAGATGACCTGCATGTGACACAGAGGCACAAAGCAAGTGCATGCTGTTGGACAAATTACATCAACAGACCTGTTTATTGCAGGGTTGCGCAAACAATTTTTGACAAACACGGTACCTGCAAAGCACAATAAAGCTAAGTGTGACAAAACAAGGTATGTTATATTATTCTGTTTGTTGCGTAAATATTTATTCAAACTTACCTTTATTTTTTTTTTTTCTGAAGCAGGTAGGATATTAGAGAAAAACCTCAATTGAATCAATGTATAAAGCCCTTGTGGAACAAAGAGAACTAGCAGAAATTCCAGCGTGCAGCAGGGACAAAGGTAACTCAGATAAAGTATTGTCACTAAGGGGCTTATATTGTACAAAGAAGCTAAGAATGCAAATGATTATAACATGTAGAAAGTTGTAAGTCCTTTAAAGAAAGGATCAGCAAAATGCTCTGTGTCTTGCATAGGAAGTAAAAATTAATCTTTGGCCACAGATTAAAGAAGGCTTTGGGTAGAAGAATTTGACTGGAAATTGAAAGGTAGGTATTTGGAATGCAGATGCAACAATAAAGAGCCTTAGCGTCAGGGAAATATGCAGGTATACCAACACGTTACTAGAAAGCAAGTTTTAATGAAGTTACGTCCAGGGACTGTCTGATAAAACTGAAGCCAAATCCTTTCAAGAATGTGCCAAGTCCATTCTAATCTGGAATGCATTGATAATTGGGACATTATGCTCAGAGGCTGCAAACTGACATTCTGTTGTCGTCCCCCTTGGAATAGAAATGCTGATCCTTTACAGTAATTAGCACCAATTTGGAGCATGTGTGCAAAAATAAATCACCAGTGTCCAAAAATAGATACATTAAGTTCAGTGATTACAAAGCAAGCTTTTTTTTTATTAGCCCCACCTATGTAAACAAAATCAGATATAATTAGCTTTTAAAAATAGAAGGGCCAAGGAGCGATCACAGTTCCCGCTAGAAAATTATTATTTATATAAAGGTTCACAATGACTGTCCACTTGCCCTTCCTTGTCTTAGTCATGTTATTTAAATGGCTAAAGGATCAGCTTTCTTTCCTGAGGGCTAGGAGGGAGAATTGTGATTCTGTGCCTGCTGAGTGTCCTGGTTGAAATTGAAAGGTGTGTGACCTCTGCAAACAAGCAAGGCTCTTTGTTCCATCTCTTTCTCTCTTCATCACATCTCATCCCATCCTCCTCATAGGTCAGAAGAGCACTTGCTATGTCTCAAGATTATCTGTAGATTCTACCCCAGGAGCTCCTGTGTATGTGGTACCATTGGCCTTGGTCAATGAGACAAATGCCTGGTGAAGAAAGTCTCAGGGGCTGCCCTGGAAAAGATAGTGGTTGCTATGGTTCAGATGCAGTTGCCCCCCGCCCCCCAAGTTCATGAATGTCCTCAATGTGGCAATGTTGAGGCAGTGGGACTTTAAAAAGGTGGAAGGTCCTTAGACCCCTTGGAGATGCTGCCCTGGGAAGGGCCTAAAGTAGTTCTCACAGGATCCTGAGTTATTCTTATGAGAGTGAATTAGTATCAAAGCCTAAATTTGGGTCCCATATCTCTCTCTGGCTTCCTGTCTGGCCATGTGATCTCTCCCTCATCATAAATACTCTGTGCTATGAGCCCTTCACAGGAGCTGAGCTGAGCCTGGCGGTATGCCTCTGGGTCTTCTGAATTGTGAGATAAATAAACCTCTTTCAAAGTTACTTTGCCTCAGGTATTTTAGCGTAGTACAGAAAACAAATTAATACAGCAGTTCTCAGGAGCTCGGTTGTGCACATTTGGAAGTGGCCCATGATTCCCTCTCTTAAGCATGCTGTATCAAGGATTGAAACTCTTGGCATTGAGTGTCAGAACAGGGAGGCAAACTGGACTCGGAGCTGTGATGTGGGTATGGGGCTGTATGCTGTCATAAAGGGAGTGCTGACTGATGGTTCAGGAGGATTCTGTATCCCAACTGTGTCACTGACCTGTTTTGTAAACATGACTAAGTTACTTACTCTTCCTGAGTCTTGGTTTTCTTATCCTTAAACTTAAGAAATTCCATTAGATCATCTTACTGCTCCAGGATCCTGTATACAGTTTGTTTTGTTTCGTTTTCCCCATTTTAATGGTATAATAGCTCGAATCTTTCATTTGCCATTTCCATCCACTGACTTGGAAAAGTGCTGGGGAAGGGAAAAAAGAAGAGAGTGTAGGACTCAAAACATTTTTCTATTTCTCATTTATAAAATGTTTGAAAATATTTCCCACATTTCCTTTCCTAAAAGGTCATGACTAAAGAAACACAGGATTTTGATAGAGGATGCAAAAGGCCCACTGGTAGGCCCAATGGCGGAACCCATCAGATCACAATCAATCTGAGAGACGAACACACTTAAACCTGCTGCAGTCTCAGAATATAATTGAGGGCTAAAGGAAAGGGATTGGCTCAGGTGGCATGTTCAAGGAAGAACTAGGATTCAAACCTCTTGATTTTAAATGCTCTTTCTGTCATGATTTTGTTCTTCTGCCTTTGGAATGTCTAACCTTGAACCCAGGCATGGGAATTAATTAGAATACAACCATTTTAAATAAAAATATCAGGGAGTTTTGCAGAGTGCTTTAAATATCTGACCATTTGTTTTTGTCAGGGTTTCACTCATTCTTTATATTTTCTCCAAGTTATTTGTTGTTGTTATTTTTCCTCATAATTATTATAATTTCCTCTGCCTGCATAGAAATGATTGGGTTTTTGTTCGTTTGCCCAACAATTTAAGATTCAACTCAAATAGTCCTTTCTCTGGGTATATTCCTGTTGGCCACAGTGAGTCCACAGACACTGACTCTTTGTTCTTTCCTCAGCAATGACCTCAAGTGTTTCTAGCTTGCTTGTGTACAGGTCTATCTCCTCTATGATATTGTAAGCTCTTTAAGAACCAGGAACATCTTTATATCCTTGTTTCCAAAGACCAGAAGTGCTGTTCATGTCTGTTTAGTGGATAACAACTGGAAGAAAGAACTTTATCCATACCCTAATTATGCCCCTGTAGCTCACAGAGTGAACAAAGCTTAGTGGCAGCCTCCGCTTCATTCTTTATGTAGAAGTAACATGAGTAAAGAGTGGACCAGGGAAGCTAGAAGAGCTCAGTAGTAGTGCACTTGCCTAACATTTATGAGATTCTGGGTTCAATCTCCACAACTGAAAAAAGAAAACAAAGAGGAGGAGGAGGAGAAGGAGGAGGAGGAGGAGGAAGAAGAAGAAGAAGAAGAAGAAGAAGAAGAAGAAGAAGAAGAAGAAGAAGAAGAAGAAGAAGAAAAGATCACCTTTCCCCTGACCTTACAAACTCCAAGACTTAAAGGTTCTTTATGTAATGAGAAAGTAGCTTGGGAAGGTAGCTCAGTGATAGAGTGCTTGCCTAGCATGTGCAAAGCTCTTGGTTTGACCCCTAACACTGGAAGAAAAAAAAAAAGCAGATCTATTCTGGCCATACCCCATCTCTTGTCTTATGTTTTCTTGACTGTGAATTCATGACCACTCATGGGTGGCGTGAGAACACAGAGTGACTCTACCCAAGCTCAGGAGATGGGGGAAAGGGCAAGAAGACAACTCATAAACTTTGGGTCGCCAGTCTCAGCATGAGGGATCCCAAAGACAACCCCCTACTGGCTTTGGCCAGGGTCCTAGATCTGTTCTCTGTGCATCAGCATGTGTCAGTTTGGTCACTGGGAGGGGAATGTGGCAAGGGTCAGGCACTAGCAGTGGTGCCCTAAATGATTCTGACAAGAGTAGAAGACTGTAGCCTCTTTGCTCAGACACATGGAGGAGGAGAGAAGAGGGAGAG
The DNA here is from genome assembly GCA_004363535.1 of Dasyprocta punctata. Taxonomy (NCBI): domain Eukaryota; kingdom Metazoa; phylum Chordata; class Mammalia; order Rodentia; family Dasyproctidae; genus Dasyprocta; species Dasyprocta punctata. Next base: position 200,933 of record RJWM01000191.1, on the reverse strand, counting down.
AGTAGACAGAAAACCATTAGATTTCTGTCCAGCATTTCAGGCAGGAAAGCAAAGGGGAGGGCTCTTAAACGCTGGCAAAAGATAAGCTGGGCTGGGGACTGACAGAAAGTCCTTGTGTACAGGAAAGAGAGGGAGGTGTGGAGGGAGGATATGAGAACGAGACGGACAGAGAGAGAAAGGCTGGAACAAATAAACATGGGAAGCAGGGAAGGAGAGAAAGATGATCAGTTAAAATGAGAGAAAGACACAGACACTAGAGACAAAATAAGCTTAAGAGAGGTGAAAGGCAAATCTGGAGAGAAAGGAGGACAGCCAGTGAGTTCCAGGAGCGGGACCTCTGAATGCGTGCCCCGCCTGCCTTGTTCAGGAAACTGTCCCCTGTAAGCCTGGCGCAGGGAGCATGTGTGCACAGAGGGAAATGTGCTGACTCCTGCCCAGCACCCTGTAGAGGACAGAAACAGATCAATTAAGCTGGGTGGGGCTCTCCTGCCAGGGTTCAGCACCTGGCCAGGCAGGTCAAGGACTCTCACAGGATCATTAAGCTGTTAAAGGGCCATGAGCTGCAGGGTGGGGTTCAGTCTTTTACCTTGAGAAAAACCCTCTTCTTATGCCCACAATTCCCCCACCGGCCTGGCCACTACCACTCTTCCAGGCCCAACTTGGGACCAGGGAAACTTCGCTGTTTGAAATCTGAACAGGCTACAGGAGGACACTCTGGAAGTCAGCACAGCCGGTGAAACAAATTGGTAAGTTATCCTGGGTCAGATCTGTGGGTGGGGCAGCAGTGGTTTGGAGCAGGATATTCGCAAGGATCTGAGACCTCTGGTGCACGTTAGCGGAGGAAAGGTTTCAGCACCAGGAAGGCCTTTGCAACCAAAGCTAAGCAGAAGCTGGGTTTATAATTCATAAAGTCATTATTTTCGCCATCGTCTTTGAGCATCTACGAAGCACAAGGCTCTGTGCGGGAGGCTGAGGCTACTGAGAGAGGTAAACACACTCAGTGTCCTCAGGGGAGAGTGATTGCAACACAGCTTCCTCTACCCAGCTTAACAGAAGTGCTTAGGGAGCTCAGAAGGGAATGTGGCAATTCTGTTCTGAGGACAAACAAGATATCTAGGAAGAGAACATTTGGGCACAGCGGTGAAGGCTGAGTAGGCTCCACCAGGCGGAGAAAGCAGAGAGAGAGAGAGACCTGAGGTAAAGAGAGGTACAGAGAAAAACAGAATGCTGTGAAAGAGTGTAACGAAACTCACCTAGAGGGTAGATTGTAGCAGGTGGGACAGGTCAGGTAAGACGAATAGATGGGGTGGATATAGGGGCAGATAAGGGCAGGCACAAATAAAGGCTGAGATACCCAAGGTTTTAGTTGGAAGGGCACTTCGAGATGATCTAGTCATCTTTGTCATTTAGTAAAATATTTATGTGTGCATGTATGTGTGTAAAGTAGATTCGATTGAAGAGTCCCTGAGATTGGGCACTGCGGAAAGAGTTATCAGTCACATAAACATCTCAAATTCATCACATTATCCTTTGTCTCCAAAAGAACTCTGATAGGAATGTGATATTTTCCCCCTCAATTTCCTTTCATCTCAAGTCTTCACCCATCCTTCTTAGAGGGTCTCATGCCTGGCAAAATCTCTCACTCCTGGCCTTCAGACTCAGTGAGGTGGTCACAGATTATCAGAGGACAAGTGCCTTCTTTTCATCCAGGTGCGTCTTTCTTAAAAAGCCAAGAGTTAGACATGAAAAGTTCTAAAAAGTAAAAATTACCACTTCCCAGCCCTTTTAAAATATTAGATAAATCAGTGGGTTTTCTCTTCCAGTCCATTAGCAGTTACCAATCAAGATCATTTCCGAAGTTGAATCAAATCTATTGATGTATGTATTACATTACATGCATATCTGTTTGTAGTGAATTATAACATATGCATTAAACCGTTAAGATACATTGTGGAAATATTGTCCAATTCCAGACCTCATTTTCAGTTTGGTATACCAACTGCTTTTCTGTTGATAGATATTTAAGATCATTTGACTTGTTTGCTTTTATGTATGATGCTGTCACACACATATCTTTGCATGTGAATCTTTTTTTTTTTGCATGTGAATCTTTAAGTACACTTACTACTGACTTTATACAATAGATTTCTAGAGGTTAAATTGTTAAAACAGATGCACATTTGAAACCTTACTGAGAATCACATCATTCCTTTCAAAATGATTGCACTGGTTTAGTCTCCAATCTATAATTGCAAGAGTTTCATTCTTCCACATTCATGCCCCAGCACCGGGAAGGCCTCTGTGTATAAATGGTGAAGGGGGAGTCCATTAGTTATCCCCTAACACACATCTAGGCAGTGCTGGGGACAAGAGTCCGGGACTGTTGTCACTCTACAATGAGGTAATGCACTTAGAATGTCAAGCCAGTGCTCGGTAATGTTTGTTGTTGCTATTATTAAAGCACACTGCCAAAACCAAGGCACTTGATGGGGCTTTGACTGGTGACTGATGGTTGAGTGTAGAAAATGACTGGGAGGGAAGGGGGCTCCAGCTTGGTGTCTCCAGGCTGGCGGTGAGGACCCACCCTTTGCTCACTGAGCACTTTGCCTGCCTCCTTGTGAACTGACTCTGATTGTGTTGATAAGTGTTCACCACAGTGCTGTCCCTGGAGGACAAGCAAGAGAGAAAGTCTGGCACTGGGCACTGACGGTTATTGGGTAGGATGCTCCAGTCATACTCAAGTACCCAAAAGGAATCGGAAGTCCCTCCCTCAGCTAAAGTTGTTCAATTCCTAAAAGTTACCCAGGAAAGAGACAGATATTGCTCTTATACCATGCCTTTGTTTTCATATGAGTCTCCTCTCTTTGATTGTGGTGGAAACTCTTTAAAGGAGGGAATGAGCATTAAACTTTTCTTTTTCTTTTTCTTTTACCATCCCCTCCACCAAGACTAGCAGTTGAAGAGCACACAGCAGGTGCTTGGTGCTCAGGAAGTAGGAGGAAGTTGGAGGGACTGGTTTTAGGTATGATTTAAGGAAATTACTCCTTTTGGATTTGAGGCTCCTAGGAACTGATTGATTAAATTACCACGCATCTATTTTAAACTCAACTTCACCTTTGCAAAGTGATGAACTGTCCTCAGAACTGTCCCCAGGCCAGAACGAGGCTAACCTCTGTGCCATACAGTTCCCAGGAGTGGGTCCCGCCGTCTTCAGCTGCAAGCACGGGTCTGGATAGGTCAGAGAGAAATGTCTGGGGAAATTGGATTAAAGAAGGTAACAGCCCCTGGAAGAATTTGGCCCCAAAGCTGAGGACTCCTCAATCAATATGCATGACTTTCAGAATTCCTATTTTAATCAGCAAAACGGAAATGAAATTCCCAATGTAGCTTTTAGTTAAAAAAAAATAAATTACAAGTGGTACATGATATTCATGCATGCCATTTCCTCTGAAATTCTTTTTAAGAATTGAAGAAAATAACCATTTAACATACTGGAAAGAACACTAGCCTAGGAGTCCAGAGATTTAGTTTCATGCCCTAAATTTATCGCTTAGTAGCTGCAAGATCAAAAGCAGGCAGTTCCCCTGTCTTACCTCATTTCACTCATGCAAGAATGAGAAAGCTGATGATATGTAAACTCCCCTCAACCTCAATAAAAATGAGCTGGTAATTCCCTGATTAGCAATGAGGACTCTCCCATCTGCCCATCCTCTCCATAAATATGTAGTGAATTCCAGCATGGACAATGCCCCTAGAATTTGAGCCCTTGTAGTTTGAGTTGATGACGTTGATAGCAACTGCTTTCAAGCACCCAGCCTCAAAGCTTCTGTGAATTTTGTGTCCTCATCTTCCTAACCTTCAAGCAGTCCCTGGTGTCTGCTCTTGCTCTGTGTCTGTCTCTGGTCCATCTTAACACTTTTACAATCATCACACTGCTCTTCCAATCTCGCCAGTTCTCATGTTGAACTACTGCAAAACACCCCTGAGAGGCCTTCGGTCCCCACTTCCTCCCAAATCCACGATCCATGCCATGGCTACCATTCTCTGCAATTTTATTTAATCAATGTTTTCTGAAGATTTGCAGAATGGCAGACACTGCAACTTGGCCCAGAGGCGTTCACAGTGTAGGCAGGCATGCACATAATTAGATAAGCATAACGTGGCATGGGGCTGCAGTGACAGACATTCAGGAGACCTGGTTTCTTCAACTCCTCTCCTGAAACTTTCTCCTTGATTTTTTTCCTCCTTTGTACTTCTCGCATCTTACTCATCACATCCTTTTATAGTTTATTCTTCACCTGTTTCTCTTCTTGACCAGGCTGAGCAACTTGGTGGCAGCGATCTGATGAATTCAAGCCATCCTTCCACATCGGAAACCTTGAGTGCCTCCCTACTGCCCTCAGGAAGAAATCCAGAGTTTTGCACTGGGCCTGTAAAGCCCTTAAGAGCTTGATGCTATCATTCCAACTAACTCTGCTAATAAACCCATGTCCAGTTCCACTCTCTTCCTCTTGCCCTTGCCTCATATCTGAAATCGCACCTTCAGCTACACGACAGCTTGGCTCACCCAGCTCTCTCACACACTGCCTGGGAGAGTCAGCAGGTCCCTCTTCTGGGAACACCCCACACACTGTTTACCCTTCCTCCCCTGCCTACAGGGCTTGCCAGGATAGGATCCTCTCCTCTTTTCAAGGTCTGGATTAAATTCTATCCTTTCTAAGAACTTTGCGGAGAAACAGATCCAGCCATTCAGAATTGGTTTCCATCTGCTCTCTAATACTTCGTATAGTAAATGTTCTAATGCATTGTGGTCTCCTTTGCAAAGGTTTTTGTGAACTTTCCATTTGCTACATGATGAGATTCCGGGGAAAAGTGCCCAGATCATTTGAATATTTGGAACCTCTGCAAAAGAGAGCTTAGTGCCTGACACTTGGGCTGATTCTGCACTGAGAAATTGCCATCTGCCGGTTATTGCACAGCCTTTAGGGTTCTTGATACTCTCAACAGACTATGGAACTGGGCTCAGAGAGAGGCAAAGTGAACTACCCATAGCACCAACAGGTAAGACATTTAGATTTGAACCAGGTACTCTGATTGGGTGTGGTGGTACACACCTGTAATCCCAGCACTCTAAGAGGCTGAGGCAGGACGATCACAAGTTTGAGCACAACCCAACTTAGTAAGGCCCTCTTTCAAAATGAAAAACAAAGCAGAACAAAACAAAGCACAACAACAAAGGACTGAAGATGTAGCTCACTATAAAGGTCTTAGGTTCCTATAAAGGGCCATAAGATGTGCTGAATGATTTTGTAGCCATTTGGAGAAGAGGTTGAAGATAAATTTAAGAAGCATTTCCTGATTACCTCAGAAGATTTTGGAAAGATATTTTAAAGGAGTTAGCATCTGATCTTGTCCCTGAAGAATAAATAGGAAGCTGACAAATTAAAAAAGGTAAGGGCATTCCAGTAAGAGAATATTATTTGAGGTAAGTCCCACAGAGAGTGCCTAAAGGATGTTCTTGAGAAGATGGGAGCTATTTGCTGATTCACTTCCCAAGCTAGACTATAAGTAATTGAGGGAAGGAAATGTCTTTGTCTTGCTAAGGGCTGTATCTATTGCCTATGGCCTTAGAGCACATGTTGGATAAATATCTTGTAGGAATTCATCTGCTCAATAAATACCACTTGAGCATTTTGTGTGTGTGTAACTTGAAACTCGCTTTTGGCCTAGAATACTGAACAGCCTAATTGCCCTAATGAAGGCTTGAAAAAGCCCAAACCAAAACTTTTAGACCCTGAAAGTGAAACCTGCAGTCCCTAGAAAGTTTCACTGACCAACTCAGTTTCACTGACTGGCTGAGTAAAAAAAAACTAAACCAACAGAACAAGCTATGAAAAATCGAGCAAAAAAAAAAAAAATCTTTCAGTTCCAAGAAATTTATTATTTTCAGTAATGTGCCTCCTGCAAGGGCTTCGGTGATGTCAATTTCATTTCCAGTAGAGAGTTTTACCTCCTCTCACCTTAAAGACAGGCAAAGGCCTCTGATGGGCAGCAGTGCTGTGCTGCTGCGCGGGTCTGAGGCCAAGTTAGTGAGGTTCTTTGCTTGTCCTGTGGGTCTGTTTCCCGTCTCCTCCGTCTGTATTAGAATAAGCTACAAGCAAGTCTGTGACTCTGAGAACATTCAGATCTCAACAGTTGTTGAATCAGTGAGTCAGAAAATGGCTCGAAGCAGAGCTGGTGAGCAGAGAGATAAGCATGTGAAGTAGAAAATGTGTTTCACTTGGGGCAGTTGAATGGTCCCAGTTCCTTGTCAACCTAGTGTGACTTGGTGGCCCTGGGTGGGCCTAACCCATTGCCTCATTTCTCTGGGCCTAAATTGCTCTTTCTAGCTCTGACATAGTCGGTAGATCCTCATGAAGGTAGGAGGTAAAAGGTGCCTGCAGAATCCTGGTAGCTGTGTTTTAGAAGGAGATACTCTTGGAAAACTTCCTGTGTGCATGGGAGCCTGGGAATGGGAGGGTTCTTTCCTCTTTCTTTCTTTCTTTCTTTCTTTCTTTCTTTCTTTCTTTCTTTCTTTCTTTCTTTCTTTCTTCTTTTCTTCTTTCCTCCAATTCAGGGGTTTTCAGCCTTAGCACTGTTGATATTTTTGCTATGGGGGGCTGCTCTTTGCATTGTAAGATGTTTCGCAGTGTGTCTGACATTCACCCACGAGGTGCCAATGACATCCACTTCCTTCTCCCCACTTGTGGCACTACAGTGTGTCTCCAGCCATTGCCAGATCTTCCCTGGAAATAAAACAGCCTGCAGTCGAGAACCCTAGCTCCTTCATTACCCTCCCATCTCATGGAACCCTTCGAATAACGTTGCATGGGAGGACACGAAAACCAGGCCCAGAGATTCTTCTGCTCTCCCCACCAAAGGATGGGGTGGCTCAGGGAGTGCAGGAAACTGAGAAGCATTTGAGATCTGGAGGCAAGAAAGCAACATCCGAGTCTGCAGAGTCATTGCTTGGCTGTGTGACCTTCATTATTGTCCTGCTTAACTTTTCTGAGCCTTGGAGTCTCCATCAATCTAAAAGATATAGCTCCTCTCCTCCATGAGCTTCCTTTCTTCCACCCTCCTTTGTTTTTGCACACTTACCATAACGAGGTTGTTAGGGGGATGAAAAGTAATGTATGGGAGACACTGCAAGAGAAAAAGCACAGGGCAAATATGTGTTATCATTCTACAGATATTTTTTTCTTGAGCACACACAAAAAAAAACTTTCATTCTTAGATTTTTTTTTTTCTGCTGAGAGTAGTAATGAACCAAGCATGGTGGCTCATGCCTATAATCCCAGCACTCAGGAGGCTGAGGCAGAAGATCGTGAATCTGAGGCCCGCCTGGAAGACATAGTGAGACCCTATTTCAGACAAGGCCACTGACCTGGAAGAGGACTGAGTGGTTCATGTCTTTAGTGCCTGAGACCTTCAGACCCAGGAGAGGTTGCTGACGGCACCAGTCCTGTCTTCAGAGTGGGCATCGTGAGCTTGGTCACAACTCATGACTGGTCACAGCGAGGCTGAGGGAAGGTGGTTCTCCTTGGTCCTTTGGGCCAGGTTCAGATTGGACTGGCTGCTCTGATTTAGATCACTCTGTGGAATTCTGGGAGTCCCTGTGCCTAGGTAGCATCCTAGCATGCAGATGAGGCAAAAGGTCAGCAGGCTGGTGACCATCCCCAGAACTGAGTTAGCTCAGCGTCTACCTAGAATTCTTGATCTGAAACTTTTAAGGTCTAAGGAACAAGTTCAGATTCAAAGGAACTATGTAACGCAAACATGTAAATGCTTTGGTTTCTGGATCATTTGTTCATCATGCTATGGTGTGTTGAATAGTGGTCCAGGGTGCTTACCTTGCCCTGGGCATGTACCCTGGCCCCGCTCCTTGCTAGATCTGGGCTGTGGGCAGCCAGTGGGTGTGATATAAATGTAAGCTGTGCTGCTCAGTGAAGCACTTGAAGCTCACAGCCACCTCTGAGGCCAGCGGTGTGGGCACCTTCAAGCTGCAGATGTAGAAGTTCAGACAAGTACTTCTCCACACCACGCACATACATGTCTTTGCTCTACTCGTCCTTTTAGATCATCTTTCCTTCTCTTTCTGCTATCCAAATGCCATCTGTCCCTCAAAGTCTGTTCAAATTCTACCTTGAATTCTGCCTCCAGAGTGGAGTTAATCTCAGCTTCCTGTAAGTCCTATAGCTTGCTTCCTTCCTCTTTCTTTCTTTCTTTCTTTCTTTCTTTCTTTCTTTCTTTCTTTCTCTCTTTCTGAGATGTGTGTGTGTCTACTATACTGTGGTGCCCAATTGGTCCACAGTAGGCAAGAAAAGGGCCCAAATAAAGACAAAACCCAAAGAAGAGTGTGGCAAAAGTTGTAAAGAGAAGTCAGATACAGTTCAAAGGAAGGAAAGCTTCCTTCCTGTTTCTCCTCTGTGGCAGTCTATGTCATGGTAACTTTGAAAGCTCTAGCTCCATTCTGAGCCCGGGCATAAGGGGAAGGAACTGTTTGAATTGATTTCCCCATCCCCCACAGCACTGGCTCACAGAGGACTCTAAGAAACACAGATGACCCTGAACCGAGGAGAGCGTGTGGACTGGGGGTGATGGTCGTGGATGAGAGCAGAAATGATGCTGATAACAAGGTTATCTGAATCAAAACTCAGCTGTCACGAAAGGAGATGTACTTACAGTGTTTCACTATGACTGAGGGAGCAGCAAGACAGCCACGAAGCAGACCCAGAAATGTAGCTCACCCGTTGGCAAACTTGAAGGAAACTGGGAGCAGAGAAGGCACATGATTTGGGCCTGAGCTCTAGGTCCATGTGGCAGTGGCACTAGAAACACTGACTTAACCTCATCATTTGAAAATTGAACTTTGGAAATCACCAAAAAAGTTGTCTATATTATTTTTCTTTACTGAGGATGATGTGGAAAATATCCAAATGCTATGGATAAGAGAAACAATCTCACTACAAGGAGTTGAGTATTATCTAAATTTCACTGTGGTTTTCTTGTTCTGTCTGATGTTGTGTGTGTGTTAAAATTACTTTTATTCAGGATGAAAAAATACAACATGTAACCAGATTAGGTGATATTCCATGATTAGTTTTTTACCACATATTTCAAAAGAACATTATACCTATTTCCCATTGTTGTTACTGTGATATGTTTCTTTCCATTATTATTTAGAAGATTACAATGTAGTGTTGTATGTAGTTGAGATTATACTGCATATTAAAAAGGTATTTACTTTTTATATAAACAGTATATGTATAAAAGTACAAAACTCAATAGGTATAGAAAGGTGAATAGAAGTAAGTCTCTGGGCTGCCCGCGACTTACTCTCCAGCTTTCTCCCAAGTCCTGCATAAATCCTTCCAGATGAGTCCTTTGCCTACCACTGCACATTTTCCAGCGAGTTAATACCCCTAAATCCTTCAAGGTTCTCAGGAACCAAAAATGGCTTGTGAGAAGGAAACATATCCCAAATGTAATGTATCTGTGCTGATAAAAATACCATTATGTTACCTTTGCCGCTCATGTAAGCAAAATTATATAATGCAGCTCTTTCCAAAGAATGTTCCCACAGGGTAGCAGTGGTTGGAAGTACCCAACCAAGACATGCTCCCTTGGTGGATCTCAGTCCCAATGACTTCTCACAGGTTCCCAGTACCCAACAGTGGTTCAGAAAGCTCCAGAACATAGAGACCAAAGCCTGCTGTTCTGTGCATTGTCACTGGACATTCACTGAAGCCCGAGCCCCTAAAGGCAGGGCTCCCTTCTCCCAAACGCTGACCTGGCAAGCACTTCCTCCCCTTGTCTGCCCAGGGGTGCGTGGGGAGTTGGGTGGGGGAATTCCAGTTCAAATGAGGCAGCATCGAGAGAGAGTCATTTCCATAAACTCATGCTCAAAATAGAGAAAGCCATTCTACACTTACCAGACTCTGTCATCTTCAAACTTATCTCCTTCCAGAGAAAGAGGGGTGGGCAGAGGATTGGAGCTTGGGATAGTGTGTGAACTGACCATGAGTTCACACACAAACTGCCACCTGACTATTCGTCACCCCCATCCCCATGGTGGAGTCCCTCAACAGCAAGCTTTGCTATGAGTTTTTTCAGGAACTGCTACGGTTTGTAAGTTTATTTGTCAATGAAGTGAGGCTCCCTCCCTCCTCTCCTCTCCTCCCAGTACCCATCTGATAAACTTACAGAAGGCATCTCCAATTCACAACACCCCCTACCAGCCCCCCACAGAATAACACATCGTCTGGCAACAGGAGGCGTTTGATTACATTTGGAAAGATTGCCTGCATCAACTCCAGTTGTCCCTGCCTTGCAACTGATGGGCCTCACGTGCCGCAGCCAACAGTTTGCCTGCACCCACTCCCCTCTCCCAAACGAACCTTTCTCTAGGAAAACAAGAAACCTACGTGCCATCCTGAGTGAGAGCCGCACAGGAGCTCTGCCCTGGCATCCTGTCGCAGGCGTGGCAGGCAGGAGTGCTCGCCGCCGAGGGGGTTGCAACAGCACCCGTGCTTCCCGTGTCTCTAGAGAGAACCTCCAGGCTAGAGACAAATACCCCAGTGCTTTCTCCTTAGTGCTGTCGCCCCTGCGTTCCTTTCTGTACACAAAGCACTGAGTTCTCTCTTCCTGTGGAAGGCGACATACCGCTGGCTCCTTTAGCAAACTTTTGTCACCTCCTTCCCACCATTTTTGGCTTGTTTATTCAGCACTACACTGTAGGCAGGGTTACGGCTCCTCAAAGATGCCCACGTGCTAATCCACAGAACCTGCAAACATGTCATTTCACAATGCAAGGGGCAATTGAAGTTGCAGATGGCAGTAAGTTTTCTGCAGCTGATTTTAATATTTGGAACTCTGTGGATCATCTGTGTGGCTCCAGTGTCACTACAAAAGTCCATAAAAAGGGAAAAGTAGAATGAGAACCAGAGTAGTGGCATCTTAAAAGTCCACCTGCTGTCACTGACTTTGAAGATGGGAGAAGGGAGTCCATGAGCCAAGGTAGCAGGCAACCTTCACGGCCTGCCAAAGAGAGGAAAACAGGGCCTAGGGAGGTAACGCAGTGGTAGAGCACCTGTCTCGCATGCACAAAGCCCCAATTTCAGTCCCCAGTTCTGAAAGACAAAACAAATTCTTCCCTAAAGTTTCCTGGGTTTAACCCCTTGAGACCCATTTCAGATTTCTGACCTCCAGAACAATAAGATAATACATTTGATTTGCTACAGCAACAATAGGGAACCAATACAATTACGGTGGATCGCTATGTGCAGGGTACGGGCCTCTCCACTACAAGTGCTTTATACTTTGTTTCAGCCATCACGATCCAAGCAAGGAAACTGAAGGTAATTCAAAAGCAGATCATTAGCAACACAGGTAATGGAGAAGGCTGAGGAGCCAACTCAGATGTTGGCAAGAGCTGAGATTGCTACTTTGGTGCAACTAGGCTAGGCTGCGCAGTGGCTGGAGCTAGGCCATGGCAGGACAGGCCAGCAGGTGCTGAAGCCTTGGGGAGGACAGAGCTCAGCTGGAGAAGCCAGTTGAGGCCGAAAGGGAAAGAGAGATTTAACCTGGCTGTGTCCTCCTCTTACCCTCCAATGTCCTGCCAGTGCTTCCCACAGTCTGTTCAGCTGATGTGGGAGCTGGGGTCCTGCAGGGATTAACCATGGGCAGTGCCCAGCAGAGTTGAGAAAGGGCAACAGAGAGCTTGACAGATCTAGATGGCGGTGCACACCCTTCTTTTCTTTCGCCTATCACCATGAATCTCAAAGCTTCATTTATTAAAATCCAGATTCTTTACCACAGCTTTTAAGATTCTCCATAACTTCTCTGCCCTCATTCTTTGCTTTCCTCTCGTTCACAGCACTGCTACCCCCTCGGAGCACTGCACTTGCTGCAAACTTTGTTGAAATCCTGTTCTCCTTAGCTCTGCCTTTGATGATCACAATTCCTCATGTTGATCTCAGCTTGGCTGGCGTTTGGTGAGATGACCTCTTTCTCCATGTGAAACAAGCCTCCTTCACCTAAAGTCATCATCACTCCCCTGCTTCATTGTTGTCCTATTATCTGAAACAACCTTGGGTATGTGTTTACTTGTGTAGTAGAACCTGTGTTAGCCAACCCGCTCCTGGAGGCTAAGTCTCATTGTTTGCTCTGTCCTTGTAATTGGCATTGGCTAGATCTTTACAAAAATCCATTTCTTCCTGGGAACTGAGCAAGCTCGTTTCAGATTCTTTTCAGTTAGATTTGACTGGGCTCTAGCTAATGGACCATGAGTGGAAATCCATGGTTGCAACTTCCAGGTCTGGCTATGAAAACCTATTGCACACTCTCCTGCAAGTTTCCCCTCTTCTGCCAGAAAATGACAAGGCCCTAGAGAGTAGGGGAGTCTCAAGGCAAAGAACATCCAGACTCTCCAATAACTAAGTGCAGAAGAATTGTCCCAGAAACCTACAAAAAGTAGGGTCTGTGTTAATTCATGACATTAATTCCCGATGCCAAGAGCAGTACCTTGTCTATAGTTGGAACTCATTGCATAGTGGTTGAATGATTGCCTGTTAAACACTTTGTAAGGAGGTGTTCAGTGATGCAGTGTCTTTTTTCCCACCCTGGCTTGTCTACTAAGTATCCTGCAGACAGGGAAGTGTTATACTAATCTCCACACACTTGGTGACTTCCATAGTAGCTAAATCACAGTAACTGCTCGATGAATGTGTGCATCCAAGTTTCTAGGCAACATAAGGGAAACAATGACCAGCAAAGCATGCACCTATGTTTTATTAATCAAGTGTTCTATATTATTGTACCTACCAATGTTTGTGTGGCTCTTTAGAGTTTATAAGGGACTCTTCATTTGATCCTTCCTTGTAACAACACTGGAAGATAATTACTATTATGCCTCCCATTTTGCAGATTAAGAATCTGAGCTCACAGGGGTTAAGTATCTTGCTCAAGAGCTTCCTTTTTTAAGGCTGGAATTAATTCGTGGTGTGCTATAATGAGTTAGCCCCCGGCGGAAACTTCTGCACCTAGTAAGGGCTCAGGAAATTTGAGAACCTGAACTTCTGAAGGACTTGGAATTGCCTCCCAGAAGATCAATGGCAGGACCCAGACTGCAGCCGGGACTGCAAGGATTGCCTGCGTCGTCTGCAGCTCCTGATTCAGCTGGGATGCTGCTGCGGCAGCCGCGTGACTTAGCACATGTTTCTGGGTGGTCTGCCAGGTTGCCTGAGGTTGCTGACATCACAGTCTCCCCCTCTGCAGTGCTCCCACTTGCCCAGCCTAACAGCTCTGGCGCTCCAAGCCTGCCCTTTTCCATACATTCTTTCCTCCTTCCCATGCCAAGATTTCAGTAGACGTTTTTTAGAGTGGGTTCCAGGCCATTTAGCTCAGTTAAGAGATTTGGGTGAAAGTTTCTTCCCACTCACCCCAGGCCTCAGATAACCCATCAGGGCGTGACCAGGCTGTGGGGAGGAGGGGGCAAGAAAAGCTCTCGGAGATTTCCAGGCACAGGATTGGAGCAAAAGGTTCTGCAGTTGCTGCATTTAGCCACAGTAATCTCACTGAACAAAGTATGTCGGTAAGAGGTTGTTTGGAAAGCTTAGGACAAAAAGCCAAGGGGGACATAACTTGTCTAAACAGGGACTGCCAAGGCCCCTGGAGGGTGTCCAGCAGCTTGGATTATTTGTCAGAGCACAGAGGGCAAATGCTGGTGTACTGATGGATGGGGCTGATGGATGAAGAGAAAGAGGAGGGCAAGATGACCAGGACGGTGCCAGGCTCAGCCTTTCCCAGCCGGGAGACGCTCCTCTGTGTACAGGCCGGGGTGCCTCACTCTGTAAATAAACCCCAGCTGCTTCATCGTGCAGGCCGTTCCACATACCGTGCATCTGAGGTGGGGTGAAATACAAATATGCCTTTTCATAATAGCTTTACACCTGGAGCAGCAGAGGACCGGTTTATTACCTTGGTAAACAAAAGTTAGAATTCAAGCAAAGTACAAACTTTGCCCAAGGCACTTCTGACAGTGCACTTTGTGTTTGTGAAGTGAACTCGATATACATGAATGTGAAACCGTGGAAGGCTGGGCTGGTGCGCTCTCCTCTCTTCTGTTTTCTTCCCTTGTCTGATCTCCAAGGTTTAAAAGTTCATGTGTACGCGTATGCGCCTGTGCGTGTGTGTGTGCGTGCATGTGTGTGCGTGTGTGTGTGTGTGTGTGTATGGGGGAGGGTTGGGGCATTTACTTTGGCTTTGACTTTTTCCAGCATTTTGAAATCACACTGTTTAGTGTGAAAAAACATGTGAGCCAAATTGTGATGCTTTTCAGAGATAATGCACCCCTTCCTGCTGTCAGTGACAATTAGGGTTCGTGAGTGGGAGACAGGGTAAATCAGTTTGGGGACCATACCAAGGAATGAGGATTTGCATCAATGACGACAAAATCTCTATTTAAAACATTTAAAACTGATAAATATTTATTCAGTGCCTATTTTGTGCCAAACACAGAGCCATAAACTTTCTATACACATTCATTCATTTAGTCTTCATGCCACGTGATCAAAATGTCCATTCCACAGGTGGGGAAACTGAGGCGATGGCTACATAAGTGATTCAGACGTCTGTTTTCTAAATCTAAATTGAAGTTTTCCTGAACTGTCCCCTAGTCTCTTTCTTTTGGGGACTACACACTTGGGGATGTCCTGTCTTGTTTCTTACCTTTCCCCCAGTCTTCTGCCTTGCTCTCTGCCAGCACTTGGGGAAAATGATGGATCTTCTTTGCTCTTCGGTGCATTCGTATCCAGCAAACTTCCCTCCTCTTCCCAGCCCTTGGCCATATAGACAACCCTCTCACCAACCACCACCCCATGCAATCCAGTGCGAAGAATCTGAAGCATTGAAACAGATTTCTCTTCAAATAAACATAGGCTTTAGAGCAAAGGCCAGTGATACCACAGCAACAGCACATTTCATGTTTGGTCGTCTCCACCAAGACTCCTGCACCCTCTCCTTCCCCAGCTTGAATCAATCAGATAAACTACAGCAAAAGCATCTGAACTTTTGGGATTCTTTTCCAGAACAAGACTTTAAACCTGAAGAACTTTCACTCCTCAAACACTCAGCCGGGACTTGCCCACGAGGCGGCTGAAGCGGGTGAAATTTTAACTCTTTCGTTAGTAGATTAATTTCCAAAGCTTCCAAAATGAGACTGAACTCATTAGGCTTAGTTTTTAAAAGAAATCTCATTGAATATTTCAGCATGTGCCCATCTCCACACATGAGGGATTCCTTGAGGGAACATATTAAACCGAAGCTGGAGACGGGTGGTATCGTGAGGGAACTGTCCACGCAGCAGTCTCAGGCCCCAGCATTGTGGGTGGCAGGGCTTTGCAGGATTTCTAAAGAAAACCCAGTCTGCTTCTTCCAGCTCCCTTTCCACTTCCACTCCCTACCACCTCTCCATCTTTAATTGCAGTCCTTGGGGATCGCCTGTGACTTTATTTATTGCAAGCTTTAAAAAAATGATTGGAACGCAAATATTGCAGTGGGACAGAGTTCAGTTGCAAATGGTTAAGCACAATTCCTGTGCTGGATCCCTGGAGGGAAGAGAAATGGGGATCTCTGGCTGGTGAGATGAAGCTTGATCAAGGAGGCTGGCTTTGGGGACTGGGCTCGGAAAACCCAGGCGAGTTGATGGTGGGTTGTTAGCCCTCCGATGAATTATATGGATCACCTAGAACCCTAGACCAAGCTCTCTTCTCTATTACAGAAGGGGAAATTGAGGCTCAGACTGGAAAAAGCAGAGGTTTATATAACCAGCCAGGAACAGGACTCCGCAACCCCCCGGCCAGGGTGCATCCCTCTCCTGTACTGTCTGTCAGACCTGGGCAAAGTGTCATAAGAAAAGGACAAACTGCCCATTGCTCTTGGCATGGATTCCCCTGCCCTGGCTCTGTGTCACCTCTCCTCATGCAGAGATGTTTATCCTGAGGCGGGGGATACTTCCAAATTGCTGACTGGAGAACTTACTCAAGGTTAAGAGATCTCGGTGTATTTTTAGGGTATGATTCTAGAGCAGACAAACAATGCTTAAAGAAAAGTCTGTGCTTCCTTCCTACTTTCAACTTCACTCCTGCTAGCTTCTAAATTTCTTTGTCTGTGAGTCTCAGGTGCTATGGGTCCCTGTCTCTGGGAAGTGCTGCTAGCGCATGACCGAGTTCTAAACTGTAATTGAGTGAACTCTGGAATTGTTACTAGGGTTAAAAGGAAGCTTAATGGTCTTCTGAGCCATGTTTTTCAGTTTAGAGGTGGGGATAGTGGGGCTGAGAGGGATTCAGTCCTTAATCCAGGTTATTTGCACATTAATAGACTACTAACCATACCAGTCATCCATTTGACCAAACATGGGCAAGGAGGTTTCTACAAAGCATCTCCCTTTGTAATGCACAGGTTATTTTTATGAATAACAGATGGATTGTGCCCAGTTCTGGGGAACTGAATGCTTATTGGATCTGGGCTTAAAGAATCCACAGGTATCTACAGGAGGCATGGATCATGGGTGGTTCTCACCATTTTTTGTTTCCTGGAAAGACTGGTACACCGAAGTCAGGGGAATTTCCCAAGATCTCATGATGAATGCCATGCTGCTCCAGATAAGGACGTGGAAGACGTACATCTCCATCCTTCCCCTGTCTCTAACCGTGTGGGGGGTCTTGTACAAACCACCTCCTTTCTGAGACTCAATTTCCCCACCCATGGGACAGATTTACTCAACTGTTTAAGAATATTTCAGCTCTCGTGATCTCAGGATCCAGAATCCAAGGTCCAGGGCTATTCCATGACTAAAATAAGATTGTGTGATTTTGAAACTCTAAAGGATACATGAGTTCTGCCTCCAAAACACAAAGACACAGATTGCCATTAGCTATCTGTATACAAAATATTGATGATAGTAAACTTGTTTTTATTTTTCCCTGTATCATTTTCTCAACCTCTTGGTATCTGCAATCACTTGTCTGCTTTCAAGGAAAGAAATATAAAACAAGAAGCAAACTAATAGCAGAGCAATAGAAAACTCAGAAACAAGATATCTTTATCACTTTTTCCTTTATTGAGGTACAAAAAAAAAAAGAAGTAATATGTACAAACATTTACCACGTACCATGGAAATGGTATACTTTCAAGTAAAATTAGCAAACAATCAGTGTTATAATGTCCCTCTCCCAGAAGGCAAAACTGAAGCCCAGAGATGATGTAATTTATCTAGTACGGATAAAGTTGTTGAGCAATGAAGTTTAAGTTTGAAATCAGTTTTCCTAACTCAAATTTACCACAATTCTAAGTTACATACATAAAATACAGCCATATTGTTGTCTAGAAAAAAATGATTTTCTATATGTGGAAAAAATCAAATACACAAATAGCTTTTTGGGTTCCACAAAGGACAACACCTCAACTTTCTTGGACTGCAACATCTGAACCTCTCTGAAAATTGACCAAAGAATATAAGGCATTAGTCTGACTTACCTTAAGAATTTAGGAGAGACTGGATCCTTTATCCAAAATTATCTCAATCAAAAATATTTACTGTACAGGGGCCATGTTACTTGATGAAGCACCAGGCTTTCATCTTGACCTCCCCCAAGTTATTCAATCCTGTGATTCTCCTAGAAACATACACCAGTATGAGGCTACACTTGAAGAACCAGTTTCTGATTCAGGGTTTCCTCTAAGCCTGTGGACCAACATGGGATTAGACCCCACAAGTTCACCCATCCATATCTCGGCAACCTTGGGCACTTTTCAGCGCACTCCCAGGCTAGTGTTCAAAGATTTAACCCTGAACTGGACTTGAACCCCTACCCCAGGCCAGGCCTACACTCCCAGAAAACATATGATAGGCTGCACTGTCCTGTGCCTGCTTCCAGGGTCTATGGGATAAAAGCCAAGTGCTATAGCAAAACATTTTTGTTTTGAATTTCCACAGAATGGAAGTTATCCTGCCCATTTTGCCATCCTATAATGGTGAGAAAATCAGAAATTCTTAAAGTTTGAAATGATACTGCAGTTCAATCCCTTTGTCTTCTAGAGAAGTTACTGACCTTCAGGGAATGGGTGATTTTCTAAGGGCATCCACAGTGTAGGGCAAGGCTGGGACTAAAATCCAGATCTCCTGATTCCAGTTCATCTACCTTGGTAGTGGCAAAGACATTAGCCTAGACGGCAAAGAAGTCAGTCTTTGTTAAACAAAAAAATAGAGCCCCTTGGATAGATAGATCTGCAGTGTCTCCTGGTTACATTGGTTGATTCTGTGGTCTATTAACAAAACACCCATGCTACAGTCACTACTGGTGTCGTGAATGCCTTTTTCACTGTCTGTACATCATCTGCTCTGAGTCCGGAAGATCCATCTTATTCTTAGGACAAATTAATACTATTTCAGGACCCAATGCCATGACTTCTTTGGTGGAGGTATGCTGGATTTTTATAACAGCATTCTGTAGTTACAGTTCCTAGGCTTGCTTTCTCTTCATTATTCCATATTAATATTGGCTACAAGAGATGGTTCATATGCTATCTAGAATACAGAAGGGAAGCTACCAAGTTTTAATATGTAAAAGATTGCTACAAAGCTCTATGCACTCTGGAGCCTTACTGTACATTGTCCCTGGCCTGCTTGATCATCTGGTTGGAATGGGACAGGAGTTGACCTTTCTGTTCCTCCAGTGCCCATCTCCTCCTGCAGTTCATCTAAATCCTAGACCAGCATGAGGAAGGACATCAGATTGTACTGGGGGCCACCAGCACTGTCCCTGGAGGCAGCATCAGAAGGAAACAAGCCCTGCTGCTTCCCTGACTTGACCCCGTATCTGTTTCTTGACATTTTGTCTTTCTGACCTCAACTCCAGAACCAAACTCAGAAGCAGCTTCTTCACCTAGAATGCCTAGCTAGCACCTACTACTGTATGGAGTAAGTCTCAATAAGAAATCTGTATCTAGCTCACATTCCTCTCTGTTGGATTCCTAGCTGGATAAGAATTCTCCAAATCTAATCCCAGCACTCGGGAGGCTGAGGTAGGTGGAGCGTTGTGAGTTCGAGGCCGGTTTGGGCTACAATGTGAGCGCAAGGCCGGCCTGAGCTACATAGTGTGACCCTGCCTCAAAAAACCAGGGCCAGGAGTTTGGCTCAGTGGCTTAAGCACCTGCCTGGCAGGTGCAAGGCCGTGAGTTCGATCCCGGTGCCGCAAAAAAAAAAAAAAAAAAAAAAAAAAAGAATTCTCTGAATCACCCAGGATTAATCGCTTTCCTGCTGCATACCTCCATGAAAACGCATGTTTCACACCACGCTGTGCTTCCGCAACACACAAGCCTCTCTCCGAGCTTCGCTTCGCTGTGGATCGCATGCTTAGTGTGTGCCTGGCACAATTCCAACATTGTTTAATTCTCGCAACACCTCGTTGAGGTAAGAGTCATTATTATTATTATTCCCATGTTAGAGATAAAGTGACAGAAGGGCAGGAAATTGAAGAGCTTTACCCATGCTTTCCCTGGTAGGAAGGGAGAATCCAAGAGTCAGAACCCAACATCTTGGCCTCAGAGCCAGCCCGGCTTCTCTCCCTGCGCTTCCGAGAACACGTCTCACCTGTGGAGGAATGAGCGGCCTCTCTACTTAACTTGAGGAGAAAATGACTTCTCCATGAAGAGGAGGGAGGGCTGATGAACCTGGGAGCTTAGGGGCCTGAGGCCCTGCTGTCCCTTGAATGCAATTCTTCCCAGACTGAAAGTTGCCACTGTAAAGTGATCCATAATGAAGATCCTGTTAGTGGACGAGAGATCTGCCAAGTGTGTATCACCTGAAAGCCATCAGCATGCTTCATGGTGCAGCACACCCCTCGACAAGCCTGCTCTTCTCCCCAGCCCGGGCAGACGCCCCACCCTGGGTGGAGCGCCCTCTGTGTATGTGTTCTGTGGGTCTCCCTGTGTGGAGGGCTGGACCTGGCTGCAGGGAAGAGTTCCCACACAGGTGCCAGGCAGGCAATTAGTGTTCAACACTTCCCTTTTTAATGAGAACAATAAAGCATGACTTTAAAGCTACAGTTTTGCATGTAGTAAACATGGACTATGACTCATTTAATTTTTAATGTGGCTGTCAACTTCTAGGTATCAAATAGAAAATTGGAATTGGGACTTCAAATCAGAGACAACATCTAGGGCTACTGAATTTACCTGTTACTCAATATGCAACTGGACTCGCTCTATTCCTTATGCATAAGGGCACCAAGAAATTTAAGGCCTTTGTTTGTAACACACCAAGCATAACCATGCATCCACACACATACGCAAGGAATGAAGAAATAAAAGACAAGAAAAAAACAGGAAAAAAATATACACAATGGAGTACTACTCAGCCATAAAGAAGAATACATTTGAGCCATTTGTTGGAAAATGGATGCACCTTGAGACTATACTCCTAAGTGAAATAAACTAGAACAGATTAAATGTTTCATGGTTTCTTTTATGTGTGAAATCCAAAAATAATGTAAAGAGAAAAATAAAAGGTAGAGGATAGGAATCAAAGAGATAGACTTTGTGGAGATGGGAAAGGAAACTGGGAATGAGAAGAGTCAGGAGGAGAAACAGGACTAAAAATGATCAAGACATGACCTATATCTGTATCTGTATCTGTATCTGTATCTGTATCTGTATCTATATCTACCAGTTCTCCACAAGGAATGCATTTATTATATATCACAAACATATACCAATAGAAAATAAAAATAATAAATGAACATGTAGAAGAAAGTGATGAGGGATAGAAACACTACAACAGCGAGATCAAATATCTATATTGCTCTTCCAGGGAACAGAAAGGAGGCAGATAAAGTCTAGAGGCTTTGTGCAATTGTTCAACCATTCACACAGGAAGGAGAGCTCCACAGCACTCTTGAGAGATCGTTGGTATCCAATATTGACATTACGCAAATGTTCATTATAAATCAAGCCATGAGCAGGTACACTAATATTTGAATTCATGGCTTGTATTTGTGGCCAGACTTGGAGCTTCTGAATGGATCCAGTCCAAGCTTTCACTTCATGAATGGAGACACAGAGCTCCGTAAAGACAGAGCGTCCAGTTCTAGGCTGACATTAGCAGATGTGAGGACTCACAGGAAGGCCTTCCAGCCAGGAAGCAGCAGGGTTAGGCGGAGTCACAGGGCTCCTGCCTCAGAGTGCCGTACTATCTTCGACTGAGTCCTCACCCCAGCGTTTCCCCTGCTGCTGGGGGTCCACTGCACCCCCATATGTCTTCCCTCAAATTCTAAAACAAGGGAACCAGAGAATGCGGACTTGGGGCCCTACTTTCAATAAAATGCTGTTACCTGACCTGTAGTATGTTCTACCCTTCCTGAGATGTCAGCCCAAGCTCATAAACTCTGTTCATCCTTCTGAGAGCTTATTTTCCCAAACAGAAGCTGCTGCATGTATACTGAAATCTCCTAGACAGGAGCCCCACAGGCAGACCTTTCCCATTTCAAATGCAAGTCAGAGGAAGGAGTAGCTTAAGAGGTTGACTTCCCATTCTCTTACAAACCTCCTGATTCAGGACTAGGTCCCTCAGAATAAAGTAGCTCCAACACAGAGGGCTACTGCAGAGGTCCAAGTTCAACCCTCTCATCCACTAGATAAAACTGAAGCCAGGAAAAGAGGAGCACCCTACCTGAAGGCACACAGAAAGTGGTGGGCTGGGACTGGAAAGCTCTTGCTGCAGGGTGGATGTTGATATCCTGTGGTTCAATGAGCCAGGTCTCATTTAAGTATTTTTGTTATTATAAATTTGATTGGAATGAACAGGTTAGAGAATGTGAACAGGTTCGTAATTTCTACTGCATGTTAATGTCTCACACTTATGTGCTTTGCGTGACATTGGAAACAAAAACACTGGCGATTATTGCTTCCAGATGACTCTCGCAAACATTTTAATTTTTATAGGAGTTAACATCTTATTTTTCTCAAACCTCCCAAATCTACAATGTTTTAGTTTACTACAATATTTCAAAAACAGATAAATTGTGGTATTGAAAATACAGTTCTATATGTATGCATTTTTAGCTTTTCAGTGATATAACTAACATGTGTCACATGGCAAAAGTTATAGACTAGAAATAAAGAAGAAAATCAAAATAACTTGTAACTGCATCAAGTAAAAATAATACTGTTTATATAGAGAGTTAGTATCTTCCCAATCTATTACCAAAGGAAATACATTATCCACTATGATAGATTGTGACCATAGCATTATAATAATATGGCAACAGTACATACACTTTAAACAACAAGTACGTACATTTAAGCAGTTTATTGGTATGGGCCAGGCACACAGAGATACAACTGTGACCAAAGTATGCCCTTGTCTTCAGAAAGAAGAACCTAGGATTCTTCAGCTGTGGTTAGGGCTCTTTGTTCTGGCTTATTCTTGTTGCTCTTTAAAGCTTAACTCCCTAGGATTATTGTTTTACAGTCCCAACACGTTTAAGTCACAGTTTTCTTACACTTGCCCTTCAGTTACACTGTCCTACTCCTTTACATTGGCTCTAGAAGCAATTGAGAGTCTTAGTCACTGGCCCTTTACAATTTAGCGTGGTCCTACATGGAATGGCCAACCTGGTTCTCGGAAGCTGTGAAAGCAAACCTTTCCCACTGTCGGTGCTGCCTACCAATGGTTCCCCAAGTAGAAATGGGCCCTGATTTGTGTGACCAGCTGTCTTCCTTGTACTGCAGGATGCCTCAGTTTCACAGAAAGCTTTCTGCTCCTGAACACCTGAAATGGCCCACATGGTTCCTATGCGGCAGGTTGGATGCCACAGAAAGGGAAACGGAGACTCTGAGAAATGATACCAAGGAATTGAGGCCCGGCCTCACAGAGGCAAAGCGAGCCAACAGGAAGCCCAGGCGTTGTGATCTTAGCCCAGCACTGTTCATACCCTCCCTGCGCGGAGACCCCAAAGGAGGTCTGCCCTTCACTCGCAGACACATACGCCAGTGTGCGTGGACACGCACGTACCCCTGACGCACTCACTTGAGTACCCTTCTGTAAAAATGGCAGCCCCAATCAATGCACCCCTAGGCATCTGTAAGGCTCCCACCCTGCAAGAATCTGCCTCTTCTTGTGGTCTTTGATCCATTTGTGGAGTCTGATTCATATTTAAGTCTTGTTCAGTGTGCAGACCACCCACAGCAGGAGACCATCTCCAGACAAGCCAGGATCCTTTCCATGGGGACTTTCCAGCCCTGCATCATTCCATGCCCTGAAGGTATGCTCGGCAAAGCAAGCAGGGTCAAGAGACTCGGAATACTGAATCCCAGACAACAGACTCCCAGTGAGCACCTCTAAGGAGAAAGGTGTGGGGCTAGGCTGTGATAAAGATCCTGAGCTGAGATGCAAAACACCTACCTTCTGGAAAGCGCTCTATAAACTTTAGCACAATAGCATAACATTGCATACGTGTTGTGCTTTCTGACTCATTGGCCTTGTCTCACCTGACTTCAATAAGGTGAGTCTTACATAACCACACTGACCCAATGAAGATGCTGAGGTTCAGAGAATCACACTGGCCAGACAGTCAGTAATGCAGCTTGGACATAAACTCCAGGTATTTTTGCCTCTAAAACCAATGTCCCCATCTTCTGAAACATCAACATCAATATTCTACATGATTTTTGATGCAACTCTTGAGGTGAGTATGATGAAGCTCATTATCTACTTAGATGGCGAGCATTACCTAAAGTCACAAGGGAACCTCTGACCTCAAAGCCTCGGGCTCAGGCTTTCTTTCTTGGTCCCTGCCCCTCAGAGAGCAGGAGGTTGTGGAAAGACCACAAATAGCCAAGGTTCACAGCAAATTGTGAGTGCCCAAGACTGATGCAGACAAAT
Organism: Dasyprocta punctata; assembly: GCA_004363535.1. Classification (NCBI taxonomy): domain Eukaryota; kingdom Metazoa; phylum Chordata; class Mammalia; order Rodentia; family Dasyproctidae; genus Dasyprocta; species Dasyprocta punctata. The sequence goes on along the minus strand of RJWM01000191.1, from coordinate 176,950 downwards.
GCCCTCGGCCCCTCTGCTGAGAAACAGCCCGGGAGAGCCCCAGCCCCTGCCCAGAGCATAGAGTAGTGGGTATTTTGGGTTATCTCAGCTTCCTTTGGGGTGTTGTGTATAATCTCCCATCTTGTGGGAACCAGGACCGCTTTCTGGGGCTCAGGCTTAGCAAACCCACTTTGGGATGTCCAACTGTTGTTCACAATGTGGTTTCTTTGAAGAAAGATATGAAGATGGCAAGGTGGGGAGGAAGTGGGCCAGGGATGAGACACACACACACACACACACACACACACACATGCACACACACACACACACTGGCTTCGTCTGCTGCCTCTCCTTGAAAAGGCTATAAAGCATTTATGTGGACACTGGCCTGCTCTTTCTGCCATGTGCTGCCTGATCGTGTGGTCCTTGTTCGAGGATCACTGGCTGGAAAAGAAAGATGAAGACCAGTTAGGCATCTACTGCAGAAACAGAAATGAGACACCGTGGGAATTAAAGGTGGCATTAAGGTCAGGGAGTAGACACTGAAAAAACATTTGAGAGGAAAAGTGAAAGTCTTCAGGATTAGACATCGACGAGAAGGAAACAGAAGGAGAGAAACTTATGATGCATCTTGAATTCTGACTTGCTCACACTCCGTTATTTTCTCGATTGTGCAGTAAATTGTCCAGAGTCACAATGGAGTGTCACAGTGGAATGAGTTGCGTTTTGGGGGTATAAAACAGATGTCCTGGAAAAATGCTGTGTAAGTTCTAATGGGCTATTTATTCATGGGTAAGTTATCAGTTTAATATGTCCTACCAATAAGCAACTAATTTTGTAACTGAAATTAAATGCTTACCAATTTGAGAAGCTAAAGTTTTAAGGAGGAAGTGTTAACAGATTGGAAAAACCCAGTGAATTTTTTTCAGACCAAATTATAGGAAACCCTCAAAGCATCAACATCCTGTAGAGATGTTACTAGGGAAAGGGAAAAGCAAGTGTAGCATCAGGGGATATCCCACCGCTTGTGACCCCACCCCCAATCCCAGCGTGGGGAGGTCAACAAGGCTACTGAGCACTGCACTTCTGTGGGTGCTGCCTTTGTTGCTGGGCCTCCCAGATGGTTTAATCTGCCACGTTCCTAAGAACCAGCTGCTTAGGTTGCTGCAACATGTAGTCTCTTTAGTGTCAACTCTTGAGGTATGAAAATGTGTAGGTCATGGACTTCAATTAAAAAAAAAAAAGAGGTGTTAAGTTCCTTGGATTTTCCAGGCCTTACACTAAACCATGGGGATATAGTACTGAACCAACTGGCAAAGTCTTTACCTTCACAGAACTTTACCAAATTTTGCAGCTGAAAGAGCCCTTGGGGCTGACTAGTTATAGATAATGGGAGAAGAAACAGTGGCAAATAGAATTCAGAGTCTGGAGTGATGGCACAGTCTCCCATTTACATCCTACCCTGTATTAGACAGGTTTGTGCCATTGCAGGATGGGAATGATGATAACCTCCTTCCTTGTAGTATACTATGAAGAAAGCAAAGGGAGGATGTGCATTATGACTGGAAAATCACTGCATAAATGCAAGTTATTATCTGTGAGATATTTTATTTTATGTTTTGAGATAGAGTCTCATTATGTTGCCAGGGCTAGCTTCAAACTCCAGGGCTCAAGTTTTCCTGCATCAGCCTCCCAAGTAGCTGGGGTACAGATGTTTGCTACCCTACCTGGTGAGATGATTTTGTTTAAAAGAAGAAAAGAGAAGGAAAGCAAAGGAGAGTGGAGAAAAGCAAAGCAGGAAATACTCAGCACATGTGTGCATATCTTGAAAAAAAGTACTAACTGTCTATCACATTTTTTCTTAGTTTTTCTATCTCTTTCTATTTCTATTCATACTGATACCCAGTCACCAGACAAGGAGTCAGTCAAGATGGTAATATTAATTAGTGCAATGTAGGTTAACATTTCTTTGCATAAAAGAGATGTATATTTCATGCTGATGTATATATTACACAGATCCACAAAAACAAAAGCACACATGTACTGACGGTTATTGTCCTCATTCTGATTTTTATTAGGAGAGTGAGCACCTGTGTGGGATCCCCACGGTGTGTGGGATTGACAAAGGCTTTGCAATCCAGTTTCCAGGTGAGCAGAGAATTCTGATGTGAGAAGCTTGGAACAAAGAGTGAAAGGTATATGCAGATAATTAGAGGTTACAGAACAGACAATAACATTTGGGTTCACTCAAAATCTGAAGTCAGAAAGTAGTAAAATCCTTGGATGAATGCTGGTATGGACAAGGAAGAACCATTGCTTCATACAAAACAACAGCTATATATAGTAGTACCTCAGTTCACAAACTTTACTCTCCATGATTCTGTTCACAAAGGGAATTGGATGAGAACTGAATCAAATTTCCCCATAAAGTCAACACTGAACCTAACCATGGAATTTGATTTGGTTCCCATCTAATTCAGTTTGTGACCAGAATCATGGAAAGAATTGAGTTCATGAACAAGGTATCACTGTATTCACATAAATATATTTATGATAATTGCCTTCCATGTATGTGAAAAATGCAATCCATGCATTTCACTGAACAAAATATATCTTATCGAGAATATCATATGTGAGAACATGGACTTCAGTAATTTTAGAAATGTATTACAGAAGTCTGTTTTTTTTTTTCAATTTTATGTGACATTTCTGGTCTTGGAGATGAGAATATGATAACTATAAATATGCTATGAAAAGAAAAAGGTGAGCCACATTTACAGAGCATTCTTCATGTTCCAGGGACCACATGAGATCTGCGTCACACCTCGTGCTCTTTCTCGTCTAGATCTCTGGATATGTGAGATCTCTGCCCTTCACCCTGTCGGGTTCCCTTCTGCTCCTGGATACCACTTGAGCCGTCCCTCTCCACCCTTTACCCAGGTGACTCTTCTCCAGACCCAAGTCTGCCTAGGCCAATGATAGTGAACCTGTTTCCCTGGCAGTGAGCATAGCCCCATCACATATTATCACAGGAGCCAACACAGACAGTGGTCTGCCTTACTTACTGAAGTGCGCAAGGAAGTGACCATCTCACTTGGTTCACTGTCATGAGCTCAGTGCCCAGGGCAATTCCTAGCATGTGGAAAGCTTTCTACAGCATTGACTGAATGAGCAAATGGATGATTTATTTTGCAAGCAAAGGGTTACTAATCCTCAATTTTCAGATAAGAATATGAGGCTCGAGAGGGGTAGTGAGTGGTAAAACTTACTTAGTAAGTATCAGAACCAGTTGGTCTCAAGGGTTAAAACAAATGCCCCAATTGCTCTTTCAGTTACTATCAACCAGACTGGGAAAATCCTGGACACCTGATACTGATCCTAGTTCCCCTTTGTTGGTCTTGGGTCAGAAGGCTCTATTGAAAAACATGCCTCAAAGGAACATAAGGTGCAGAGACCAGCAACTAACACAGATCCCAGCAGCACCCCAAACCTCTGTTAAGGATAGATCATTGAATCAGATAGAATCCAACCTGGTCTCTTTGAATTTCTATATGTGTCACCCAGGCTGCAAGCTTGTGGGAGTTTGGAGATGAGTGCCAGACACATCCTGGCTTCCTGGCTGCTGATGGCCTCTTCTAGAATGTTGAGATAACACACAAATGAGAGAAATAGCCCCTAAGTCAGAGGAGGCAGTTTAGTAGACAACAAGAGGTCTCTGGTTGGTAGTCAGAATGTCTGCATCCATCCTTCTCCACCCTGATCTTCAGAGAGCCACTTCCTTCCTAGAGTTTTAGTTTCCACGCGTGACAGTTTGGTGACTGGACCTGAAGGAGAGCATTGAGCCAGCCAGATCAAACCCTCAGTCTTGTTTCTGTCTTGGGATGTCATGGGTTAAACTGTGCCCCTTTGAAATTCTTTCCTTGAAGTCTTGACTTCTCAAACATGACCTTGTTTAGATATAAAGTCCTGAAAATAACTTTAGTTGGAAATAGGGTCCATACAGAGCTAATCAGGTTAAAATGAAGTCATTAGGGTGAGCCATGATCCAATATGACTGGCATCCTGACAAAAGAGAGACTTTGGATGGAGACAGTTATGCCTACACAGGCAACACCTTATGAAAATGAAGATGCTATCTATATACCAAGGAGAGAAGTCTGAAGAGGATCCTGTTTTCTCAGCCTTCAGAAGAAACCAACCTTGCCAATACCTTGATTTCTAGAGTCCAGACATCTGAGTCAATAACAGCTGTTACTTAAGTGACTCAGTCTACAATACTTAATGACAGCCCTAGAAAATCAATGCACCTTGATTTTCCACTGTATTTCTCACCATTCTCTTATTTTGCTTCATCTAACTTCTTGGTCCATTTACCTTACCAACTGGTTTTTCAGGCATCAAACTCTGTCAACCTTGGATGAGACCATCCCAAAGATCTTTGTGAATGATTCCTCTATTCTCTGAAAGTCTTTAACAACTAGGAAACAAGGATCACATTCCACTTCAGAACGTACTGGACTTGATGAGTACTGCCAAGGCAATGGTAGGCTGGTCAGTGTCTAAGGATCAGCTCTTGAGGGAGTGGCTAGAGAGATCTTGGTATGTTGAACTTGCCAAATTCTCACCATGGCAGGTTTCAAGCTGCTGAGGTGACCTCTCTGAAAGTGGAGGTAAGAGGACAGGCATGCCTTTGCCTCTGGTGAGGTGGCAGAAAAGACTGGCACTGCCATCTGTGTGCCCAGTCCTCTGCAGGCCAGGCACTGAGATATTGGCACCTGGCGATCCCATGCCTGATCTCTTTAAACTACCTGAGCTGAGCATCAGGAAATCAGGATCCTAATCCAACCTCTTCTTTTTATTTTGGAGGGGCTTGTGGTAGGAGTGGAGGCCTCAAGGACCATCATTTGCAAAATAAAGATGCGCAAACAAATTAGGGCCTCAGAGGGTTGGTGGTTTGGCCTGCCCAGCACTGAGAGTGGTGGGGGACCAAGCTAAGACTTCTAACATGTCTCAACCAGTGGTAGTTGGCCTGTATATTCTTAAAATATTGGGGATCTAAATCAGGTTTTTTGTGAGGAGTTCCACTGCTTAACAAAAATAGAAGTAACCTTTTGAGGTCTTTTCAACCGAGCTGTTTTGTGTTCCTCCCTGAGTCCAGACTAGAATTCTCAGCCCCATCCATAGACTTAAAAAGGAAACACAAAGTGGGTACTTGAGAGAAGGAGCCAGCAAAGAACAACACAATGGAGGAGTAGGATTGAAACCACTGGATGGGTCCCCGAGACGCTACATATGTCTTGAGCATGGTTCTTCCAGAAGACCCCTCCAGCAGTTGATGTGAAGGAAGGTGTATTTTTATCTACCCTAGGACAGCACCCAGTCTGGGAAGGAAGGTAGCAGCTGTTTAGTAGCCCACAGTAACACTGCACAGCAATTAGGGCAGGAAGGCTAGAAGGCTGTATTGCACTGAAACTGCAGAGGTGGAACTGAGGTCAATGACTACCACTCTTTCTAATTTCCTTTAGTCTCCTGTACCAACTGAAGGTCCTTTTTCACTGTCTGGGAGTGGAGGATCTGGGAGAGCAGGGGGTAGTTTTTAAGAAGGTAATCCTTCATAAAGCTGTGGTCCAGCTCAGGTCCTGGTGGGTCAGGGAAGGGCTTAAAGAATGCTAGAGCAGAGAATACCATCCCTCCCATGCATGGAACCTGTGTCTGCTGGCAGTGTGCAGAGAGGTTTGGAGGAGAATTTCTGGGTCCAGGAGTGCAGGTAGCAGATAACAGAGATTATGTATGTGACAGATCATATATTGATCACTCAGGACCAATGACCTCAAAAAAGTCTGTTCTCAGGGATCAGGCTTTTCATTAGTGCGTACTGCTTCTTGCTTGGATCTCCTTTTTACTGACATTGCTGGCCCCCTCATTTTCTTTGTGGGTTGGCCTCTGAGCTTTCCAGTTCTCCTGATGGAGAGCAAGATAGCTTTTCCTTGCATGTCATATTACACATTGGCACAGAATAGGACTGAGTAAACACCAGGCCTGAAACCTCAGGCCATAGAAGGGAAGTCACAATTTCTCAGTGGGCTCAGTATTCCTTTGAAGGAGAAAGACCCTTGAAAGAGTTTGTGCTTCTCTCTCTCTCCACAGTTGGATAGAAGGGTTTGGAAAGAAGATGATGAGATTTTAGTGCAATCAAAGAATTTAATCCCTAGAAAGGGCCTGGTGATAGAATTTAGATCAAAGAAATTGGTTCTACCTTTAAGACTTCCAGGGTCCAGCTGTTCAGTACCCTCTCTAGGCCCTCTAGGCTGCCATCATGCTCTTCTAGCCACACTGGCCTCCTTGCTCCTCGAATATGCTCCTGCCTATTACTGATATCTTCCCAAGTAACTCCCTCCTCACTCCAAATCTGCTTAGATCTCATTTTCACTCTATATCTACATCAGCCCTGAGTCCCTACCCTAATACTGCCAACCGAGGACTTCCGCTTCCTCATGCTGCTTTCTTTCTATTCCCCAGAGGACTTAACACCTCTTTGCACAACAGACACTTTTCCTATTATTGCATTGACTTGTGTCTGTCTCTGCTTGCTAGGATACAAACTCTGTAAAAGCACAGAGCCTCCTCGCTTGTGGCTTGAAGAATACCTGCCTCCAGACAAGTCATCAGGGAGAATGTAACTTTCAGCAAATTTTAAAGTAGGCTTAAACTCACAGAACAGTTGCAAAAACAGAACAAAGAGCTCATAGATACCCCTATTACAGATATAGCATTTTATTACCACATTTCCTTTGAGAATGATTTAATGATGTTAATGAATACTAGCATTCATAATTACAGTAGTAACAGTATGTGTAGAATCCTCTAGATTGCAAAGGATTTTTTTTTTATTTGCTTGTTGCTTTTTGTGCATTGGCCCACAGGTCACTCCCTACATCTCCAAAATGGTGAAGGTACAGTTTCTTTTACTCATGAATGCTTAAGAAAAATGAGGCACATCCAGATGAGATGACCTCCTTCCCAAGGTCACACAGCTGGGAGGAGCAAGGGCTGAGCTGGCTGGGTACGGTTGCCTCTGTGCTGCGCTGTTCCACAGCACACGCTGTCTCTTCTCTCCACGTGAGTTTGGAATGCCTGCCCGACAGAGCGCAGATGGCAGTTGATTCCTGCAGGCTGGGATGCCCCCTGAGCAGCTGTGACCTGCACCACAAAGGCCATGAGTCACCCACACTCACACCCTCCCGTCACACATGCTCCCTTCATTCAGTGCTCCTGAGCCCCGTGCCTGCAGAGCCAGTGTGGGAGGTGGGCTGCCAACCCAGGCTGACCACAGGGTCCGGAGATGCCTTCAGCTTGGTGACCGAGATGCCATCTGTCACCTGCCACAACTGCAAGCCTCCAGCCTGGCTCCAGGAAGCAGGGAACCAGAGCCTCCTGCCTCTGGTCTAGTCTATTCCTAGGGGAAAATGTGACTGATTATCTCTAGGCCTCAGCTTCCCAGCTGTCAGATGGGGAGATGGTTCACAATTCCATGATCCTGAGTTTTATCTTTCCATGTTTCCTATATATTCAAGGGAGAAACTTCAGGCCTTGATCTCCTAGTGGGAAAGGTGTCAGGCAGACATGTAGGGAAGAGAGAGAGAGAGCCAGAGAGAGAGAGAGAGAGAGAGAAATAGAGAGAGAGAAGTCTGATATAGAAGCTACTGTGATGATCAAATGAGTGAATATAGGTCAAGTATGCTGTCAGTGGTCAACTGTTATTTCAATGATGAGAAGCACATCCACCCCTGCATCTCATTCCATGCCTGCCACCCTGCCCTACACCAGGCCAGGCCCTAGTTTCTTGCTTCAAAAATTCTGCAACAGACTCCAATGTGGTCACCTGGTCACCAGGGCTCTCTTCCACCTCAATCTGCTCGCTACCATCACAGAATGTTCCTAAAGCACAACTCTGCTGTGTGTCCTTTTCTTACTTAAAATCCTTCACTGACTTAGTTTCCAAAGATCTATCCTAGCAGCCAAGTCCCTCAACAAACAAAGCCTCAACCTATCTTTCTCCCATGCATTCCATCTGTTCCTCCAGGCCCATCCAGTACTCCTATAATCTGTTCTCCCCTACCCTCCAGACAAGCACTAGCTGTCCACCTCAGCTAAGGGCCGTAAGATGGTATAATAGTTAAGAGATCAAGTTCTTGGGGCAGAAAACTTGAGTTTCAGTAGATGCATAGCCTTGAGCAAGTTGTAACTTCTCTGAGCTTTGGTTTCCTCATCTGTAAACCAGGATTTAGTAAAGACACCTCTTGGAGGGACGGTTGGGAGGATAAAAGAAGGACTGAAAGCAATTGGCATTCAACAAATACTCAGCAAGTGTTTCTCGTTATCCAATCATTCAATCCTTGCACCACCATAAAGATCCTCCCCAGCCCATAAGCATGACCCTCCTCTGCTACCCTCTTTGCCAGCCTGATGAAGCCCTCCCCATTCCTCATCCAAGGCACTGTAGTGACTCAATCTGATGCCCACCTGTCAAGTCCCTGAAAGAAGGGAGGATCCTGTCTCTCAGAGGAGTGTGCATCTTTCCTGGGGTCTAGGAGAGAGCTCAGCAACTGGAAAGACTCTATCAGGATGGGTTGGATGAAAGAACAAAGGGTGTAGATCACGGAAAGCTCAGTGAGAAAGGAAGGTACAGACATGGGAAGCATCGTGAAAACCTCAGGGTAAGATGTCACTTCTCAAGCAGAGGACACAGGCTGACTGAACAGGAGCTCAGAGTTAGGAATGCTCTCTTTCATCATGGGTGAAGTGGCCAGAGAGCCCAGGTTGGAGACATTTTCTCTGAACAGGGTCCTGTTCTGCCACAGGAGGTACAGAGTATGATTGGGCAAGGCCTGGATGAAGTGGAGGTGGGGTAGGGAAGTAGGGGCAGGGACTGTCAGAAGGCAGCCTCTGTTGCTGAGGTATCTTGGAGAAAGCATCTCTTCTGGCCCTCGAAACAGAAAACTTGAGCTAGATAAGTGATTTTGTGTTTTAAGAGGTTAGCACTGAACTGGCTCCTTACCCTTTCTCATTTGACATTTTGCAGTTGCCCAAGATTGTAATCCTCCTGCCTCAGCTTCCCACAGTGGTGGAATTACAGGCATACAGTAGCATACTAGATGAGAGATTTTTAACGTTGATCCCCAGAGCATCACTACTAGAGTTCCACATGAGCAATACAGACTGTCAGCCCCATCTCACTTACTGAACCAGAAGCTCTAGGGAGGGGCCTGCCATCTGTTTTATCTGGCGCTTCAGGATATTCCAAAGCATGGTCAAATTTGAGAACCATAAGAAGCTTTCAGAGTTGTCCTGGTCTCCTTATTTTGTCTGTAATTGCAGTGAGCTGTTTGTTTTTGTTTTTGTTTTGTTTTTTTCAGTAAACTCATAGGTAGATGCTGCCCAATATGCAAAATCAATTAAGCCAGAGTTCATCTGGTTGAGTAAGAGTGAGGCCCCTCCCATGCTGACTGCTTCCTCATGCAGTTTGGTTGTTCAATCCCTGGTCTCTAAGGCTTCAAGGCCGCCAGAGAGCTTGGAATTCTGGGTGCCTTCCACGTTAACACCTCTTTCAGTGGTCCTCTGGGGAAGGGACACGTGGAGGCCCAGGGGCAGGGTGACCAGGAAGGGAGCTGAGACAGGGGTGCAGACAGCGTGGGTCCCCTTAGCCTGACAAGGCAGCCACAGTGCCACATATGCAGATGTGAGTTGGGAGCTGCCCCGCATTTCGAGGCGGCAGCAATCACACTTCATTTCCACTCCGGCTGCTTTTGAAGGCAATATGGCACCACTCCGATTTTTATATCCTCCCTTTCATGAAGCTTAGCAGGTCCTGTCAAGCAAGCAGTCAAGAGGCCTGCGGAAATAATTATCTGGACCCACAAACGCACTGTCTCTGCCTTTCCCCCTCCTGCCCGCGTGGACAGATGAGTCACTTGAATGACTTTCTCATTTCATCTTCTCAAGTGACGAGGATGGAGCTGGAGGAACATGTGGGGCCGTCAGGGAACCTGTGGTTGGGGAAACTCACAGCAGAGTCAACGCTGCAGGAAAAGCAGAAGTTCGAGCACTTTGAGAACTGTCAAATGTCATAGATGATGGCTGGGGGATTCTCTAAGGGCAGAGAACAAGAGAAAGGGCAGATATTCTTTCTCAAACTGAGACAGCATCCTGTGCCCCAAAGCAGTGACCATATCAATAGCAGAGGGCAGGACGGATGAAGGAAGAGAGGTAGGGACCAGGCACAAGAGTTGATGTGAAAACGAGCATCGTCCTAGTTCCATCCCGGCATATGCGTGCCTCGTGCAGCTGAGCAGAAGGAAATCTCTGTGGTCTGGGGCACCACCCAACGCGGTTCTGTGATGTTCTCTTTCTCAGGAGAGGAAGTGCCATGCTGCATGTTGTCAGTGATGTCTTCCCAATGTAAGAAGATGGCTCCTTTTGGTCCAGGTATTGTAGAACACAACCCGTGACCCTTTACAAACATCTACATTGGTTTCTGTGCCTTCCATAGGGAATGATAATATTGACTCCCCTCACTCTCATAGGGACACTGAAAAGGGCACAAAATCCAGGGTTGGTCATAGTAATACCCCTCTTCTGTCTAATGCTCCCAGTTATAAATACTTTGTGTCATTATCAGATCTAATCCCACAATCAAATTGTTGTTTTTGTGGGGAAACTGAGATTCAAGGAGGTTACATACTCCCAAAGTCAAATAGTGAGATGGCAGTGATGTAGGTTTCTTGATGCCTGATTCATTATTTTCTCCTGCTGACTTCTCTTCTGTGAAATGTAAGCTCCTTTCAAGAAGAAGAAGGAGAAGGAGAAGGAGAAGGAGAAGGAGAAGGAGAAGGAGAAGGAGAAGGAGAAGAAGAAGAAGAAGAAGAAGAAGAAGAAGAGGAAGAGGAAGAGGAAGAGGAAGAGGAAGAGGAAGAGGAAGAGGAAGAGGAAGAAGAAGAAGAAGAAGAAACAGGAGGAGGAGAAGGAGAAGAGGAAGAAGGAGAAGGAGGAGAAGGAGGAGAAGGAGAAGGAAAAGGAGGAGGAGAAGGAGAAAGAGAAGGAGAAGGGGAAGGGGAAGAGGAAGGGGAAGGGGTAGGAGCTTATTCCTAGTTGTGTCATCATTGTTTCCTTTCACTCCAAATGCTTGCAGCCTCAACAAACAATATTACATTTTCTCCATTCCTGGACTTCAATTCTTTCTCTCCACAAACACTGACTCCGTGTTTCCTGGCGACGAGCTGGTAGAAGACTTGGCTGTGACTTTTGCCCTATTTATCCCTGAGCCCAGACAGAATTCCTGAGGATTCCATGGGGCTTGTTCCATTTGCTGGTTCTCAGTTGGAGTCAGCGCGAAACATTGCTTTCCTGTGGATTCTAGAGAGCTTGACTCTGACCTTTCAGACTGTTCAAACACTAAGACTGTGTAACTTTATAATGTAGAAGAAAAACATTCTGAGGCATTTAAGGGGCGGGGGGCTCCTCAGGGGGATAGGGCTGTTCCTTGGGATTGGAAACCACAGGGTCAAGATCAGGTAGAGAATGAATGGCCTTAGGCACCGGACGGCTCTCCCCCACAGGCCCCCATCGTGGAAGGCTGCTCACCTGTCTCTGAATTTCATCTTCACCACACTACTGAAATAGGGGTGGTAACAGCTGTGTGTAAAACGCTTTGTGACCAGGCAGCAGCCGTTGTGCTGTGGCCGAGTATTATGGGACACAGGAGCTCTGCTAAACTCATCTCCCAAGGCATTCAAGTGTGGAGTATTTGGAGAAACACAAAATGCCTTTGCTCAAAGGGATGACATAGCAGTCATCAGGCCAAACCACCTACTCTCTTAGTATATCCCCTATAAGCCACCCTCTGGGCAGCTTCTGTGACTCCTCCCTCGATATTCCAGAAGGCAGTCAGCTTCTTTGTTGTACATCTCTGCCAGGAAGCTCTGAACTATGATATGCAGCAAAGCGGTTACTTTAAATTTCCACTGCTCTCCACTAGTTCTGTCCTCTAGCGCACATCCTGAAGTAGAGCTGCCCTCCATCACCATTGGCACCAGTAGACCGAAAGTGGCTTTAATGCTTTAACGACCTTCTTTCAAGGAAGGGTATGGTTGCTGTCTGACCAGGTGTGGCTGCCATGTCCAGCCAAGATGAGAAAAGGTGGCATGATTGATCCCTCCTGGCCCTTGGGAGTTAGGAGTGAGGCTGCTCTGTGTATTCTCAAATCTCTGTATCCAGCAGGTGACTGCCAGCCTGCCTGTTTTACTACATAGCTTGTCACTGAAGTACTGTGTATTACATTTCCATAAAAAACACAATCAAGCCTTAATCAGAAACATTTTTTAAAAGGAGGGAAGGACTACCTGCCTGAGCAGAGAATGGAATGCGTCTAGGATGGTTTCAGCAATGAGGCAGAAGCGAAAGATGCTTGCTCTGTTGTGCACACCTGTGGCCCTTGGAAGGGCTATTTATCACAGATGGACTGGGTTTCTGTTTAGTCCCTTAGAGATTAGAAGTCCACCAGTCTCTCCCCTGCCACGTAGAATGCTCAAGGCTGCAGATATATAAAGAACAACATTCCAAAAAAACAGTAGAAGGGGCTATTTACTTTATGCTCATGGTAAAGAGTTTCCGATAGCTCAAATGTCTCACATTATGAGATATTGTTGTTGTTGGAAGAGCAGAGTAGGGGAAAGAACAAGGGATTTGAGACCAAAAAATCTAGGTGTAGACATAAGCTCTCAGTTCTTAGTTATGTGACTGTTGCCCAAGTTATTCCACACCTATAAGCCTGAGTCTTGTTTCTCAGTCAGTAAAATGAAGGAAGAAAAATTCCTACACTGTGCTGTGTGTGTGTGTGTGTGTGTGTGTGTGTGAGAGAGAGAGAGAGAGAGAGAGAGAGAAAGAGAGAGAGAGAGAGGAAGAGAGATTTTCAATATCAAATGAGCTGAAGTTTCTTTTGTAATTGCATTCATTATTTGTAACATTGCTCCCAAACCCTCCTATCATCCAACACATGCTAATTTGTAAGGAAATTGGTTCCCAGCTTTTTATTGCACTTAAATTTGGGGGGTGTCAGATTACATAAATACAACTCTGAGTTGTTATCAACCAGTCACTATAGATAAGAGAACCATAACTCTTAAGGGCTTCCATAAGTACAAGGAAATGGGTCTCTTCTCTTCCATTTTGAAATCTTTGGGATCTATACAGACACACGTTTGTTTATCTTTGTAGTGTGCACCTCGGGCCACCTGGAAAACATCAAGCTAGGAGTGATTGAATCCATTTCTACAGTAGTAGGGAGAACGAGAGGGTTTAGTGAACGTTTTCCCTATCCAAAGAAGTGAAATCAATCAAAACACACATGCAGTAATGAGAACGGGACTTCCCCATTTGTTAACTGTGTGGTTTTGGACAATTCCCTGCTTTCTAACTTTTTCACAATCCTCTCTGTCTCCTAGGATGGTCATGAAGTTTCAACGGGATAACAGAGCGTCCAGCACACGTTAAGAAGCCACTGCTATTATGCCACACAACAGGAGTGAGCCTGGATGGGTGAGTAAAATTTCAAAACGCAGCAATAACAAAGAGGGCTGTTCCGAGCAGAAGGCAGAGTCTGAGCGAAGTGCCAGGAGAGGACAGTTTTCAGAGGAACACTAATCCTTTGTGTTCGTACAGTAGCATGTGTGGGTGATCACAGGACAGGCAGGGCTGGAGGTGGTTGGAGGTATGAGTAAAGGAGGAGGTCACTAGTCTTGGAAGGCTGAGGAATCTGGCCTTGGTAGATCAGGGTTTCCAAAGAGGACTGCATCCTCTCAGGGGAGTGTGCAGATCATACTGAAATGTCAAAACAAAAAACATGAGACTTTCTATTATTTCATATGCACCCAATGTGGCATCATCCTTGGATTCTTGTGACCAGTGGCTTCTTGTCACATCCCCAACTAAGGTTATTCTGAGTGAGTGGAGAGAATGACATATCTGATAGGTCTACGAGGTACCCACTCTGCTGTTTTCATTTGCCTAGCTTCATAGATTTGTGGATTGCTTATCTATATTTAACCAGGTGAACCCTCCCACAATGGACTTATACTTTTAAAAGATTTCTGCAAGGAACTTGTGGATTTAGAATAATATCTAAACACAAGCAAACAATGAGAACATAATAGAGCTCATTTTTCTCCTCTCCTGGCTTCCCATTTAGCTACATTTTGGGAGTTCATAACAAGTATTGACCTAAGCAGATATAACAAGCGGTAACACCCCCTCAGATTTAAAATTCTCAGAAAAAAGGCTTGAAATACAGTTTTACATGCACTATTATTGATAACAAGCCCTGCCTTAAGTGTTGATTATGCCTCGAGATAAAAATAGTATAATGTCATTCAGATTAGCATACATTTTATTCCTAATCTCACAATAATCTCTTGTTTTGTCATTTCTAGTTTTGACTTACTTTGATAATGTGCGTGATCTATTGCCATGATTTTGCACATGTGCCTGCACACATCCTGCAAACGTACTAAAGTGCCTAGGCTTATCTTTTCTACCAATGGTGTCACGCATGCAGAAACATTTGGAGATCTCTAATGAAGACTCTAGAAAATTATGATTGAGGCTACTGAGCAGGAAGAAGTTTGCTCAGTGCTGCATTTAGGGGGTGATAGGCTTCACTGAATTTTCTCAATGGGAAAAAAAGCATCATACAAGGAATAGAGTGAGATAGAGTCTGGAAAAGATTATTAAAAAGCTTGGCTATTTTTCTTCTCAAAACATTGTTCTTTCTTCCCTGGTAAGGGAAACCACCGACCTTCTAGAATCCCCAGCCAAACCACGTGAGGTATGTTGCCTGAACCAGGTCTTCTCTGGCTGCCTAGGCAGGAAGAGGGCTGCCTAGACATCTTCCTCAGTAATTTCCTTTCCTTCAGGATTTTTTTGCTGCAGGAAGAGCCTGTTCTGAGACTGCCCCTGGCTGTGACTCGTGATTTGAGATGATGCAGTTTGTCTTGTGATGTGGAGATTCCAGACTCACCTGCTGGAAGGAGGCAAAATTCCACAGCAGCAAGATGCATGGACTCGGAGGTCAAAGAGCACGAATCCAAATCCCAGCTCAGCCAGATGTCACTGTGTTCAGTGGGCTTGACTTATGGGATTCGTTCCTCAGTTTCCTCATCGGTAAGGTGGGGGATAATCACACACCTGTGTGACAGTGTGCAAAAGCATCATAATTCTGGCAAAGAGTAAATTCCCAAGATTGGTGAGTCTGTCTCCGTACAAAGGAATGAATTAGGACTTAAACCGAAGAGCCTGAGGCAGGACTGGGAAGGAGGCTTCCAGGAACACTGATCCGTTCATCTCTTAAAGCAGCTCCCAAACAGAAGCATCCACTTCTGTGGCAGCCAGTGACTGCGAGAGGCCAGGGCAGAGGGCAGAAACGGCTGCTCCTGAGTTCCCGTCTCTCCCTGGTTCATCTGACATCTCTGTCATCTCTGTCATTGCCACAGTTTCTTGTGAGAAATTATGGACTCAATGACCTGTGCAGTAATCTTGGGTGTATAGGTGAGTAGCAAGTGTTCAGCCAGCTATCCTGCACTTTAAACATCCTTAGGTTTAGTGGAGTCTATGTGTTTTCATTTTCCAACAGAGAGAGAGAGAAAGAAAAAGTACACTAAGAATCACCTTCAGGAGGAGTTAGGGATATAAAGGTAACACCCTGAGTATTTAGAATACTGTAGATCTGCAAAGAAAAAAGATGGAGTGAGTGCCTCCTCGCTCAGAGGCACTTCCTTTTATCTCAAGGAATAAGCAGGAGGTCGGAGGGTGAGGGCAGGTAACCCAGCTTTCACACCAAGAACTGCTCGTGTACACCAAACTAGAGAATTTCCAAAACGCTTTCCTATACAATGAAAGTCATAATAATGAAACTCTTTGACTTAGCTATTTATTACCTGCATTTTCTTTGTGTCTCCCAGCATTTTGTGAAATACTATGATTCTCATTTTACCTGGAATAAAACTCAGACTTTGAAGAACCTGATCTCAGTCACAGAGCTAAAGAGTCAGAGCTGCAGATGAAAAGCAGAGGCCCCTTTGCACTGCAGCTCTATAGTCTCTTATTTTGTTCATGTGCTCTTCATAGAAACACTCCACGTCCTTTCGGGTCTCGGGGGAAGGTAACTTTTGTGTCTTGCCTGGTGTCTTTCCCAATCAGATCTAAGCACTGCATTAACAGTGCTTTATTATTTTCTCTATGTTATCACACATTACACCATAGCGTGATGGTCTTTGGAGTGTCTTTCTCACGTGTGTGTGATCTCTTAAGATCTCCAGTTTTACTTAACTCATCTGTGGGTGCTCAGCACCCAGCCCAGAGCCTGGGATGTGGTAGGTGTTTATCAGTTTGATGCTGAGTACATTCAGACTTGTAAATTAAATGCCTTTGGATGCCTTTGTACCTCTCAGATTCCAGTCTGTCCTAGTTCCTGCTTAGGGCCTATCATGATGTATCCTTCTCTTTTCAACCTCTATAGAACCATAATCTCTCGGTCATATTCTAGAGCATATGCATGTTATTTTTCAGCCTATAGGGTTCTTTATGAAAAGGATTCCATCTGAATGTCCAATGAGTCCCTCTTTGGACCTGGGTAAATTTTAGGTAGAGTGGGTGTATGGTTAAATGCCTGTGCTCACCCTCACGTGGTTGCCAGCAGTTTGGTAAGAGCTGGTGAGACAGGTTGGTAGCAGAGCCCAAGGTACTTTGGCAGAGACTTAATTGGTAAGAGGCAGAAGAAGCTGATAACCAGGAGCCCAGCCCTTCCCTGGTCAATCAGCACGCCCCTTTCACAATCACTGAAACTCTGTCTCACCGATGCCTTGGCAGATGGGAAATTCCTTGAAGACAGACAATAGATCTCTGATGTGATTGAGTTGGGAGGTGAAAACTTAGTACTGCAATTTATTTATGTAAAGAAGTGCAAACTAGAGGATCCTTATCAGACAAGGGCAAAGGCAAGGGACAGTCTGTGAACTAGTTGGATTAGAACAGGAACAAACCAGGAAACTGGAACACCAAGCTGATTAGCGAGTAGGGAGCCACTAACTTAGTGTGCTTAACTGAAGGAGGAAGATGGTGATTAAAAACAAATTCATTCAGGGATGTAATCTCCAACATCATAAAGTTTTCAGCTCTTTCTATGCAACAATTCCACCACTGAAGATACAGTCTAAGAAAATAATCAAAGATCCAGCAAAAAAGATGACAGAAAAGTGGTATTCCTGATAACAGAAATAAATTGGAGGTAACTTAACTATCTCCCAATGATTTTTGAGTGCCAGTAGAAATTATAATATTCCCACTAGAGTAATATTTTAAAGCCATTCAGATATGTTGCTATTAGGACCACCTTGGTATCACTCATTATGAGACTCTTAAGAGAGAGATCAGAATGCAAATGCCTATTTGTACCGCACGTCCAACACTGTGGCAAAAACATGCTTTTGTGAAGAAGACAGGAAAGAATGAAAATAGATGATCTGCAAAGATAGTAAGCTTGTGGGTGGCTTTTTATTTCCATAATCATGGTATTATGTTTTTGTATGATTTAAAAAAAAAACTTATGTTAATCTGAAACTTTAAAGAATCACACCTTAGCAAAAGATGTATTTCGAAGAGGAGTCATTTCAGGGAGGTTCAACACTAGCCATGCTTCCTTTCATAACTTCCTCTTCCAACATTGGCCCAGTTGAGGTGTCTGGTACTGGTAGCAAGTTTGACATTGCATATGTGAAAGACATAAACACATTGGACAGACAGCTACAGAGATGGTTACAGATACAGATTTAGATAAAATTTCTCTTGAAAGTTAGATCTCTCATCTATCAAATGCCTAATGCAAAATTATGCCTGTACATGAAGAGTGGGGAGGATAATGAATATATGGATTTAGATGTCCTTCCAAATGTATGAATGCGTGCTAATCAGAGTAGATCATGCTTAAAAGATTCATATGGAAAAAAGTTCTGGTCTTCTTTTCAAACGTTCCCCAGATACCTGAACAACACCTATCTTCTCCAGGGCTCCATGTTATTTGCTTCCGTGAGTTAGCCTTATATAACATTTTAGCAATTAGAAGCTACAGACACTGTGCAGCTCACATGAAACCAGTAGTCTGTGTTTTCCATAAATATCAAAGTCATAACGTGAAGAAAACCATCAACAAAAGCCCTCAAATATTTCTACATCATTGAAGACCTAGACATCTGCTAGTCCTGTTTCTCTATCTCTTGGAGACAAGGAGTAGCTCTTCCCTGAAGGGCACAACACCAGGTTATCTCAAGCATTTATTGACCTGAGAGAAGCAAATGAAGTAGTTAATAAAGTTATCATAGTAGTACACCTATTAAAAAATGAACCATACATTTATGCATTTTTTCCATTTTCTAGCATTGTGATGAATCACTGTACTAGTTACTTTGTGGATATGGGTACAAAATACCTGACACTGACAACTTAAAGGAGGAGAGATTTATTTTACCTCACAATTTCAGTGGATTCAGTCCATGGTCAGCTCCAAGACAGAAACTGCCTGGCAGAATGACATGGTGGAGAAAAGCTGTTCACTGAAGGGCAAAGGAAGCAGGGAGAGAAGAGAGAAGATGAGAACAAGAATACACACTTCTAAGTCCCCACCTCCAAATGTGAGACCTTTGGGGTTACAAGTTACATATGATAAAGTATCACTATCATAGAAAATAACTATACATATCTATTAATCACATCATTGCTATTTTCACAAGCTTTTAAAGCATTAGTGTCCAAAGTATTTCTTAGTTCCCCCATCATTTATATTAAAAAAGTTACAATATTTGTAACAAAACCTGAAAATAGTAAGATGTCTCTTAGTAAATTTGTTCAAATTTTTCTTTAAAATTGTCGGATTGGATCAGTCATCACTGGAAAAGAGATTCTGTAGCTTTAGGATTATCCTTCATTTTAGTGTGCTTATAGGATAGTTTTTGGTAATCTTTAATTAAACGAATAAAACTGAAAATTGTTTGTTTTTAACTTTGCACTTAAAAGATGCAATTTTTAATTTTTATACAAGAAGTATAAAACCTATGAAATTAATCTACACATCCTGATTTTTTTCCTTTGGTACAGTTTTGTGACATGCGTAACTATTGTTAGTTGTTCGATGTGGCTTTTGTCTCTGGAGCAGGCTAGTTAAATTGAGCAATGAAATTTTATTTTGTTACTTTTTATTTGTCTTACATGTTTGGGATATTTCAATACCACATTCCAAATAATGTCTATTAGAACCAGAAATTTTCCTTTTTTATTCCAAAGAAGAATTTGATCCACTTGTACTGCAAAAAGCATTATTATGTTTGGCTAAATGCTATTCTTTTTAAAACTTCATCTAACATTCAAGCATTTGCTCTGTGTTTGTTCTATACAAACCATCCCCAACTTCTGGATGGTTTGACATAATGTTTTGGCCTCTATGTGCCATTGAAAGCAATATCCATTCAGGAGAAATTGTACTTGGCATGTGGACCACAGCTCCCATTCAGCCAATCGTGGAACCAACAAGGGCTACCCCACAGTGTTCTGAGTTGCTGAACCATGGTGCTCAGTATGTCAGAAGGATTAAAATGCATTTTCAGCGCGCTATTTTCAACTTCCAGTGAGGTTATCAGTATGTAACTCACATCAAGTAAGTCAAGGAGCAGCTATATTACCAATTCTGGTCTTTATTTTCTCAGTTCACATAATCTGACATGGGATTCTCTGTGGTCAATTCAGCTTGCTTATTTGCATCATTTCAATTTTAATGAATTAAGCCAACCACTTCTTTATTTTTTTCTGCAAGTTCCTCGCCTAGAGGTTGCCTGTGCTTTTTCATTTCTTTCCTTTTTTTTTTCTTTAAGAGAAAAGGCTGTTTTTAGGTGCATGTTTTTCCTATTTTTAATATCATCTACACTTATTCTTGTTTTAGTGATCCCAAAATGTGCTCTTCAATGATAGCTACTGGACAATTTAAATGAATTGAAATTAAGCAAAAGTCGTGTCCCTTAGTTGAGTTTCACATACTCCATAGACATATCTAGTGGTTATAATTTGGACCACACAAATGCAGAACGTTTCTGTTGGATGATGCTGGTTTAAAGGAGGAGACAAATTGTCATTGTACTCAAGATGTATAATATTTGAATGGATTTTCATTAAAAATGTAAGTAAAAATAAACACAAACAACTGTGAATTAGATTTCCTTTTCATATACATTTTTTAAAACATTTCCTAAAAATATTTTGAAATTTAGAATTATTAGTTAAAATTCAAAAGAAAACTATAAATATGATCAACAGACAACAACTTTAATTAAAATTATCTGAGGAAAGCTTTCTTTAAATTTGTCTTTTGAAAATTAAATTAAATCTTGTTTAGTTATTTCTTTCAGTAAATTATTTAACAATGCCAGTTTTTAATGGCCACTTAGTTGAAAATAGGGATCTATGTCATACATGTTATGGAGAGTATGTCTCAACTCCTGTATATGCAAATTTAAGAGTAACACAAATCGTTTAATTTTGTAAAGTTTCCCTCAACTGCCATGGGGAACATTTGGAAGCTCATGCTAAACCATGACTACCTTCAGATTCATGAATCAGAACATAAAGAGAAAGAAGAAAACAGGCTCTCAGGACTACTTTGTTATCAAGAATCTTTCACTTATGCTATATGAAAGGAAGCATCTAACCAGTTAATTAATCACTTTATGTGTGTTCACTCAGTACTCCAACTATTCAAATACTTCCTATTTTCCAAAGCATTTTCTCTCTCCAAAATCCGTAAGTAGCACAGCCCTCAAACGCTTGGAACACTCAAGCATGCGCAAGTGACTTCGTTTCCAGGACAAACGATCTGCAAATCTGAGGGGCTGAATGGTGTCGATCCCAAAAATGAAAGTTTGGGGTTAGGGTTCTGGCCTTGTCAGCTCTGAGCACCAGATTCTGTAAGGCAGAAGTGGCCACATCTTTTTCTGGTTTCTGGGTTTGTATTGGTGATATGCAGTGGTATCTAGCTAGCTTCAGCGGGTAAAGCGAGTGACCCAATGCAAGAAGCCCTCTTGCCTGCATCTTTGAGCCATATATGCAAGAGCCACAAGTAACAGGGTCCAGCAAAGTCAGTCAGACAGACCTAATATACACATGGTTGATGAAGCACTTCCATGTGCTACAAATAGATTCTGTGCTTTGCACTTGATTTATCTCCCAAGAAAGCAAGATGAGCCATTGTGATTATCTTTTGATCCCATTTCAAATGGGCAAACTGAGGGCACAGAGGAGGAGAGGCAGACACAAGCTGCGAAACTGGGACTTGCAGAAGCCAGAGCTCTTTCTGTAACCCCTTTGCCCAAAGGGGTGCACTGTGGATGGAGAGCTTCTAGATTCCCAGAGCTGGTCACCTAGGGGATGCTCTTCCTGGGAAGATGTTGATGCCGAAAGCTGCCTTATTTTATAGCTCAAGAAAGGATGGAGGTGGATGAGAAGAGACTTGAGTGTGAGGCTTCCCAGCAGGAGGGTGGCTGTGGAGGAGCTGCTACACCACAGTCACATCTCTCCCCTTGCTCAGAAACCTTCATGGTGCCCTGGTGGCCTCAGGACAGGCCATATTCTTTGGCATAGTGTTAAGGATACCCTCGGTTTTGCCTCAGTCACCTACTGAGCCTATCTCCTCCTTTCCGCCAATCCCTGGCATAGCCCCAATTTTAGTCTCAAATCGCATTCTCAGAAAACAATATGGTCTTGAACCTTTCCTCCCTTTCAATGCGCTCTTCCTCCGTCTAGGCTGCCCTCTTTCTTCCTTTCAGCTGAGCGACAATTCCCAATTCAAATGTCATCTCTGCGTTTGTTCCTAGACCCCCACAAGGGTTTGGCTCAGACTCTCCAGAATTTCCTTCAGACCTCAGCCGGAGTCCCAGCCTCCCAGCAGACTACAGCCTTTGCCCACATGTCCGCTTTCTTACCAGACAGTGAGCTTCTGCGGCAGCCTTGACCTTTGCATTCTTTCAGCCCCCTCCTTGCGATCCAAGAACAATCCCTAAAATATAGCAGATTCCTCACAGTTGTTGAGTATTTAAAGAATGAAGAAAGAAGAGGCAAGGGATGACCTTGAGGGCTTGGTTTTTCTGGGAGAATACTTTGCTCTTATCACCCCCAGACACCTCTGAGCGACATGCCATCCATGGCAATGAGCCAGCATCTGGGGCCATTGTACCCACAGGAGTTTAGGGTGGGGCTGGTGTGAAAACAAACAGGGAAGACAAAAACAAGGAGTGTGTTGAAACCTTGAAAATGTTCTATTCCCTGGCACTCAAACTCGTCACGCCTTCTCGGTCAGGTGAGTCCTTTGCTCTGAGAGGATCGATGGATCACAGGTACTGGGCTTTTGGAGCAGAGCCAAGGAGCAAGGCAAAGACAAAGGAGAAATGCAACTGATTTCCTTGTTTAGCTTTTCTCTTTATGTCTGCCTTTGTCTTTCCAGACCGAAGAGGCTCTGACCATCCTCTGCTTTAATTACCTAATTATTTTGACACCTTGGGCTATTGCATCACCACAGTGCATTGTTTTGTCAAGGACACCACATTGGGGTGTTTCTAGGCTTAAAGAGAAGCAGCTGACAAGAGACAAGTTCTGACAGCCAGGAAAATGCTGGGCAGAGGAAGAGATCCAGGAGAGGGAGGGGAAAGGTGGGGAAAGAAAGAAAAAGGAAATGTTTGGTATGCCGGGAAATAAACGTCTTGAGAAAAATGGCAGGAAGGTTAGCGAAACTGGGTGTCCCTGTCGGGAAGTTTTCCCAGATTGGACTTCAGGGAAGACTGTGCCCAAGCAGGAAAACCAGCATGGTACGGGTACCCGAGGGCACACAACGCAAAGCTCAAATTGCCATTCTGAGGACTGCACTGGGCTGAGACATTTTCTTTATGCTGGACCTTCTTAGAAACAAACTCAGACTTGGAAGAACAAAATTGCTCTTGCTTTAAATACTTCTGAGACAAAAATGGAAGAGGTAATCAAAACACTCACAAAGCTCTTCGCGATCACCAGGATTGAAATATATATATATATATATATATTTCAGTCCTGGTGATTAAACCCCAGGACCTTCATGTTGAGCTACACTTGCGACCCCCGTTTTTCAATTTTTTATTTTGAGACAGGGTTTTGCTATACAGCTAAATTGCCCAGTTGGGCTCACACTTGTAATCCTCCTGCCTCAGCCTCCCAGAATGCTAGGATCACGGGCTTGCACCACCACACCTGACTTTCAGAAACAGTGAATGTCCAGGATTCTGCAAACAAATATGGACAAAGAGAGTATTTGTCAACATTGGGAAACAGCCTCGACAAAGCACAGGAAGCTCTCCAGTTCTCACCTTCCAGTGTTTTGTGTGGAGGCACCAAGAAAGCAGATGTTATGGAGGAGCTAAAAGCTCCCTGGTCTTGTAACCTGAGAATATCAGAATAAGGTTCGGGGGTGCATGCCTGGGGCAGGCTCAGGAGATCATGGAGATGTTATGGGATGGTGTGAATGCTTTACATGACAACAAAGATCCCTCGAATGATTTTTGACTTGCAGGGTAACTTCTACCATGCCCCTCCATTTTCAGCTCCAACCAAATGAAATAAATTTGTCCTTCACCCTGGAAAGAATCACTCCAAGGGCAGGTGTGTGAGAGACCTCAGTTCCCCTTCCTTTAAGTCCAGCTTCACTTATCCTGGACATCTGAAATTAAGCAGTTTGTCATTATTAACAGCAGGCTGAATTTTCACATCTATCAGATGACAGTAAGAAAAAGGAATTAACTGTTAATATCCACTACTACCTGCCTACAGTTGTTAAGTCAATCAGCCTCTTAAAAGTTATTCCATATGATCTTCATCCCTTCAGAGTCAGAGTCATTACCGGCTTTCAAAAACTCAGGAAGTTAAGCAGAGACCCAGAGAGTGCTAGTAACTTGTTCAAAGTCTCATGGCTAACAAATGGGAGAGACACAATTTTCTTCTGTGTTGGTGTGGCTCCAAAGCCAAACTTCTCACTGCCACCCACCTCAGGGGTGATGGTGCTACTTTTTCCCTTGATATCTTCTTTCTCTGTCTCACAGTGTGTCAGTATAACCTAAAACTCAGATACCACAGACACACTATATTAACGAGAAGATTCATTTGGCCTAATGCACAGAACCACAGAATATCAGAGTTGGACAGGATTGTAGAGGTCCTTCAATGCCTCTGCTTGCAGAACCACAGAATATCAGAGTTGGACAGGATTGTAGAGGTCCTTCAATGCCTCTGCTTGCAGGGAGAGAGCCTAGGGCCTGGGCTATCAAGTGAATATTTGTGAAAAAAGCTGGGATGTTGAGAAGACTGTATCTCAAGGTTCCACACCACCATGTACCTCTGGAACTCCGAAGTCTCTTACACTCATTTTCTTTCCCTAGAAAATGAAAAGAAATGCTGAAATATTGTTGCATGCCAAGGACTGTTGGGAAACCTGTAAGAATTCATGTATGTGTAGGATGTTTAAATTCTGAAGGACTGCGAATGTGTCTGTGGCTCAGCCAAAGTCACCCAGCAGAGACCCAGTCCTTGTATGCAAGAATCCTGACTCTAGCTAAATATTCTTCCCACCACCTCATGGTGCCAGAGACCCTTCGTTTTGCTGCACTTCACAAAGGAGTGGATGAATGCACATATTCATCAACAGAGGCAACTGAGCATGCAGCCACAGTCATGTTCTCTGGAGGAGGAAAACACACAACACAAAGCACTGTGCTAAGTTCTTGTTGTGAGCCTAGCACCTTTCAGGGAGAGCGAGTCAAAGTCTCTGCCCTCCAAGATCAAGTCCAGGCAAAGGGTGTTTCCCAGAGGAAGTGAATCACTCAGGGAGGGTCCCTTTGATACAGCATGAACCAAGGTTCCATCTGTTTCAATCACTACACTATCAAACCTCTGAAGAGCAAGAATATCTAGTTTCCTCCACCCTCACCACCCTTTACCACCTTCTTCATGCTTTCTTCATAGATCTTCCTTCAGCATCAACAAGGTAAGGGCCTGGATAGAGGCCTTTGCAGGACTCTGACACACTCCAATGCCTCTCTCTAGCTTCTCTGGGGTCTCCCCTCCAGAGTTCTCTGAACATAAATATGCCATTACCTCATCAGCCCTGAGAGAAGAAACGTGGAAAACATTCACTCCCTCATGGTATAACTGGAGAAACTGATGACCAGCAAGTCTGTCTTGTATCCATATTACAAAACATTAGAAGCAAGGCATCCTGCTCCCCTTTCTTAGGCTCAGCCTCCAGTCCCTTCCAGCTCCATGTTCTGTGGGTTTTTGGGGAGAACTGTCTGAGTTTTCATTAACTGTCATAGGTTTTGGCATCTCTTAGGATCGGACGTGGCATCTAAGAGATATTTTGCACAATGTTTATCAGTGGCTGGGAAACCAATTTATATCTCACCGAGCTTCCTATATATTTTTTTTCTTTTTCATCTCTAAAATGCCATGTTTAAATTAGATAATCTCTGAGTCACTTCCCATTTCTAACTGATATTTTTAGGTAAGTTGAGTATGTTAATGTGATAAATGGGAAAAGTGGAAATCAGTTTAGGAAAGTAGGTTGGGGTCCCTGGGCTTGACTGAGGACCTTCTGATGGAGATGTGTGAGTTAAAAAGCAGTGAGAGATGGGAGAGTTGAGCCCAGCCATGGAGCCCACAGCTGGGCCACAATAACATTCTCACTGGCAGGAAGAATAACAGGCAGTGCCAGTCAGTGCAAAGAACCTTGAAAAGCTTGGGAGGTGGGAGCCCTGGCTTCCTGTGCAAGTCTTGTCCTTGTTTAGCTGGAAGATCCTTGGAGTATTATTTCCTTTCTCTGGACCTAGTGTAGTAATAGCTTTAATTCATAATTCCATTCTTCTGCAATGTCATGAAAGGAAGATCTCTCCTCTGACAGATGTGGACAGAAAGACCAATCTTCCTGGTGGCTAGGACTCTTTCTCTGTGCAGCTACTGGTGGTCATTTTTACGCTGAGGATCATTTGACAGGCTTTAGTCTGCATTCTGCACATGCAGCAATGTGTAGCCACCTGAGTATGTTACAGACCTGATCTGTTCTTCCTGTTGTCTTTATTAGTGCTTTCTTTCACTTTCTTTTGTTAAAATTTCAGGTCAGATACATTGCATAGAGGAAATTGTAGACTCTCTGGGATGCATAAGAACTTAGCAGCTTTGCTTTCTGATTTTCTTCCATCTTGACTTGTACGTACTGCAGTTCTCCCCAAACAACCCCAGGAGCAATGGTCTTACTGAATTCCAAGGCACCCAGTTCCGTTTAGGTAAGTCCTGATTATTTGAAAGTTTGCTGAAAACAGATAACAACTCCCTTAACTAAAACAAGCCTCACTGTGGTCAGTTCACCAGCTACTTTGGGGTCTGTTTCCTGCAAAATGCCTGGTTTTCCCCAGCAAGTTTAGCCTTCCTACAGGTAGTAGTTGCCTCTGTGCTTTCACAGGTATTCCCACCACCAATCCTAAATCTTTGCCTTCAGATTTTAAGACCATCTTGAACATTCATAAGCCCCCTAGTAATTTATTGGTTGACAAGTAATATTTGGTTTGAGAGTCTTTCCATCTTCTATTTTAACCATGGGAATATTAACTAGTTGTTAAGCCTATATGCTAATTTCATACAGCTGATCAGGTTTGTCTTGGCTTGGTCCAAGTCTTATGTCATATTCAGTAGTGGTGCAACATTAGTCAAGTTCCTTATCCTCTCTGAGGCTGAGGTTCTCAGTCTGTCAACAGATGAATGGATAAAGAAAATGTGGTACTTACATACAGTGGAGTATTTGTCCTCCATAAAGAAGGATAAATTTGGGTTACTTTTTAGGAAAATGGATGCATCTTGAAAGCATAATGTTAGGTGAAATCAGTCAGACACATACCCCTAAATATCACATGGCTTCTCTTATATCAGATGCCCAAAGTATAAATAATTCAAACTGATGGGACAAAACAGGGAGCTACATATTTTGAAAATGGGGAAGAAATCTAGAGATGGAGGGATAGGTGAGGAAATAGAGGGGGAGGAGAAATGAGCAGGATTAAGACGTGAATACGTACTAACTCTCCTTGATGAATGTAATCATAGACATGTACTAAAAAAAAAAAAGAATTAAACCAAACAGTGTCTAAGTGTTGGTTTCTCCCATGAGAAGTAGCACCAAGCAGTCAAGAAGATTTATTTTCCTTCCATCCTATCTCTGTACAGAGTGGAATTTCACCTTTTTGCTTCAGTGACAATCTTGTTGATCCTACATTTATCTTCTGGGGTCCTAGAAAATCGGGCCTAAACCCACTTCTGGATGGCCAACCCTTCAAATACTTCCATTTGGCCATAACTCCCATGCATGACAAAGGGCCTTGCCAGAGAAACTGAGGTGAGAGAAATGCCTCCAGGACCTCACTACAATCTGGAAGTCAAACCAAGAAATTCTGCCTTCTGCCCTGAAGTGACCACTCCAACATCTGTCTCCAGGAACAGAGAAGTGAGCCAGGCCTTTTGGAAAACTCAACTCTGGCAACGTAAAACATCGAAGTGTTGAAACATGCCACTTTGATGTGGCATTAGCTCATGATATTGCTGTAGTTTCTTAATTTAGAAGACAAGCACAGCTGTTAGAAATTTTAATATAATAATAAATATCATGGTGCACCCAAGATTTCAAGAATTTTTCCACAAAAGCATTGTACACAATTGTGTAACATTTTCAAAAAATTTGTGTATGTTTATTTTTCTGCTATGCGAAGATCTTGCTTTATAAGGGTTTTTACAAAGGTTGACAAATATAGTGAGTATTTTAATTTTAAGGAACTTATTTCTGTACAAGGTGCATTACCAAGAATTATGGGATAAGTATATTTGAAGAAAGTGCAAGTATTCTGAGTGTTTTGGGGGAGGGGTTAATAGCAACATGTCTCTTACTGTAATAATTTTTAAATATATACATGTAAGTACTCACTGTATTTTTGTCATAACTCACAAGTTGCTTTCCAACTATTCGATCCCTATACCATTGAATACTTAGGTAACCAATTTACCCTGTCTAGTTGAAACATTTCCAAAACAAGACATGATTTAAATAAACAAATTTAGAGATTTAATTGCTGTATCTGTTGAATGGAAATCCCTAGAAATTCATTTGCTATCCGTCTACCTTCTTGGGATGCAAGAATTATTTGATCTCTTGATTAAAAATGAAACCACCAGATGAATGGGAAAACATTATTTTCTTTAGTTCCATAACTTGCTCCCCAGGACATTTTCTTATGTCTGGATTGTTTTCTGGATTGTTTGAGCTGTTAGTGGTGTCAGAGGCATATTAGGGAAACTATATCAGGGATGCTTTTATTGGGAAGAAAGATAGACTAGAAACCAATCAAGAATAGCTTCAAACCATGAGGCTCTATTGTTCTACTTTGTGTCTAATCTGTTGTTGAGACAACTTCTGCTTAGAGAAAAAAAGAACGCTAATACAGTGTTGCTATTCAAATAGAGGTTTATCTGATCATACAGATTGTCAAAATTCCAGGGTTTTATTTTTATTTTCTATGGAGCACTGGAAATTTCTCTCTCACAAGGTAGCTAGCCTGGTGAAAGTAGGATTAACCAAGGTTCATAATCTTCTTTTTTTTGACCTACCAGTCTCTGTGCCAAAATCATTGATTATTTGTATTCTAAATAGATCTGGAAACTGATCTTACTAATCATTTATATCTACCTGCAGAATTTTCACATAATACTTGTATAATGAGTTCTAAGAATGCTTGGAAATTGACACTTTCAGTTTTCTGGATCTTCAGGCAGACCTGAAATAGCTTGGGCTCTGGGTTATTTACCTCCAGTATCAAGTTGCTACAGGGTAACAAAGAAATGCCATAAAATAAATTTATTTTTATGCCATATAATGGAAGGTTTGGGAAACTGTAAGCTTCATTGTAAATCTTAGGTCTTTCCAAATGCACAATACAATTACGGTCTTATGGAGACTGCTGAAATTGGCCACTTTGTGTTCTTTTCGAGTTTGTGTTTGAAGTCGTACTGAAATGTGGACCTGACTCTTCCATGTGAACTGGTGACCAAGGATTGATCATCACTGTTTGATCCCAATTCCCTATCTGGCAAAGAGTGGCTATAACTTGAAAGACGGAGCTAAAATCTCAAATGCTTCATCACGTAAAATGGGCAAGTGGGTCTCACCAACATGCTTCTCTCACTCCCCTAAAATAGGTTCTATCTCAGCTTCTATTCATTCAGCACAGATATAATTGCTTCCAATAAGCTCCCTCTGACTCTTCACACTCCATCAATCAAGCTAGAAATAATCTCTCCATTCCCTGAGTCCCCACAGCTCTTGTTTCATCCTTCTCCTACCACACTGAGCAATTTTCTGAATTCTGGTAAGTCACAGGATAACAACTCCGCTAGAATGTTAAAATGCAAGGAATAGTGTTTATGCGTTTTCAAAATCCCTTAAAACACTCCTGGCAAGAGTTGAAATATACATGAAAGCAATCTTCTTTTTAAATGAGTGACAAATTAGCTTGACACTTTCCTTTGCGCTGGCCAGTTTTAATTCATTAATTTGGAAATTCGAGTTCCCTAGGAAATATTTTTGGGGGCATTTTCTTGGGAGTTTTCAAAAAATTCTGAAAATATTATGGCAGGTTACTTTTTAATATATTAACAACACAGTAGAAAATAGCAATAACACATGGAAAACATTGAACTTTCCTGTTAAGCAGAGAAGTACACATGAAAACTAATCTGAAACACTTATATATTAAAGTAGGCAAAAAAGTTTTAAGAAAATAGTGAATGTTTGGAAGACTTGTGGTTAAATAGGCTAGTGGAACTGCGAAGAATTATTTCTTTTTTTTTTTTTTAAAGTATGTAAGAGTCATAAAGATATCTGGGCATATTTCTCCAGTCGCTTCATTCAAAGGTATCCTGAGATTCATGCAAAGGTTATAATTCAATAACAGCAAAAAGCAATGTACACAAAGATATTGACACTATGACACTAGGACGGCAAAAATACAAACAAACAAAAAACTTGAAGATAATTCAAAGACCTCAAAATAGGGTAATGGCTTCATGAATTGTAAAACATCATCAAAATTATATTATCTTGTCATTGTAATGCAAACTTTAAAAGGAAAATGCTCATTTTGAAATGTTAAGTGAAAAAGAAATCCGGCCATAAAATGAAATATGCATTATGCATGCATGATGAAGAGATGAGAAATAGATAAGAATGTGCAAAAATACAAATACTTGGGTATGGTGTGGGATTCTGGCTTGTTTTCTGTTTTAAAGCCATTACATAATCTTTTCAATGACAAACCACATTTTAAGTAATTGAAAACAAAGACTCATTAGCCATGTCCTTGTCTAAATTCCCAGAGAACACATTATTCTTATTCATTTCTACCTCTGCTACTTGTCTTTGATTTGGACCAGCTCCATCCTCTTGTCTGACTTTTTACTCCGCTAACTAGACTGGAAAAAGGTG
This sequence comes from Dasyprocta punctata, assembly GCA_004363535.1. Lineage (NCBI taxonomy): Eukaryota > Metazoa > Chordata > Mammalia > Rodentia > Dasyproctidae > Dasyprocta > Dasyprocta punctata. The sequence continues at coordinate 146,292 of RJWM01000191.1, read as the reverse complement.
CCCATCAAATAAGACAGCAAAAGGCACTAAAGTTCAGCAGAAGCCGGGTATCAAAGTTGCCAAATCGGGAAGGAACGGCTCTGACACATCACCCCCAACATTGCAGATGCAGACCCAGATTCTTCAATGACCACAAGTGGCCTTGGTTTAACAAGTCTTGCCAACGAGGCACAATGTTCCCGTCCTCAGAAATAGACCCCGGCAGAGCTTCCAGGGACCCATAAAAGTCTGCACTCTTGGAAGAATGTGACAACTCTGGCAAGCAACACAGATTCGTCATTCTCTATATTAAGAGAATGTTCAGTTGCATCAGGCTTTTGAGCAGGGCCAACACTTAGTAAAATTTTGAGGTTGGCAAAGTGAATTTTCATCTAGCCTAAGACTACTTCTTCTGCCTCCAGATGATCAATAAAAAGCACCTCCTGTAACAGCTTACCCGCTTCTTTCACACCCAGTTACGCATCAGAACCTTGTATCAGCCCAGGGAGGTCAGTGTTATTGTAACGGTGACTTTGCAGAAGAGGACACTGAGGCTCAGGGAAGTGCAATGACTCGTATAAAGGCCAACCAGCAAGCCAATGGCACAATAAGAACAGCAACCCATTGTTGTTTCTGATCAGTGTTCCTTCTACTCACCGCGGGCACTGTCACCTCTTCCAGCTCAGAAGAAGAACTGATTCAGTGCATGCATGAACGCTGGGACTCAAGCCCTGCCTATCATAAGGATATCTGAGTTTCTCAGGAAGGCAGATAGGAAGAGACTGTGTAACCTGTAAGAAAAGAAGTCAAGTGAGATTCCTAAGAAGATGCTCAAAGAGCCTGATCTGAGGGTTCTGAGGAAGTGTGCACAAAAATAAAATAAAATAAAATAAAATAAAATAAAATAAAATAAAATAAAATAAAATAAAAAGATCAGAGGGAGCTAGGACCTCTCATCATCCCCCAAAGGAGGGGCATTTTCAACTGTCAAATATGTGTGTCCAGAGTAGCCCTGACGTGAGTAGAAGGTGTGCTAGCTGCAGAAGCAGGATAAACCAAGGAAAGAGTTGCTGCTTCTTAGGGTCATCACTTCCCCTCCATCTCACCCCATTGCTCTTCTCCTGAGGTGGAAAGTGCCAGAGCTGGAGTGGGCCAAACACCAGAGAGATTGGTCTCAGCTGGTTATTGTCCCACCATTCCCGTCTAAACCCCAGCTAAAACCTCGAGACACTCTCCTCCTCCTCAAGGGAAGAACACAGCTGAAGACTGCTCTTTGGGGTGAGGAATGGTCAGCTCTGGTTTTCCAGTGCCTGGAAACCTCCACTCCAGGTTCATGCTCCCCTGCCATCCCCCACCTTGAACTCCTTAGGACTTGCACAGATGGAATCTGGCCTTAAGGCTTCTGCCACAGGCATTGCTGGACAGAGTGGCCCATAATCTTAGAGGCATGGAAGCTTGTGGATCAGAAGGAAAGCACATATTTCCAAAGACAAACAACTAACTTAATTACAGATTCCACAGAAATCAAAGCCATTAGAACTGAGAGATAAGAATTTGCATATATATAATTTTAAAGGGATAACATTAGCAATATAAAATAACAAGAAAAATATAGAAAGTAAAAATTATTAAGTGTGAAAGGTATAATAGGTGAGGTAGAATAGATTCAACCGAGAAATGAATTGGTGGATGGGGAAATAAATTTAAGGAATTCTCCTTAGCAGAAAATTATTTTAAAAACAGAAAATATAGAAGCCAATATGTGAAAGCCAAAAGCAGTCCTAGAAAGAAAAAAATAATATTTTAAATGAGGAAGAAAAAATATACGCTGGAATAATGGAGAAAAGTATTCCTCAATTAAGAAAAGATAACAGGGCTCAAATTAAAAGAACCCATAGAGAGAAAAATATGGGAGAAAAACAAACAAACAAACAAACATCTGGACCAAATTTATGGTGAAACTTAAGAATATTAAAGAAAAAGGAAAATTTTAAAAGCTTCCAGAGAGAGAGAGTGAGAGAGAGAGAGAGAGAGAGAAAGAAAGAAAGAGACAGAGGCATCGATAAAGGAGTTGGGGAGATACCAACTACAAAGGAACAAGAATGATAATATCAAATTTTTCAGCAGCCAGCAAGTATACAAGAAGACAATGGAGAAGTGTCATCAAAATTTTGAAAATTCAGAATGTTATATTTAAGTAAACCTTTATTCAAAGGTGAACTCATATTAAAAGACTTGAAAACATACAGTCTCACAATGCATGCCATGCAAAAATGCCCATATGTAAAACATTTTTTGGTGACATAATTTATAAGACAGGAACAACTAGAAGAAGTGATGCAAGAAATATGTGGAATAAAGGTAATCAAACATCTTTGTTAATCTGTGGTTATTTTTTGAAAAAATTATCTCAGACCAAAGAAAAGAGAAAGAGGAAACTTACTCACAAAAACTAAGAATAGGTTAACTCAACAAGATGGGATAAAGGAGGCCAGGGGACACTAGAGAATATTAAGGTCTTTTCTTCATGTGATAGAAAATAGACAACTATCAAAACAAACAAAGGAATAAAAAAACACAGAAAATACTGTGATACATTCATATAATACTAGAGTAGATGTCCTAATACATAGATAACAATTATCTGTGTAAATTAGTGAACTCCCTAAATATAAGATAAAATCTAGATATTTGTTATTTACTGTACACATTATAAAGCAATATATATGTGCAAAGAATAAAATCAAAAGGATAGAAAATGATTTGTCAGACAAAAGAACAAAATAAAGATGGTGATAATGAAATACTATCAAATAATCTGAAGCTTGCAAACCTCATACCAAAACTTGCAAAGAACTGTAAAAAAGAAAGAAATTATACAACTAAAAAATTTATTATTATAGATGTAAAAATCCTAAGGAAGTTTTAATAAATTAAGTGCAATTGTGCATTAAAAAGATTATATATTGCATTAGTCTTACCAACTGATATGTGAAGATAATTTTAATGTTAGAAAATCTATAAACATAATTCATCATTACTAGTACAATGCAAAAACAAAAAAGTGGAATAAAAGAATTGAGGATTTGAGAGGAAGAAATAAAAATACCATTATTTTCAGATCATTCAATTTCTTTATTCAAAAGTCCCAAATTTACCAAAAAAGTACTAAAAGTAACAGTAGTCAAACAGAGAGTAACTAAATACAAGACTAATTTTTAAAGGTCATTTGTATTTTCATAGATCAGCAATAAGCAACTAGAAAACATCATTTTACAATAAGATATCCTTTACATAAGGATCAAAAATATTAAATACCCAAAGAAAGAAAAATCTACAAAAGATAATGTACAACTTCTATGGAAAAATTAGAAAACTTTATTGGGATATCAGAGAAGATGTTTATGGTGTTCTTCATTCTTTTGTGAAAAGTTATGCTTTCCTTTGAAATCACTTTTCTTTGCCTTAAAGAATTTCTTTTAGTATATTTTGGAATGCTATCTGCAAGGCATTCTCTCAAATTTTATTAATGTTAAGATATTTTTATTTTGCATTCATTTTTGAAGAGCATTCTTCTGGGTATTAGATTTTAAGTTGACATTTAAAACATTTTAGCAATTAAAGGAATGCCATTTCAATGTTTTTAGCTTCCATTGTTTGTGCTGCTGGTGGTGGTGGTAATAGCGGTCGTGATGGCAGTAGTGGTGGTGGTGGTGATGGTGCTGATGGTAGTGGTGGTGCTCATGTGTGTGGGGAGGATTTGAATCTGTGGACTAATATCTTTTATCATTTTATGAAGAATTCTTGGCCAATGTCTCTTCAAATATTGCTTTTGCCCTATTCCCTTTTCTCTTTTACTACTATTCTAATTCTATATACCTGGAACCTTTTCACTGTGTCTTTAATGATTTTTTTTATGTCATTCTTTATTGTCTCTGTGTTCACATTGGAGTCTTTCTTTGGTGTTGTCTTAAAGTTTATCAATTTTGTCCTCCTCTACTGCTGGAGTCCTGGGATCCTAGGCTGCCCAGGAAGAGGTGAGTGGCAGAGAATGAAGTTTCATTTGTGTTACCAGTTGCTCCCATCACTCCCATCCCCACCTGAATGCTCCCTCCTGATGAATCAGCAAGGCAACAGATTCTTACAGAGACATCAACCCTACTGCGAGTTGCACATGGGAGGGATCGAGGTGGCACCTAGCTCCTTATGAGAATCTAATGATTGAGGTAGAGCTGACGCACCATTACTAGCTCAGTGGAATGTAATTATTATGCATAGAAACGTATGCTACCTTAAAAAGAAATTTAAAAATCCTTCGCCCATCCATGAAAAATTGTCTTCCACAAAACTGGTCCCTGGTGCTCTAAAGATTGGGACCCACTCTTCTTCCGTATCCCCTCTGGTGGTATAGCCATCCTGTGAGGTTTTTCTTTTTTTTAAATTTTATTTGCAGCTATTGTAAGATTGTATAATATGTTTGATTTTTTAAAATAGATTCCAATTCTCTGTAAAAGTAAGTTGCATTTATTGTTTTATAGCTTACCTTCTATTTTCTTGAACATAGTAGTCACATATTTTCAAGTCCTTTTCAGTTAACTCAAGCATTCGATTCACTTTGAAGTCTGTGGCAATACTTATTTCTACTTAAAACTATTTCTCTTAGTTTTCAGTTATCTGTTCATTGCTTTTAGCATGCCTTTTAAATTTTGATGGAATACTGAACACTGTAGAAAGTAATTGTAGAAACTTTGGATGGTTCTATGTTCATCCTAAGAAAATGAAATTTTCTTCTGTCAGGCAGAGCACAAATGAATCATCTTGATCCTGCTACAGCTTGGCCTTAGCTTTTGTTAGACATTGGCTCTTTCGGTTCCTGTTTACTCTTAGGGAGAGCAAGGCACTTACTCCTTGAGTGTGGTCTTCATTCCTAGGTTCTTCTCAGGTTTAAGCTGAATGTCTGGGGTGTTTACCAGACCCCTCCATCTTAGTAAGACCTGCATGCCAGCGTCTCTGCCTGAAGCTTCTCATGTGGCCGAAAGCTCGGCTCGTTTACTTCTCAGCTGCTATTTTGCCACAACTCAGAAGTTACTCTGTACCTGTGTATCTTTGGAGGCAGTTAGTGACTGAAAGAGGAGCTATGATTAGATTTGTGAGTTTTTTTTCTGTGCTTGTTTTTAAGATTTTGTTCTTCAAGTCTCAATTGCTTGACTTCTCTGTACTCCATCCTCCTCTCCTCAGCCCAGTAAGACAGTCTGTTTCTCCTTGGGCTCCATCTTCCTCCACTACAGTTTGGAAACAGTAAGAAAGCGAAGACTAAGAGATGGAGGGAGGGGAAAGGGTGGGAAGGAGGGAACATAAAAAGAATTAAAATCTTTTATGTACATGCACCAACTCCCCATGATGTAATCAGTAGTAATCATTAGGGACTACAAATATGTGCTAAAAAATAAACATTTAAAAAATAAATTAAAAAAGAAAAAGAAAAATGATTGAATGGAGTTCACCTTGTGATCATGTCATGACTCAAAAGGATGGCAGTGTTTCAATTGTTGCCTGACTTGGCTTCTTTCTGTGCTTGGAAACTGTTGTTGCATAGATGTACACCAATTTTAATAGTTAGCTTTGGTGAGAGGATTAGTCATGGCTGGAGTTAGAAGTTTGTAAAACCACTGAGGAAAACAGCATGATATTATCTTGTAATATTGAGCACTTATAGATTTTAGGAATTCTTTTCATGTAATAACGCTTCAAGAAATCTTTGCCTGTGTATATCAGAAAATATAAATAAGAATGTTTATAGTGCTACTGTATATTCTAATGAATTGTTCAAAATTCTATCAGGAGAGTTGAGGAATAAGCTACTGTGCATTCACACAAAGAACTGAAAAACTAAATGAGCTACAACAATAACAGTAATATATATGAACCTTTGCAATACAATCTTAATCAAAAAGTAAGAATACCAGAACCAATTGCTTTGACAATGAGTCTCTTTTTATAATGTTAGGAACATCATTAACAAAATATACATTTAGAGGAATGTATGCAGGTGGGATCAAATGATGTAAGTATTAAAGAAAAGCAAGAAAATGATGAACATAAGGTTCATAACAGCAGTTATTTTAGCAAATGGTGACAGGTGACAGTAGATGAAGACCACATAGGAAGAGGCACTAACGTCCTAGTTTTCGAAATGGAGGCTGGTTCATGAATATTTATTTTGTTAAATTAACTAAGTTAATAAATAAAACTGAGTCATACATGAACTGTGGATTGCATTTTATTCAGTCTAGTTGCTGAGATCTAAAAAGAAATATTTCAAAATGGAGACTTCAGGCACCAAGGTCCTGGAGGGGAGGATTTCTTTGAGTAGCAGAGCTGTCTGAGTCACACCATCTTAGTGACCATTTACGACATTACCTCCTGAGGCCTGCCTAGTTCCCTAAATACTGATGCCAAACCTGTTGTAAAGATCATGGGCAAACCCCCTAAGTTTCCAGGCCCAGACACCTTGACCTTATTTAACCAGAGTCCAGCATTTGCCTCTTCGAAAATAATCGTATCCCAACCACTCTCCTTTCCCAACTCCCTCTTCCCTTTAGTTCTCCTTTGTGCTATCTCCCAAGTATTGATCCTAAAATGCAAACTGACCAGGTTACTTTTCCTACACCATTACTTTTAGAGCAAAGTCTTTGGTTGCTCATTTTAGGTCCTCTGTGTTCTGTGCCTAGCAAATATTTGTACCTCTGTGCTACTCACCAGTCCTTGACTACATCCTCTACATTACACCATCAAGTTTTGTTCACACCATTCAGTTTATCTGAAAAGCTTTTATTCTTATCTATTGACATTTACCCATTTTCAAGTCTCAGTTCACCTGTTGTCCATTTTTAGAAAGGCTTTGAGAAAAGAGGGGATAGGGAAAGCACATTTGGTGATCCAGGTGTTCATGAACAGCCGAAGCTTCAGGAAAAAGTTCAGACAGCCAGATAGAGCCTGCAAATCCCCTCCAGGTTGCAAACTCAGGCTTGATTCTAAAGATGTCCACATTTATCAGTGGCACCAACCGAATCTGAAACTTTGATCTTTTTCCTAGCCTCTAGAGGTGGTTTTTAAACATAGAGCAGTGGGTAGAAATTGCTTTGGTTATAGAATTAGACAAACCTAGATCAAATTCTGGATCCACCTTTCGAAATGCATCGAATTTATGGGACTTTAAAAATCAGCACACTGAAAGTCAGGCTTGATGGCACACGCCTTTAATCCCGGCACTCAGGCTGAGGCAGGAGGATCATTGTGAGTTCCAACAAAGCCTGGGCTACAAAGTGAATTCAAGGCCAGCCTGAACTGCATAATGAGACCCTGTCTCAAAAAATAGGGCTCAGGATTTAGCTCAGTGGCCTAAGTGCCTGCCTGGCAGGCGCGAGGTTTTGAGTTCGATCCCTGGTACAAAAAAAAAAAAAAAGAAGAAAAAAAGAAAAAAAAATTTGCACACTAATAAAATGAACAAGGAATTGAAATAGTGCCTGTGAATCTGCTCATTATTTCAACAAGTTAGCAGATATACTCCAGTAAGCGTGAGATATACTCTAAAATTTGTTGTTATACAAAACCACATTGATTACACTTCACTGAAAAATTCAAGGATTTCCAAGGTAATTTTGACTATGAACAATGTTTTTCTTACTCATTGACTTTGAAATCCTAAGCCCTAGCCCATGTAGCTGTATGAATTTAAGGAAGTCTCCCAAGCTCCCTGAGTTTTGATTTCCTCATTCTTAAATATGTTTCAGAGTGTAGAAGACTATGTTTTCCAAAGATGTCTTGACATCTCCCATTGTCTTAGTTCATTTTCTGTTTCTGTAATAGAATTCCACAGACTAGGTAATTTATAAAGAAAGATTTATTTAACTCATGGTTCTGGAGGCTGATAATTCCAGGGGCATAATGCCCTCACACTGCATCATAAAAGGCCAGAGAGTCAAAACTCAAGCAAATGTGTGCAAAAAACGTGCAAGAGTTTGCTTTTATAACAACTTACACTCAAGAGAACTGACTTGTTTCTGTGATAATGGCATTGGTCCCCGGCTGATGGCTCCACCCTAGTTACCCAGTCACCCCTTAGTCTCTACCTCTTAAAACTGTTACATTGATAATTACATTTCCACCAAAGAACTTCTGGGAGACACATTCAAACCCTAGTGCCCACCTTCCAGAACCTCTCTTTCCATTCAAGGGTGGAATTTATATCCCTTCCCCTGGAATAGAGAAGTGGGTGTAATTTGTTTGTAATTAACATAGTACAGAAGAAAGGACATGATTGGACCTCAGAGCTAAGTTGCAAAAGGCAACTAGCCTTGCAGTGATTCATTTGTTTTTGGAGGGGATGGAGATAGAGGGCTGAGTCTCTATTCGAAGGACATAATTGCCCTGAGGCCACGATGGTATGAGGAAGCCAGGTGACAGAAAGAGGTCATATAATGGTGCTCCAGTCTGAGCAGAGACACAGGGTGAACTTCTAGACGTGTGACTGCGTGTGCCTCCTGATGATTCTAGTTTACAGCTGTTGTGTCTCCAGCTTCAGAACTTTCCATCTGAAGCCACAGATACCATGAAGCAGAGAGACAAGCCCTGATCTTGTCTCTTTTATGATCATTTAAAATTCCTGACCCACAGAATCCATGCTAATTGTACAACTATTCTGGGCCGCTAAGTTTTGGTATGATTTTTAAAGCAGAAATAGAAACCGAATCAAGGATTTTCTGAGGGTTGAACAAAATGACATACTTTATGAACCAGGTACATAGCTTGTGCTTAGAAAACAGTGGCTGGGTGCAACCTTGTGCTTCATTCCTAGTCTAGTAGCCTTAGATCAGTCACTCTGTTTTTCTGGGTCTAGTTTCTCTTTAGAAATACCTGCCTAAGTATCTCAAAGGTGTACTGTGAGGATCAAATAGAATAATGCATGTGAAATTGTCTTCTAAGGGCTCAGGTAGCAGAGCACTCTAATAAACCTTTAGGAGCAGTTAGTGTCTGAAATCCAAAGACTGAATGACCCCTACCCAAGGCCCCCTGTTTATTCCCTGTTAGAAATAATTAATTTCAATCATTTTTCTAATAAGCCTTTAATTAATCACCTACTATAAACACAAAGCTGTTAAGTGTTGTGTGCTTTCTGAAAAAAATTAGAATAATCAGTCCAGCCATCAAAGAAGATCTTGTTATCTTTGGAAAAACAAGAAATGGGTGGAATACTAGTGGAAGCTTCCTGTAAGGGTATGTTTCAGGAGTTCTTTTAAAGGAGAAAGGGAGGAGAAAGGTAGCAATGTAGTTTCAGAACCTCCAATGTGCCAGGTGCTGTGCCAAGTTCTTCATGTATATTGTCTCTCAACTCTCACAATGACACTCCAAGATGATTTATGTATCAACCACCTTTACAAATGAGGAGAGAGACATTTGGAAAAGCTAAGTGTCTTGCTCAATGTCATAGAAAGATTAAATTTGCATGAAAATCTAGGTCAGAAGACGTTCTACAATGTTGCTACCTCTAAGTAAATTTTTCTGCCTCAAGAAATTATTCCTCTGCCCAGTCTGCCAAAACAATTTCTGTTCAAATATTTACATATTTAAATAACTTTCGTGTTCAATTAATTTGCATGAAATTTCATGTTAAAATAATGAATAACGTCTCCTTTTTTTACATCTTTTTTCTTCCCCAGTCTTCCAGCAGTCCTGGAAGGAAGGCAGGGCCCTATACCCAGGGTTTCACAGATAATAAAAGGCAAAAGATTGCTTTGTTTGCTGATAGACTATAAATGGTAGTATTTCCTTAGTGGAATGTAAAAGTTTGCTATCATGTTCAGGGGATCTTTAAGTAATGACACCATCCTCCTATTAGCTATATCTCCTGACACAGTTTATATTTTGTGAAAATCTGTGGCTATAAATCCGTTTTCCAAATACCTTCTGGGTAATTTCAATTATTTTGGTTAACTTCCTCTTAGCTCAGGTTATGTGGTTACTGCTTTTTTCCTGTAGTGTGGGAGGTAGTTTTTCCCAGGCATAGAAGCAACTCCACATTTCCTTGCTCTATGGTTATTCTTGTAGCATAGACACTATGTTCAATTTACTGACTGTGGGCATCTTGTAAAGCAGAAATCATTTTAGCTTACTGAAGTCCATTTTGAAAATATTAGTTTCATCAAAATTAGATAATATAATTCATAGATTCACTTGATGGGGCTCATATTAAGTGACAAATGTCATAACACTCTGAAAGCATATGAAAGCATAAATGTAGATCGCCCACACTCTTCAATTCTTCTTCTTCCTTCAAGATGTCCCAGGTATGTTATAAAGTATGCAGTTGTCTAATTTACATATGCATACCAATATGGGTAGTAGAACACAGCTTATTAAACTCTGGGAAGTTTTCTTTCTTTTTTAGATTTAAAACCTAAATAGAACATCTTGTTGGACATGAATCTATATATGTGAAAAAATTGCACAGGATCACACACACACACACACACACACACAAGTGCATGTAAATACTTGGGAAGTCTGAACAAGCTCTGTGGCTTATATTAATGTTAATTTCCTTGTTTTGATATCAGACAATAGTTATGCAAAACGTTATCACTGGGAAAAACTAGGTGAAGGTACAATGAAACTTCTCTTCATTTTGCTTTTGCAACTTCTCATGAATCCACAATTATTTCAAATAGTATATAAACAAAAGATTTATCTTTCTGGGATCCCAGAGCATTGCTCACTACACCTCCAGGAAACTAAGTCCTCAGGGAAATCATGGGCCCATCTCATTATGAGACCTGAGAAAAGTGGTTTCCTCTCTTCAGGCTAATTTCATTTACCTGTAAAATGGACAGTTGGGCCCAAAGACCCGTTCTGCTCTAAAACTCCAGAATTGTATAGGCACAGTTTTGGGCAGAGGGGCATAAATCTCTTTGATGATGGGATTGCATGTGTTTGGGGATATCCAGTCCTATTGCATTCAGCTCTTAGACATGCAGTCTTCTAACCTGGAAAATGAATTTGGAGCTATTCACTTCTTCCCCCCATGAGCCTTCAAAGGCATTTGCACTAAACAAACTCCAAAAAGTTTGAAAACGTTTTCATCAAACATCTTGAATGAAGCATCAGAGAACAAAGCTCTCAAAATCTACTTAAGACCACATGGTAGCTATTCCCTGCTTCCTGGCTCAAAGCTAGCTGCAGAGGAAAAATATCCTTTTAGCAACCAACTTGGAAGAGAAGTAAAGGGATCTGAAGTAAGACTCAAAGCCTGCAGAAATTTGTAAATGTCACCCTGACACTGAAAGGAGAAAATGGATTGTTCTCCAACATGATCAAAAGTTCATCCCTGGAGAAATGCGGAGTGGAGGTTGAGATTGGTCTATGCCTTTGCATATCCAGGTATAAAGCTTTAGCCCTGGTAACTTCTCAGTTGGGAATATATATTTGTCTAGGATATAGGAACCAGGATATGGTAACCAGGATATGCGTAGCCAAGGCCCTACAGAATTTTAAATTATGTACCTTCCTTTGACCCTATTTTTTAATTTATTACACAAATAGCCATATGTTAATAAAAAGGTAAATATAAAGGTTTGTTTACTGTAGCAGTGTTTGAATTTGGAAAATCTGGAAACAATTTAAATGTCCATCAATAGGAGATTAGTTAAATTATGACAATAGTTTTCAGGTTTGGATAATGAATCAATAAAATTAGGGGAAATTATATAAAAGTGGCTTCTTTTATTTTGTGTAAAAAACATTACAAAATGCCAATAACCACAAATTCTATTAACCCATAAAAAATAAAAGGGATCCCATCAAAATTAAGGCAGTTCTGCCAGGAGAAAGACCATTGTGAACTTATGTCAACATATGAGGGGGGAAGATGTTCTTTAGTGGAACAAATGGCAAAATTTGAATAAGGCCTGTGGATTGCATTAATATTGTATCAATGTTGATTTCCTGGTTTTGCTAATTATTTTGTTGTTTTATTAAGAGAGTATTATAGTTTTCAGGAAATACGAAGTATTTAGTGCTAAAAGGCCATTATGTCTACAGTATACTCAGAAAAACTTTAGAAAAAAAGAAGCCTGTGCTTGCAGCTCCTTTAGAGGTTGAAATTATCTCATAATATAAAGTTAAAAATATGTATATTCAATTTTTTTTTTTACAATGAGAAACACTGTTGTTGTGAGATGCCGTGTTGGAATTTCTATATGAATGATTTAATTTGTGCAACATGATATAGCGTACATCATTCAACTAGTTGTGGCCCATTTTTAAACTCACAAAATCACTTTCTAAGTGCTATCTTGAAGAAATGGAGGCAATGTTTGAGACCGTGTCTTTCAATGTGCAAGTTCTTGACACAACACATGAAGCAAAGGACAGGCTGTTGGCATGACCACCACCTGCTCTGCCTTCACCTAAGAACACAGTTAAGATGGCAGCAGCAAGCCTGATGTGTGATGGTTAAGCCTCATTGTGCCACCTCAATTGGCCCAGAAACCACCAAGGGGCTTAGTAAAACATATGCTCCTGGGTGTGTTTGGGTGAATCATGGAGGTGGGACCTTGGTGTCCCTTGTTCCTGCCTCTCTGGCACTGTTCCCTTACTCTACTTTCCAGCTGCCATGAAGTGAGTACTTTACTCATTCACAACCTCCCACCATGTTGCTTCTACCTGGAGCCAGATTACCATGAACTGAATCTACTGAAACCATGAGTCAAATTAAACTTCTTCAAATTGTGGGTATCAGACAATGTGCCCAGTGGCAATGCAAAAGCTGATCAATACAATGATTTTCTGTTTCAGAGTAGCAGGGGATTTGCTGTTGGGAGCCCACTCACACAGAAGGCTGAATCCTTATCTCTCAATATGAATCAAGAAGTTTCTTGAGATGGGACCATTTGTTATTTGACAGATAATGAAGTAGAACCTGTGCACACAATGGAACCCTATTTGGCCCTAAGTGAGTGGATAAATTGATATCTTCTGGCTGTGGAGATGTAAGCTAGTTATTTTACCATCTCTTTGCCCCTTTCTATTCTGCACAACATGCAACAAGTCCACATTAATCTTTCTAAAATCTTCCTGCACACAGTTTATGCACTGCTACCTGTAGGTGATCGCCTGTGTTATGTCCTGTGCTTGCAATGCTCTTCTGGGCATCTTTCCCAGCCAGCAAATTCCTATGGATTTTCATATTCAGGGAAGTTACTATGGTTTAGATGTGGTTTGATGCAACCCCCTCAAAGTACTGAAATTTTGTTCCTATTGTGGGGTGTTAAGAGGGTGGAAATTTAATCTGACTATGATGTTTAGAGGTGGGGTTTTTGAGACAAGACTAGGTTTCAAAAAGGTAGTCAGGGTGGAGCCCCCTTGATTGCATAACAGTGGCTTTATAAGAAGAGGGAGAGAGATCAGAATAGGAACAACCTGTGTGCTGTTGCTGGTCATGTGATATTCTGTACTGCCTAGAAACTCTGCCAGCAAGAAGACCACCTCCAGGGGTGGCCCTTTGAGCCACCAGAACCGTGAACAGTGGGCTACATAACTTTTCTTCATAAAGCAACCTAGCTTCGGGTATTTTGTTATAATCTCAAAAAAGCAGACTAAAACACAGGTATATCCAGAAAATAAATTTGAACTCCATTAAATGCTAGTTTCATATTTAAACTTACAGTTAGAGCTGGGAGTGTAGTTCAGTAGTAGAGCACTTGACATGCACATACGAGGCCCTGGGTTCAACACCCAGTGCTATAAAAAATACTTGTGGTTTATAAATAATTTCTTTGCATTTTAATAACATACTTTTAGCCCCAAAAGGATAAAGTGTAGATGTTGGAATTTTAAGCAATCTGATTGGAATATAGATATATACTGAGGCAGAAGAAATTAATTCATACCATTTTAATATTTTTTCCCTGTAATTTCATTAACTTCAAAGTCACTCCATTCACTTCTAGTCAAAATTACCAATATCATTGGAATAGAATGAAGAATCAGCCTTTCCCAGTTGTCTGATTCATAGTTCTGAGACAGAGAAATTCAATTCTCAGTTCTCTTCACCCCTTTCCCATCTACTTTTTGGTTCATCTACAGAGGGATTATGTATTAAGAGATATGAATTCTAGATGCCAAGGAGAGGAAGGACATTATTTTTGTTCCTGGTGAAACACCTGCTAGAAAAGGGAAGTAACTGCTCAAAGCATCATAGTGATAGTGTTTGGTCTATGTTCACCTGGAGGAGTATATTTATCTTTTTCAATAAATATTGAATGCATGAACAGAGCCTGAGCCAGATCTAGAATAAAGTTCCCTTCACCTTCTAGCCTGTGCTCATTTCCAGTGATCACACCGTGTCCCGCTTTGTAGTATACGTCTGTGTGTCCTGTTTTACTATACTTTCTAGGTGCATGAATCATATTTTATCCATCTTTGTCTTTTTCCCGGTGGTGAGTAGTGAATATACGGCTTTTAGGAGATTTTTAGTGATGTTGTATCAACACATGACAGCAAGACAGTTATCTATAATAAAAGAATCTGGTCCATTTTTGGCTAGTATCACTATTTCATCATAAAAGCTATTCACAACAGCAAGATTTTATAAATAATTTACCTGTAAAACAATACTAAAATAGGCTCAGATATTATTTCCTATGGTGTCTGTCATAATTACCACATATGACATTAAAAGTTTCCTTTCTCCAATATTTCATGGCATCTTATCATTGAATATGGTTACTATTAGATACTGTATATGATCATGTGTTTATGTAACTGTGTTGGCCCATAGAGGAGATGTTGCTTTATTTTTTTTAAGAACAAGAACCATGGCATATTCAACTTCACATCCTTAGCATCTACTATTAACCCTAACACATGGTGGATACACAAATAATTTTTGAATGAATGGCAAAGTGGCTTGAAAATTGAATACATTATTAGTTTAAGAATATTTTTAGATGCATATCTAGAAAGAATTTAGCTGGGAAAGAGTATTTTTGAAATCAAAAGTATAATTCTTTGGGCTTGAAAATACTGGCCATTTGTTAAATTGTACAAATAGCTTTGCATGTTATTGGTTTGAATCCACAGTTAACTTCCTCAAGTATTTGCTTGCTTCTCATCCTGTATTTCAGAAGTCTTTATTTTCACTGGCCATTTTTAAGCCAAGAATTAAGCTCCAGATTCATACCATCAGCTTTTGAGATTTTATGCAGAGGCCCCAGAGAACTAAATATCTAATCCACCATCTTCCTCAAATCACAAGTCATGCCATTTGGGTAAGGAAAAAAAAAAAGGTAAGAATTATCAACAGGAAAAACCAATCAATGATATATCATAATATCTCTCTCAATTTCAACTTGATACACCAAATACCATGAACTAATGACATTTTCAGCAGTGGTTTCCATAGTACTAGTTCTGCAGATAAATAAATCTTAATTCAGATCAAGTAGAGGAATAGGCAGAACTTATCAGGGAAATGAAAAGACTCATTATGATATGATCCCTATCTTCAAATGCCTAGAAGGTTGAATTTGGGCGTTTTCTGAACAGTTGTGTTAGGGTCCCTAGGAATAAAACACAGCAAATGAAAATTATCATGACATGGCTTGAACCTCTAAAAGGAAAACCTTTCTCCCCAACAGAATGGTTCACAAGTGAAATAAGTTATCCCAGAAGCCAGTGAGTCCTTGTCAGTGACCAGATGGTAACCACTGCAATCTGAATCAGTTTTCAGAAAATATTTACCAGGCATCTGGTAGAAGCCAGACATTGTTTAAAGCACTGAAGATACAGGAAATAAGAGACAATAACCACTGATCTTGTGAGAACTTATTGAAAAATGGAGAAACACAGTCAAATGAACAAATGACAAATGTGACAAGTGTTCCAGGGAGGTGGAAGTAATATACAATAGGAACAAAAAAGAGAAAATAATGAATTTTTCAAAGGCATCAAAAGGTTTTAGAGAAAGGGAGGTATTTGAGTTGAATCTAAAAAAGTGACTTGGACATTGGAGAATATTGAAAACATTTACACTTTTGAGGGAATGGGTAAGGAGGAACCATGGAAGAGATCTTGTTGGGAAAATGGAGTAATTAAATTTTCAGTTTCCTTTATCCCAAAGATTCTATTAGTCTATTGATTGGAGCATACTTATTTTTAAAATGCCATGTTTTCCCTCCAGGAATATGGAAGAACCAGAACTGAAATATTTGCTTGTTTATACCTTAAAGATATCTACTCACTGATGAGACTGTGGCATCTTTAATCAGTGTAAGAGTTGGCTACATAGCTGTTTTTGAATCTGTGAGGATCCTCAGAAGAATATGCTTTGGGAACTGTAATTTCACCCTCAGCAACTGTCCCACACTTTATATTTGCTCAGCAAACCCATTCACGGTGAGTGGTGTAAGGGTAAATTTCATCCTGTTGAAATAATCACATGGTATTCATAGGATACAAGTCTCTGAAGTTTCCTCGCAATGTCCCCTGCTCTCCAACCCACATACAGAGCCATAACCACTGAAAGAGTAAGTCTTTTCTGCACAGTACTTATTACTGGACAATAATTCATTTCAGCTTCATTTAGCAGATCCTCATAGACAAACAACACTTGACCTCTTTGATGATGAAAAAGGTTGTGGGTGGTGATTTATTTATTTATTTTTAACAACAACCATAGTCTTCTTGGCTAACCACTAAGAGGATGAATGGAGTTTTTGCTTATTAATTTTTCCCACCTTTTTTCTGCCTCTGGCAGGAAAGGAACACCGAAGCTGGCAAGTTGATCTCTCTTGTTAACTTCATGTCTCTCATTAGCAAAATTGTGTTTAAAATAATTGATTTTAGGAATCCTAAAGAGACTGTCATTAATTCACCAGCATGCAAGGTCTGAAAAGAGAAGGAGTACTGTTCAAGCTGAGACTCTTAATATGTTTTCTTGAATCATTTTTGTCTTTTTTTTCAATAAAATCACTTCTGTACCTATGTTCACAAAAATTCCTTTAAACTAATATGCATAACAATCTTATTTAGAATTTTCCAAAACTTGAAACTGCTCAAATGTCTATTGATTGGTGAATAATTAAAGAAACTAGAAAATTCATACAATAATGAATATATATATATATATATACATATATCATATGAATTTCAAATGTATTGTGTTAAGTACACAAAAATTTATCTACACTATGATTCCATTTATATGACTTTCAGGAAAAACAAAAAACACAGAGTTTTAATACAGGTCACTGGTGAACAGAGAGGGGAGTGAGAGCAGTGCTGACCACAGGAAAGTTGATAGTTTTTGAATGATGGAACGTTCTAGACCTGGAATGCGGTACTAACCACATGATCATATGCATTTGTCAAATCTCATAGATTTCAATGCTAAACAGAGGTGAAATTTATTGTAGGTAAATAAATCTGATTTAAAACAGCAACAAAGAAAGCATCCCTTTCTTTTTCATTCATCGGGTCTTAAGACCCGCCTCCCACCCCCATCCTACCCACTCATATGTTTTTGGCCTTTCCAACTTTCCAGCCTTTCTTCCACTTTCTATGCCTTGTGCTTCAGTCTACTGCTTGCTGTTCACTGGTTTTGTTCAGTCGCTGTGCACACTGTTTCATACTTCTTGCTCCTCAGTGAGCCCCAAGTGTCTGTAGCCCACCGTCTTCCAAGGCCATCTCCTCCCTGGGTAGGACCCTTCCTTGCTTACTCAGGCAAGGAGAGCCTCAGAATCCTCACTTGTCATGCACCAGTGACAATCGCCACTTGTACCCTTGTAACTTTTGTGTTCTTATCTCCTTTCAAAGGGTCAAGGTGTGTCACATTCCTTTTTAAAAATATTTGTTCTTTTATTTAAAATAACAACTCATTACGTACTAAAATAAATAATATCTTTTTTAAAAAGAACCAGTATTTTCCAAATCAAAATCTGCCCTGTAGCAAGAAGAGTGATACTATTTTAGACTTTTGCAAAATCTCTTCAGTATCTGGCCTCACTGGGGACAGCTGAATTCTCTTAGCAGTTGCTGCGGTATTCAGTCTGTTATAATATCACACATCATGGTCATATAGCCCCTGGAAACCTCCAGTGTACCTTCATGATAAAATGAGTGTGAAAGAGGCAAATGCTAAGTGTCTTGGTTACTTTTACTTTTCTCTTGTTGCTGGGACAAAATACCTGACACCCAAAATGAAGAAAGGAAAGGTTTTTTTAGCTTACAGTTTTTGGAGGTTTCAGTCCATAATCAGCTGGCTGCAAGGCGGGATGGCATGGCCCTGGGACAACACTTCAAGGCAGCAGCCAGAGCAAAAGGGGGCAAGAGCAAGCCTCTTTTTCTCCCTTATATTGTACACAGGCCACCCTCCAGGGAGGGTGTAGTACTCACAAAATCTCATTGTCCTCCTTTGTACAGGATGAGGATATTTACAAAGTAAGTATCCTGGCTCCCTGCTGAGTTTCTCAGTTAAACTTCTGACCTTCTCAAATTGACACAATGAATAGGTAACTGCTTGTTCTCTATAGCCCAGAATGTAGAGCTGCTGAGTTACTTAACTAAGCTTCTAGACTTCTCAAGTTCACACAATGCATAACCCATAACACTATGCAAGTCTTATTATGAAAATGCACTATGAAATTAGGCAACACCCCAATAGAGTTCCAGAAGCCCACAGAGTTCCAGGATGGCACTAAGAACTACTGCTCCAGGTCATTCCTGCATTTCATGTTACTCATTATTTTTTGTATTATTAATAATGAACTTTATATTTTAGAGCAGTTTTAGGGTCAGAGAAATTGAGCAGAAATTAGGGAGGTCTCCTGTACCACCAGTCCTGCACTTGCACACCCTCCCCTGCTACAAATATTTTATGTCTCAGCGAGCTATATTTTCACATCACTATCACCCAATGTTTACCGTTTGCATTTAAGTCCAGTCTCAGTAATATATGTTCCATGGGTTTTGACATAGACATAATGATACATTCGTTCTGCATTACCAAATCAGACAGTTTTCCTCCCCTAAATTTCTCTGAGCTCGTCCTTTCCTTCTTTTTCTCCACTATCTGGAAACCACTGTTCCTTTACTTTCCCCATAGCTCTTTTGTTTATTTTTATTTTTATTTTTTATTTTTTTGCCTTTTCCATAATGTTACAGAGTTGAAATCACACAGGGGATACCTTTTCCGATTGACTTGTTGGGTTAGCACCATACATTCAGGTTTCCATGTCTTTTTATAGTTTGATAACATTTCGTTTTAGAACCAAATATTTCATTTTCTGGATGTACCACAATTTATTGACTTGTTCATCTACTGAGAGATATCTTGGTTATTCCCAAAATTTGGCAGTTATGCATAAAGCTGCTGTAAACATCCATGCACGGGTTTTATGCAGACAACAGCTTTTAATACATTTAGGTAAATACCAAGGAGCATCATTGTTGTACTGTATGATGAAAGTATGCATAATTGTGTATGAAATTGCCAAACTAACTCCGAAAGTGACTGTATCATTTTGCATCCTAATCAGCTTTAATAAATGAAAGTCTCTATTGGTCCAGCATTTGCTGTGCTCAGTGTCCTGATTTTGGCCAGTCTAACAGGCATGTAGTGGTATCCTATTGTTGTTTTGAACAGCAATTCCCTAACAATATAAGATATTGAGTATCTTTTCTCAAGTTTACTTTGCTATCTGCATATCTGGTCTGTTTAGGTCTTTTGCCATTTTTGAGTTAGACTATTAATTCTTTTATTGTCAAATCTTAAGTGTTCTTTGTATGTTTTGAATAACCATCCTTTATCAGATGTGGCTTTTGCAAATATTTTCTTCTAGCCTGTGTCTTGTTTTTTCATTGTCTTTCATAGAGCAGGACTCTTTATTTTAATGAAGCCCAGTTTATCAGTTATTTCTTACACGAGACATACCTTTGGTATCGTGCATGAAAGGTTATCATCATGTCCAACATCATCCAGATTTTCTCCTATGCTATCTTCAAGAATTTTTATATTTTTGTTTTCTAAATTTAGGTTTATGACTCATTTTGAGTTAATTTTTGTGAAGGGTGTATTCAGTGGCTAGATCTGATTTCAGCACCACTTCTTGTAAAGAACATCTTCACTCACTGTATTTTGTTCCTTTGTCAATGATCAGCTGATTTTATTTATGTGAGTTTATTCCTGGGGATTTCACTGAACTGTTCTTTTGCTACCATTGCAGTGTTTTGATACACTGCAGGTTTATAGTAAGTTCGGAAGTTCGACATTTTCAATTCTCCAACTTTCTTCTCTTTTACTATTGAACTGGTTATTCTGAGTAATTTCCTATCTATATAGCTTTTTGGATATTTTTCCCAATATCAACACAATGTTTTTGCTGGAATTGCCTCGAATCTATAAATCAAGTTTGGAAGATCTGACTTCATAATATAGAATTTTCTTATCAGGAATATTTATTTAGTTCTTCCTTAACATAGTTTCATCAGAATGTTTTAATGTACATATTTTGTTGGACATATACCTAAGTACATCATTTCTGAGGGTGCTCATGAAAATAGTTGTGCATTTTTAATTTCAAATTCTACTTGTTCACTGCTGATATATAGGAAAACAGCTGACTTCACGATATTAACCCTTTATCCTGAAAATTTTTGCTATAATTTCTTATTAGTCCCAGGAGCTTTCTGTTAATTGTTGATATATTTGTGCATCTGATGTCAAATCAATTTTATTTCTTCGCACCCAATCAGTGTGGCTTTTACTTCCTTTTCTTTTTGCATTAACCTGGAATGCCAATACAGTGTTGAAAAGTAGTAATAAAAGAATGCACCTTTTCCTTATTCCTGACTTTAGCTCAAAAGTTTTCAGTTCCTCACCATGGAGTATGATGACAACTGTAGATTTTTATAAATGTTATTTATCAAGTTGAGAAATTTTCCAGCTATTTCTAGATTGAGAAAGTTTTTTTTAATCATGAATGAGTGTTGGGTTTTATTGAATTCATGTTTTGGTGTTATTAATATGCTCACAGCCTAGTAATGTTATGCTATCTGTGAAAGTCAAGCCAGTTTTTACATACCTGAAATAAGTGCCAGTTGGTCACAGTGTAGGATTCCTTTAATATGTCATTGGGTTCAGTTTAATATTTTGTTGAGTGTTGCTTAACCTGTGTTTTTGAGAGATATTAATGTGTAAAATCCTTTATATGTAATATCCCAATATTTTGGTATTGGAATAAAGCTGAATAAATTTGGAGATACTTCTTTTTCTGGAAGAGATACTTCATCTTCTGGAAGAGAACTGTTACAGTTTTTTCCTTAAAAATTCACCATTGACTCCATATCAGCCCTACTTTTTAAAGTAGACCTTACAGAGATAATTGTAGATTCACTTGCAGTATAAATGACAACACAGAGAGATCTCCAGGGCCCTTTACCCAGTTTCCCCAATATTAATATCTCACAATACTTTAGTGCAATATCAAAATCATAACATGACATTGACACAACCTATTTTTATTTAGATTTTTTTTGCATTTAATTGTTTCCATTTGTGTGTGTATATTTAGTTCTGTAAAATTTTAGCATATGCAATGTTTTTTTAGCCACCAACATAATCAAGAAACAGAAACTTTCTGGATATCTTGCAAAGTGACAGGATCTCAGTTAGTATTTCTTAGCATCTTTTCTTAGGGGATTTTACTTGTTGAAACCCAGGAGTGACTCCTAGGATTTTCTTCATTCCATTGTACCTAAAACTGGCCTTGGCCATTGCAAAGGATTGTAGTTGATAGATTTATTTCTGCATCAGAATTGCTGAATTTGTTATCTTGCTCACGTCATGTACATATCACATTTTACATGTTAGAAGCTGATGAACCATGACATAACTTCCTTCCTTCTACAGTAACTGAGGGATGGGATTGCACCTATGTGACAGTCGATAGGATAGGGATCATGTTCAACCTGACTTGTCGTAGTCTAAGATATGATTGTGTCTGCGTAGTGCACAGATAGTCGGGAGGGGAACAGCACCTCATACTGCAGCTTGTTTATTCATTAAACAGGTTTCAAGAGACAATTAGGTGTCACCTTTAAAAGGAAATCAAAGGTGAATTAAACAAATATTTTGACAGCTTACTTGCCTGGGAAATGCGACATGTAAATATAACTAGTCTTTTCTCTCTATGCCTCTTCACAGCCAGGACAGGCAAACCACTCATTTACTAGTCACTGAATCTCACGTGGCTTCCATTTCTCTGCCCTTGATGATGGTATTTCCTCTGATTGGTCTCCTTTTACTGCTTATAATCAGTTCTTTTTCAACACCAAGGTCAAATTCCAACTCTTCCATTAAGACTTTTGTGATTGCCAGAGTTTATCTCTCTCTCTGTTAATAGCCTTCTTAATGACCTTAAAATGCCATATTTTGTTTTTGAGTTATTTACATCCATGCCTGAGATTCCTAGTAGGTAAGTACTTGGATGACAGGTCTATATCTATGAAGTTGGGGATCCAATCATGCTTCTCTAAAATAACTAAATGCGGTGACATCTCGATATGGCATAACTCACGTCTCCCCCGTGTCTCTCACTTCTCCACTATGAACATTAGATAGGAACTTGAGAAACGTAAGCCCAAAGTACAAGACAAAAGATACTCTTAGGTTACTTTTTAAGTATTTGTTTTATGATTCTAAAGCCTACAAGCATTTGCACATTTCCTGTGTTGAAGAACATCCTTCTAGCTTCTAAGTAAAATTCCCCGGGGAATAGAAAGATTGGGAAATATTCTGCTATGGAATGTCAGGGCTGCAAGGGACCTTAGGGACCATCTGGTTCAACAAACTTGTTTTGAAGTTGAAGAAACTGAGGTTTAGAGGGAGGATAAAGTTTGTTCAAGGTCATAAGGTGATTCAGGGCTCATGCCTTATCTAGAACATGGGTCTTTTGGTGGTTAGGACCGTGTCCCTGTTTATTCACAAAGCTGAGTTGCCAAACCTGCCCAGTACCCTGTCTGAGTAGATCATTTGCCACGACTTATATGAAATTGACAAAAACTATCATGTGGGAAGTAGCTGAACCCAAAACTTCATCCAGAGTCCCAAGAGGAGCTTATAGCAACCAACACACAAATAAGTCCACAGACAGTAGCCAGAGCTGATATGGGATTATGTCTGTAGAATGATAGGCTCCAGGAGCTTTGGAATACTTTTGGGGTCACACAGAGGAGAAATCAGAGCTGGATCATGAAGGAAGGGTGCTGCTGTTTACTGCCATGGAACACTGGGTAAGTTCCTCCCCATCTCTGGCACTCAGTTTCCAAGTCTGCAAAAGAAACAGGTTATGATAGATGATATCAAAAGTACCTTACACATCTGATACAGTTCTATTATACAAAGCATTTTGTTTCTTAGTTTGATAGATGAGAACGTGGAGGCTTAGTCTTCTGTAAGTGAACTGGCAGCTCAGTGGTGAGCAGAGTTCAGGCCAGCATTTTGTCTACTGCCCCATGTGACTGGAATCATCCCTTCCACACTGCCCTGTGCCCTTGTGGTAAATTGTGCAACGGCTGTCCTGAGGCTGCTGCTCTTGAGTTTTTCTTCGCCCTTGGGGACTGATGGCCACATCCACAGGGTCCGAGCGGTCCCTGAAAGTGGAACATGAGTCAGAGAGCTTTCTTCCTTCTCCCTGTTAAAATGAAACTAAAACGAAAGTCCTTAATTTGGAGACAGGGAGGAAGGGCATGTTGCCACTCAGTCTCTGCTTGTGCAGAATGTTGGTACTGCTTACCTTTCTCCAAGGGGCCAGGGTTCCACAAAAGGACACCAAGTGACAAGTTAGGACCTGGGGAAGGTGGCATGATGCAGAAGAAGTGATACCAGGTCATAGTGCAGAAGGACTTTATCCAGAATGGCTCAGACTGACTTTCTGTAGGATTTTCACTTACTTCAGATCCCTTATAAAGGTTGGGAAGAAGACAGAAGGGGGGAAAAAGCATGCTTTAAGATAAACATTATATTTAGGAATCACGACCTTTCTTGAGGCCAGATGTGAAGGGTGTTTTCTTCACCTACATCTTTTATTTTTGTTTTTGCTTTCAATACTAGGGATGGAATCCAGAGCCTCCTGCATGCCAGGCTGTTACTCTAAAATTCAGTTCTACTCCCAGGCTTGTTTATTTAATAATTTATTTATGAAGCAGTCTCACTATATTGCTCAGGCTGACCTTGAACTCACAATTCCCCTGCTTCAGTTTTCAAGTAGCTGGGACTACGGGTGCACGCCATCACACCTGACTAATCTATTTCCTTTCCAATATAGTAGAAAAGCTGTCTCAAAAAGCAGTTGAAGTGGATCAATCCTGAATGATTTTCCAATTGTAGCTAGAAATCTGATGTTGTTTTTATCTTAAAGTCATGGACAACCTGGGTCTTCCATTTTCCCCTCAAGAAAATGTCGCGTGGCTTCATATACCCTCAAGCCAGGATAGCTTTTCCCGGTAATCCTCAGTGTTTGAGTTGACTTGCCCCAGGTCACACAGAAAGGCAGCACCAGAGGTAGAAATTGCACCAAGATTGCCTATCTTCAAGCCCCTGTCCCGCGTTATTGGAGATATTTAATGAGGGTAAGAAACAAAGGGGTCTCCCAAGAGATATGATAGCAATTCCTGAGCCATTTAAAGAATAAGCTTCAGATAATCAGAAGTTCGAGGTCAGAGGCTAACTTAAGGCCATCAGCAGTTGGCCCGATGACACTCAGGACCTCTGGAGAATTCTGTGCTTTTGGCAGTCAGAGGCAATAATGAGAGCCAAGCCAGGCCTGCGATTTGGGCAGAGCTCCAGGTTCCAGCCCCCTCTATAGCCAGGCGCTTGGCTGCACAGGGAGCTCTGCCACATGCAGAGTCTGTGACTGGACATACGCTTTTCATCAGAGACACTGGGACCTGGAGGGGACCTCAGACATAATTCAATTCAGTCTTCTCACATGCAGCTGCAGAGCTTGCAGCCCAGATGGAAGGACGAGACCTGGAATGCATGCACAAGCTTACTTGGCAATTTAGAAAATGCATAGTAGCATGAAAAGGCATAACTTTGGTGTGGTGACGGGGTTCTAAATCCTGACTTCGCCACTTATTAGCTAAGACGCCCTGCTAAATCACTTGATCTCTCCAAATATTAATGTTCTAATCTGTAAATACATTGCCTCAAATCACAGGATTTTATGAAAATTAGACAAGAGTGGTTGGTAAGCAGGACATCACTCTTCGTACAATAGTTAGCACTGATATTAAATTATAAGCCAGGGATTGTGATGCACACCAGTAATCTCAGATACTCACAGTGCTGAGGCGGGAGGATCATGTATTTGAGCATATGAGTTTGAGACCAGCCTTGGCAATGTAACGAGACCTCATATCAAAATAATATTTATGCTGGTGATAATGACAACAACAACAACAACAATAATAATAATAATAATATTTTTAAAACCCTAATAACAATAGTATATACAGTTCTGAATGCCAACCACATGCCAAATTCTTAGCATATATCATTTCTTAATTTATTTAGTAACTCAAAGAGAATTCTCAAGTAATGAGCATATAGTTGGAATAAGATTCAAGCCAGTCAAATACACAGCAGGAATTAAACATTAGTTCTCATAAGGCATTTTCTAGCTGAAGGTTCAACCAGAAGTTTCTTCAATCAAGAAATCTGGACACAGGATTTTCCTCTCAGGTATACTTGGTCCCCAGCCTTTCCCATCACTTCCTGTCATCTAGTGAACCCTTGTCTGGTGAGGACAGCGCACTCTCTGAATGTCTGTTGGCACCAGAACATAGCATGGTACCTAACAAAAGATAAATGCTTCACAAAGAAAAGTAAAAATAAAAATATGCAAAATCAGAAGTAACCCAACAGGTAGATTAATATGCTCCCCCGCCCTTTTTTTTTTTTTTTTTTTTTTTGCTGTAAATGGGCTTATGGAAGGATAATTAAACGGAAAATGGTCTTGTGTATTCTGAATACATCCACTTTCTGTTAAGCTGGGGTGGGGGAGAGAGCAGGGAGCATAAGAATGGTCCAAGATAACTAAACCATAGAGAAAATCAAAGCCTATCAGCTGGGCCCGGGAGCACACATCTGTCCTCCCAGCACTCAGGAGGCAGAGCGGGGAGGATCATGAGTTTGAGGTAACCAGGTCTATGGAATGAGACCCTATCTCAAATGACAAAACAGCACAAAAACAAAAAATAAAAAAGAAGAGAAAGACAAGAAACAGAAAAAGGAAATCTAAGTTTTTAAAAGCATTCCAAAAAGTCAAGTCTGTGAAGTATACGCTATAATGTGTACAGAGCTCTTTCTGCCAGCTTCTGTAAACATCTGTGTTGCTACCTTTCACCAAACTGATAGATCTGCCAGATCTGACTGCAGAACCTTCTCCAATATGCTCCAACCCATTGCTAGTTTAAGACACTCCTTTGTTAAACAATAGGGTGTTGCCAATATTTTTTTCTGCCTCTTTTCATGTTGTCTGTCAATGTGAGGCTGTGCTTTATCAATATCTCTCTTCCCAAGGTTTCTGACTCCTAGTTTGCCTCTGACTACTGTGGCCTTCCCTCTCTGTGGCTGGCTGCAGTTTGAAGATGGCAGCAGCAATTTTTCTATACCCTATGCACTTTTAGAAATTTGCCACTCTTCCTGTGGGAAGGTGGGGTCTAAGTTTCCTCCCTTTAAATCTGGTTAAGGTGGTGACTCACTCTTAGTCATTTTACTATAATGAAATGATACTGTATGATTTCTGAAGTCATGCTATAAACATGCCAGTGACTTTTTCTGTCCTGGAGAACACTCAGATATGAAGTCCTGAGCTCCCCAGGAAGCAGCCCATCTGCCCTGGGGCTGCCTTGCTGTGAGGAAGCTCAAAGGAATCCACATTGAGGGACTACACAGAGCGGCCTGGGATATGTCTGGCCAGCTCAGGCCTGCTCCCATACTCCCTGCACGCCCCTTCCAGCTCCAGCCACTCTGCAACCACACAGGAGCCCCTGAGGAAACTTGTCCAGCATTGTCTTCCACCCGATCCTGAACTCCTAACTTACAAATTTTGGCGTGCTTTGTTATACAGCAACAGCAACTGAACTAAGTCCCTTTCTCCCTCCTGTTTCCATACCTGATTTCAGCATCACAGACCCATGAGCAGCTCTAGTGTCAGGGGAATACACTCCCCTACACTTTCTTCTATTCTTTTTTTAGTTCACTCTAGCTCTGTCACCTGCTAGATAAGTATTCTTTAAGAAAGTCATGACATCTCAGACCTACTTTCTTTCATCTGCAAAAGAGGAACAAGAATTGATGCAATAGGACAATCTGTAAGAGACCTATAGATGATGATGATTACTTTCTGCAACATTCTATATTTTTCTGAGACTCTTTACATACACTGACTTGTAATCTTTACAATGATTTAGTGAGACAGCTACAAATTTGAGAGAAATGACATACAGAGAGATTGAATGACTTGGGTAAGTACTCAAAGCACACCAATCCAACAAGAAAGAGAGTATGGGTGTTCTGTTTGTTTGTTTGTTTGTTTGTTTACTGGAGCTTCACTCTGGATCTGTAGAATATGATGATGTATCAGTGTTCACAGCCTTCTTTAGCTTTCTCTCTACTTCTATATTTCTTACCTCAGATCTAGTCTAGCTTTGTCTTCAGTTCCCAATCAACCTCTATACTCAGTCACAGTTGTAGCAGCCTTTATGCAATTAGTCTATCCTAGCCTTACAGTGTCTTGTTGGATCATCCTTTTCAATGAAAATGGGGTGCTTTCTCTTGGGAAGGGTGCTGGATTTTCTGGCATTCTCTGTGAATAAGTCAGAGCTTAGATTTTAGATATTTAAAGCCAAAATTCATTTGGAGCTTTCTGTCACCAACCTCATATACTTGATATTTCAACCAGCTCCATCAAACTGACTTCCTAGAAATGAACAATCCAGAGTTTGAAAGTCATCTAGTCCCACTCCTGGCCCACAATTACACAAGAAGCTAATACCTAAGCCAGGCCCTGACCTCAAGCATTGTAGCCTCAAAGACGATGCTTGTTTTACTCCTTGCACTGGGCACAAGGAAGGATTTTGCAAATATTCTGCTTAGTATTTCCCATAGGTGTAGGTCATTGGAAAGCAAATTCTTGCAAAAAGTCAAGGAAGGGACATCAGCCTTTCATCAAAACCACTGTCCACAACATACCCAGAACCAAAATACCACACTGGGAAATACAGAAGAAGGCCCTAGGGTCTTATTCAGTTCTCTTGGGCTTGCAAGAAGTTTGAAAGCTTTTATTTTCAAACAAAAGAGTCAAAAGCAATCATTTAGTAAACTTAAATTTTAGAACTCACAGGTATTTCAAGTAAGTGTATAACCTCAGGGCAATCAATTCCTCTCACCTTCCTTCTTTTATGAGAGGGTGATCTGGAAGTCTGGAAAATCTGCTATACCACCCTGTGCTGTGATCTTCTGAACAGTTACCTAAGCTCCTGACACCAGCCTCCTCACCTCCACAATGGAGGCAAACAACTACATGATGGGGTCATGGTAGGGATTGAACAATATGTATGGGAAGGTAATTGTGCATCTTGAGCTAGGTGGTTGATAGATGTTATTACCTACTAACAAATCCTTCCCCTTGCATTGTAATATTCTCTGCTCCTTTAATCAAGTTCACCAAATGATTACTTAATATTTTTGTGTGATCTCAATCGAATGGACACAAATTAATGAGATCTTAGTACATAAACCATTCTGAGGGTAGAGGGTGAATTTTAGGTAAATTCTGGTTTAAATGTTTGAGAACAGCCTATAACTAGTGAGAATTACCATTTTGCAGGAGCACAGTTACACACAGTCCCTCTGCTCTTAGCAGTCTTGTGGCCAAAAGATATTTATAAAGCCCCTGGTTTCAGATAACCTTGCTACAGATTAGCAATGTCTCATTTCTATTTTTTGTTTCACAAAGAGAAAGACAAGTCCAATTAACCCTACCTTT
The DNA here is from genome assembly GCA_004363535.1 of Dasyprocta punctata. Taxonomy (NCBI): domain Eukaryota; kingdom Metazoa; phylum Chordata; class Mammalia; order Rodentia; family Dasyproctidae; genus Dasyprocta; species Dasyprocta punctata. Next base: position 117,205 of record RJWM01000191.1, on the reverse strand, counting down.
CCACTTTCAAATGGGCAATGTCAGTAAACAATTACTTCATGTGCTCAGAGCATGGAGTCCATATTGCACTAGAGTTCAAACTCATGGATAATCGGAATGTCCAAAATCCACTACTCAACTGGATATTCTCCTTACAAAAATATTTTCCCTTGTCTGTAGTCAAAATCTGTCACTGCTCATAACTCATTTCTTAAGTTCATAAGAAAGTAAGTTGGAAATCTCTATCTTTTTAAAATAATGAGGACGGCGATAGTAAAAGCAGGAGTTTGCAGGCACACAAAATTTTATGAATGGCAAGGAGCTTTTGTTACTGCCATTTCTCTTAAGTCTCCACTCCATGAAGTAGGCAGAGAAAAGAAACTTTATCTCCAAATGACACATGAGGAAATAGAGAGTCCAGGAGGTATAATAACTGCCTTTATTAAGTTGCTTTTTCTAAGGCTCAATGCTTCAGGAACGGCTTGAGGCAACTCAAAGTGTGAAACTGCTGTGTCAGTTCATCAGTTGTAAATCCTGGTAATGCACCAACTCGCAGAATCAGAAAGCTCAGCTCCATGCTGGCCTGCCAAAGAGGGGAGTGAGTAGAAGAGGACTGAGGGGCAGCCCACCAGCTTATTTGGAGGTGGGATACAGGTTGGGAGGAAGAAAATGAGGCCCAGCGTGCTTGAGGGTTAGAAACCTCACAACAGAGGGTTGTATGAGTTTGTGGTTGGTTTTGTAAAGAAGCACACAAACTTTGTGGGTGAAAACAATACAAATTTATTTTCTTACAGTTCTGAAAACCAAAATGAGTTTCTCTGGGCTTCTGAGTCAAGTTGTCAGTAGGAAAATTTCCTTCTGGAAGCTCCAGAGGAGAAATTTTCTTTGTCTTTCTGCACTTCCAGAGGTACTTGTATTCTTTGATCTATGGTCCTTCCTGTTTCTTCTAAGTACTAAAATCTCTGCTTCCATTGTCGGATAACTCTTCCTGTATACCGTTTATAAAGACCCTAGTGATTATATGGGCCCATTTGGATAATTTAGCTCAAGATTCTCGCTTTAATCACATCTGTGAAGTTTCTTTATCATGTAGGGTAGTATAGTCTCAGTTTCAGGGATTAAGACAGGGGCATCTTTAGAGCCATTCAGCCAATTACAGGTGATAAGGTGACAGGTGGGTGGTGGCAGCCGTTTTCTTTTTTCTGGCAAATGCTTAACTTGCATGATCGTATTTGCTTGTCAGAAAGCCGCACTCTTCGCTGCCACCTGACATGCAGGAGTCAAAATAGAACCCATTTCTTTTGATTCCAAGTAAAGTACTCTCTCAGGCACATCACACACACCATCTCACAACGAAATTTACATTTATTTTTGCAAATAGTCCGTTCTTGTGTAGATGGTAATTAACATTTGCATATTGCTTTGGAGTTTATAATGCCCTTTTTATTTACATGAAATCGTTTAAACTCTGACAATAACCCTCTGAGACAGTTATTATTAACACATTTTTACATATTAAGGAGCCAAAGCTCAGCAGAGTGCAGTGGTTTCTCCAAGGTCACCCAGCTGGTAAGGGCAAGACCACAATGCAAATCCCAAAAGTTCCACTGCATTCAGCCTTAGATAATGATTCTGCACTAAGTCCACTTTGCTACACATGGTAGTTACTCTTTGCGGGGATACTCCAAAGGTGACTGCCATCTCCAGTGCGTTTTTTAGCGAAAACGAATTTATAAATGTGAAAGTGATTTGTAGTGGTATGACTCGCTGCTACAGAAAGTTATTGATGGCATTATTGCCTTCATCTTCATTATCATCATCATCATCATCATCATCATCATCATCATCTGCCCTGGAGACCAACAAAATTCAACAGGTCAGCACCTCTAATTGCTGTTCCTCTAATTGCTATTTGGGAGATTGGCCTCACTATCTTGCAGCCTCTGGGGACAGTGTCATAATAACACATCGTAGCGTTCTGCGGTTTGTTGGCCATCATCAGGTGTGGCTGGTGGGAGAAGCCCCTGAAAGGATAAGCCAAGCTCTTGTGCCCTTGCAGATAAACAAGGTGGTGGAGTAAGAGTCCCCAGACAAAATTCACTTTAGTTGGGAAAGCACTGAGCCTTCCAGGGATGTGGTGCTATCAAGTAGATTTGACTGCTTTCTCCCTATCTCCTCTGTCTCTTTACCGAGATCACTTGTGCATTTCAAAGGGGGAGAGTAGACTGGAACTAGCGGGATGCAGGAGACCTACACAAAGAGACTCAAAACCAAGTCCTGGCTGCCCTCTGACAGGTGGAATGACGCATCACCACCCCTCTTGACCCTCGTCTTTTTTAAGAGTAACACCAGCCTCTGAAATTTGCAACTTCAAAACCAAAGCAGAGGACCACTGAGGGGAATAGCCAAGCTGTCTTCCACGTGCGGCTGAGCAGTCAGCCGGCCGCCCCCTCATTTGAGTGAGACCTCAAAGAGCCCTCACGTGGGGCCTTGGCCGCAGGAGCTTAATTAGGAAGTGGTCGCTGTCCCTCACAACGGCCACCTTCACCCAGCAGGGGTGACAGAAGTGAGGCAGGTGCATTCAAATCGTCCTGGTTTGACCGAGGGAAATGAAGCAATAAAACTCAACTCAGTCCCACTATGAGTCAGAATGGGGGTGGTGAAGGAACCCAAAGCCCTCTGGCCCTTCTTCTTGGGAACTAGTCCTGTTTCTGATTGGCTGCCTTTGGAATCACAGCATTTGGCATAGACCTCAGCTCTTATACTTCATTGTTACAAGAGGCACTAAACTGCCCGGGGTGGGTGGGAGGGTCTCTCTTAATCGTTGGTTTCACCTGTAAACACAGTTGCTTATCAGACAAGTTCTCCCTACCTGAAACATACCCCATCCCTGACAGCTCCTGCCTCTGCGTGCTCCAATTCTACTCCGTGCTTCGTGTTTGTATCTCTTCCAAAAGCTTTCCCTCCGCCTCTGTCAGAATCTAGGACTCTCTTTGTTATCAGAGCCATCTTTCTCTCTTCTCCAAGTTATTTATGTGTATCACTTTAAAAATGAAAATAATTTCTCACCCATTAAGATAGGCACCCCGCTAAGCACCTTCACACTTTCTGTTTAATGTGCTGTTCAGCTGCCTAATATTAGACAGAAACTCCTTGAAGACAGAGGCTGCGTCTGATTCATTGCGCCATCGCCCGCCAGGGACCATGAGCTCAATAAATAGTTACTGGATTTATAATTTTAGAAAACTATTGGAAATGACTGAAATTCATAGAGAATATGAAGTTAATAAGGAATAACCTATTTGTCCAAATCTTGCACAAAGAAGTCAAGATGATAGTAGTGAAAGTCTAGGGACCATACTGTTAAGTAAAATAAATCAGACACGCAAGCTGAAGTACCACATGGTTTCCCTCGTATGAGAAACCCAAATTACACATAATTTAAAAAGCAAAATAAAGCTTAGATAATAGAAATCAGGAAGATAAATCATCTGCAAAAGGAATGGTGACCAAGAGATGGAGGAAAGGGAGGGGAATGAGAAGTAAAAGAATGAAGATGTACAGGTAGCGACTTCCCACGATGAATCTGACCACTATGTCCTGCAAACATGGACTGATCAAATCTTGTAAAATAAGAATGAAAAGTTCTCTGAAGACATCCCTGACTCCTTAAGGGACTCTGAGTCTGTGAAGGATCTGCAGATCCCTCCTCAGTACAACCACAGGAGGATGAGTCACAGGAATCTTCCTTTAAGAGGGAACTGGGCAGAAACAGAAGGGACTCTGCTGGGAGCCAAAAGATGCAGGTGTAAGGAACAAGCGAGGAAGTTATGGACAGAGCTAGCACCGAGAAGCAGCTCTGATCTGAGGCTGGAATAGACATAAGGGCTCTAGAGTTTTCATTCATGTGCAGAGTGCAGGGCCAGGTACCTGAGATGTTCAGAGTGTAAAACGGTTCAAACCCGTGTAACAGGCAGGGGAGGTACCATGGGCTCTTCTTTCCAGGAGACTTGTGCTTGGTTGTGAAGAAGTAATTTTGCTAAATATCTGCATTTCTCTTCTCTCATCTCAGGACCTACCTCAGGCCGTGAGGTTATGAGACACACCTGGAGAACTAAAAGCACACAGGAATGTGAGTGCGAAGACTTGATCTCCAGCCATAGTCTTACTACTCACTTGTATCACAGAGTAAAACAAATTACTATACTTCTCTGGATCTCCACTGCCTATCTTTAAGTGATGGAAGGCAAACAGAATGCCACTGCCTTAGTTCAGGGTGCTGTAACACAGCCTCACAGACTGGTGGGCTTATAATGATGAAAAATCTATCTGTACCAGTTCTGGAGGTTAGGGGTCCAAGCTCAAGGTGCCAGCATGATCAGGCTCCTGGTTGCAGATTTCCGACTTGTCACCATTCTCACTTGGTGGGAAGAGTGCTAGGGAGCTTGCTGAGGTCCCTTTTATCAGAGCACTCACCCGCTGCACAAGGCCTCTCTACCCTTGGACCTAACAACCTTTCGAGGCCTCACCTCCTAACACCACACTGGCGATTAGGGCTCAATGTAGAATTTTGTGGGAACGCAAACACTCAAACACTATGAAGCTCCTCCCTTCCTCATCCTTCCTGGGCCAAAGATTGAGGCAACTCTGCTCAACAACCAGTTGTGGACCGAAATCTCCTTTAACTTTCTTCAAGGACTACTTCACCATTTTAATCTTTCTCTCTCTGTCTCTCTGTGTCTTTGTCTCTCTGTCTCTCTCTTTCTCTCTCTTTTCTTTGAGACAGGGTCTTAAAAAGTAGTTCAGACTGACCTTGAACTCACTATGTAGCCCAGGTTGGCTTCAAACTCACAGCAAATCTCCTGCCTCAGCCTCCTGAGTCCTGGGATTAGAGGCACACACAGCCATGCCCCCCAAAATCTCACTATCTCTTAAATTCTCATTCTCCCCTGTTTTCTGAACAACTGTCTTTCAACCTATTAATGTCTGGTATTAAACACAATTTTCATCCTGTAATTGATAAAACTGTCTCTTCTACACAGCTTAATTTATTGATGCTCTAATTTCTCAACTACCTCCAGCCCCCTAGAACATGGCTTATAACACCCTCAAGAATACAGCAACACATACTAATAAAAATCTGCTTTTGGAGTGCCTTAATGACTTCCTCATTGCCAAATCAAATCATCCTCTTTGCAGTCATCATCTTTGCACCTTCATGATAATATTTGCAGTAAAAACGAACTACTCAATCATTTTAAGTCTTTTCGATGTCTCCACTGTCCCTACTCAGATGCCTATACTTTAATGATGAGATTCTTCAGGATTCCACCTTGGGTCTTCATCTGCTACCCTCCTCAGAACTGCTTGGGAGACACTCAGTTGGTTTTAGGGCCTTAAGTTCTATCCAGATCCTGATGTCTCCTGAATCTATGTCTTTGGTTCCTACATTTTTCTCCCCAGGAACCTCCTCATGTCTCCAATGAGATGTTTTCTGTAGAAGTTTAAAACAGCATGCTCAAAATACAATATGTTTTTCCACCCCTCCTACCATAGTATCACTACATGTGCTCTGTGCACTGTGCTCAGCCCTGGCTAATGGTATTTACATAGACACCAGCTATAAAACTAGAAATCACAGTTTTCCACAGATGCTTCTTCCCTTTCCCTTCCACATGCCACTTTTGAATGTCTGTTGCAGCCACACTGCCTGTCCGTCCATAATACCCTGACCTAATCCCTCATTCATTTTCAGTAGGACAACAGCAAACCCTGCTCTCTGCCCTCATTGTGTCCCTGGATTATCCTACTAGGAAGCAAATCCAAGCAAGACATCATCTTGCATCTTGCTTAGGTGCTGGGGACCACAAATTCACATTGGCTAATTTTGCATACCTCCCTAATGAATAAAATGGAGGTTTGGGATTATCAGTATCATCCATTTGAGGTTTCCCATTAACTCTTTAGGGATGGGCCAGTCTCTCCCATTCACTGAGACTAAAACTAAGACCACTAAGTTTCAGAAACACTCTAGGGCAAGATCTTTCTTAGCATAAGATCATCTCCACCCTCTTGAGTCATCCCAAGATCATACTTGCCTGCTGAATCATAGGCCTCTGAGTCTTCCACCAACTTTGAATCTTTCACTAGTCCCGCCTATCACTGTATACCCCCAATAAATGCTGTCTTGGAGGGTCTCTCTCTTGGCCCATCTGGAGACATTGGCTTCCCAGTCACTCATCATGTGTTACTTAATTTGTCTCTGTTTCTTATTTTACCCTCTCACTGTATGCATAACACAGGCAATCGGGGCTCCTGGCTGGTTCACCGATACTTACACCTCCCTGCTGATGACCTGCTGCCCATAGAATTGAGATAGAAGACTTTGTCTGGGGAATATAACACTCTTCAGAATCTTATCTCAACCTTTATCTCCATCCCCATCGTACAGTGACTCTGAACTTCCTTTACATTTTTTCCACATTTGGAGTGCTTTGCACATGTCATTCTCTTTTCTGGGATGTATTTTGGCCCTTCTTTGATTGGAAAACTCATACTGCACTCTCTCTGTGAGGTTGCCCCTTATGCCTTCCGAGAAGGACCATTTACCCTATCCTCACTTCCCACAGCCCTTGTTTCTATGTCCCTGCAGGACTTACCACATTGTTCTATAGTTCCCATTTCCACGTGTCAGTCATTCTAGTATGCTTTGAGATCCAAGCGGTGAATAACTCACACTTATCCATTTTTTTATATCCCTATGTCTATTCATAGTTAGCCCTTAGAAAAATATGTACCAAACCAGTCTTTGAATAACCCAGAGGTTTTCTGTGCTAAAGGAAGTATTATACTGAAGTGAAAGCACATGTGAATGATAATGCCAGCTCTGTCATTAATGGCTACAAGGGAGAAGGACGTTGTAGTCAGGTGTACTCGTGCTCAAATCCCCCCTCTAGCTGTGTGACTGGAGACAAGAAACCTTCAACTCTATGCCAGTTTCTTTACCGTCAAAAGGGACAATACCTACCTCATAACATTGTCACAGTTTATGTAAGAATTTGAATGTGTAAATTGTACAGCTCAAAGTCTGACACTTAACAAATACCCATGATTATTACCATGAATTACCTGTACTGCCAGTGTCTTCCTCTCCATGCAACTCTTTCCTCTACAGTCACAGTTTGCTTTCGTAATGCTGAGGTTACACCAAGGTTCATCACTGCAAGACTTCACAGTGCTTGAGATTCACAACATTGCCAGGTCAGCCCCGAAATTTGCCCTTCCTAAAATTGTTAACTCCAATAGTTTCCTGGACATCAGCTTTGTTTATTGTGACCAGCATCAGATTCTCCAACTACACTGGATCTCACTAAGGACAAGAAGCATTCCCTTTAGTCTCTGGTGGTATCTGGCTACAGGCTAGCATGGGGAGAGTTCTCCGATCTACAGACACAAGAAGAAGCAGTGGAAAAAAGACTTGTCTTCAGAGAATTAGCATGAATTATAGGGACAAGGCACTGCACACTTTGGTTCATGGAGTGTCCTCCTAATTTAAACGACTTTGTGAACTTGCTTTGCAATCCTGTGTTTACACCCTTACATTCCTATTAATGTCCTGTTAGCAGCTTCATTTGAGTCGTTGCCACCACAGTTTCATGCAAAGAGCACATGCACCTATTTAAAAAACATCTTTTTTAGGTTCTCTCAAAGAAGTGTTGTCTTTCTCCACGTTTACACATTGAAAAATTTATTTTTGGCATCTTAATATGATTATTTTTGTTCTTGTAAAGTAATAGAGCAAAAGAGAAAAAATAACTGGTTGAGTTTCTTCCCCCCAACAATAAAACCAGGGAAAATGGCCAATTCTTTGGAAGCCAGTTGTTTGGAGTAATAGCTGAAGTCTCTCTGAGTGAAATAATTAGTCATTTCTGAAGAACCAACAGCAGAGGATTATGGGAAAGCAGTGTGGTCAGGCCGTTCACTGCCCTGGAACAGCTTTTCTACCCCAGAGCAACAACTATCTAGAGAAAGTCAGTACTGTAGGAAAACCCGAACTCTGGGGTCAGCTGGACCTGGCTTTAGCCTCTTCCCTTCCACTCATGAGATCCAGGCAGTTTCTCTATTTCTATGATACTGTTTCTGCTTGTTTCCTCAGGTGTGTGGTGAGGTTCAGCAGTTGGAAGATAACCTGTCACTGAAGAGAAATTCAGCTCTTCCTAACAGAAAGAGCAAAACAAAATTTCTTTTTGTCTTATGGGAGATAAGACTTAGAGACGAAAGACTTAATTTTCCTTCCTCATTCAGCATTTATTTCACTGTGTGACCTTGAAGAAACCCATGCCACCACTCTGGGGGCCCAGTCCTTATCTGTGCACACAGAAGATTAGACAAGATGAACTCCAAAGCTTTTCCTAGCCCCTACATTCATAACTTGATCATTTTCTGCAAAGTAACTACAGCTTCCTCCTCTAAGTATTTGTAATTCATGCGACATTCTCATTGAAATTGTTCAGTACGATCTAACAAAACTAGTTTTTCATTCGGAAATTTCTCTGGGCCGTGTCAGGTAATAACTGTTCCTTAAGCAAACCTTAAAATGGAGCCATTAAAAGCAATTAATGCTAATTTGAGCAGATCTGGGTTTATTCGTATAAATGTATTTTATTCTCTGCATTGTCTTCTTCATACTCAATTCTTAATTCTGTTGACTTTTCATTATACACTTGATGTGCAATTCTTCCTAAGTTTCCTTTGTTCTCACTGAGATGTCTAAGGTCCTGAGGAATGCTGCGCATGCTGATCTGCTGATAAGGAGGCTCACACTCTTCTCAGCAGAATTGGTTGATCAGAACAGGACTCAGACCTGGCTCTTCGAGAATGGCTTCTTGGTTTGTATTCTAGTTCACAGGAGAAATCCAACCAAATTCCTTTTTATTCAGGTGAGAAAGTTGGATGGAGAAGAGAAATTGTTTTCTGTGTTGTCATTGGTATGGGGAACATCCATCCTCTATGGATCACCTACTTCTACCTTTCTGTGCTCTTAAAGCCTAACCTCTTGCACATCCCCACCTTCTCTTTGCAGGAAAACCTTTAGCCCCCTTCCTTCTATTGACTTCTCACTGCTCTTTATTCCTTCAGGCTCTCTGTGCCCCATTCATGGCTACTCCTCAAATGCAGTGGTGTGTAGCCCATGAAAGGGTACCCCAGCCCTAAGACACAGAGGTGAGGTTCTGGTTCCAATCTGTATAAGCTCACAGCTAGGAACTGAATCCTGACTGGTACACTGAATCACTAACAGAATTGTATACTAACCACCACCATGAAAAGTTTTGCAATTTCTCTATTAAAATGTCTTACTTCTCTCTTGTATTTCTTGTATCTCTCAGTCCTTGTACCAGTGGTCCCCAAAGTGGTCCACACACTACAGTCATGTGCCAATCCTCTAAAACTTTCAAAGCTCAAGATGCTGAAAACCAGTCTGAAAACTGGGATACAGTCATCAATATGCTCTTTGTTTAAAATTTTTTACTAGTCCATGTTTGATATATAATGATTACGTTCTTTGCGGGCAATCAGTGCATTCACATAGCACATCTTGATTAATTCTTTTTTCATTCTCTTTCCTGTTCCCTCCCTCCATCTCTTGATTCCCTCCATATTTGAGAAAGATCTTTCTCCCTACTTCCTATTATCTGTTTATTTATATTTTGGAATTCAATATTCAGATAAGTGCTGGAACCACTTGTTTATACTACTGTTATAAGTCAACATTATTAAATCCTGTATTTTAATTACTAATTTACTTCTGTTTATAAAGTATAAGATACTTCAGCATAAATCTTATTTTATTCAAATTTGTATCCTCCAAAGCACAAAACAAAAAGTAGTAGCACAGTAAATATTATTAAATAATCACATTTGTTCAACTTAGATCCTAACATTAAATGAGTATGGTCAAATTAATAAGAGTCCGAATTATAGGTTTGGAGGTACCAAATGTTTGGGTTATAGGAGCCCTGAAATGGAAAAGACCAAGAAATTGTGATTGCATTGAGTAAAAATAAAACATGTTAATAAGATTTCTAAAATTTTTCTGAGAATAACGGGTCTTTGTTTTAATTTCAAGAAAATGGATCGAGGCTACCACAGAAGTTGAGTGGGATGAACTTTAGGAGCCAATTTCTGATGATCCAGAATGAAAAATTCTGGAGTGGTAACCAAATTTTTTAAAACCCCGTGATTGTTTTCTCAACAGAAGTTTAAGGAAGACCTGGATGACTACATACTGCCTTTAGTTCTTAACTGAAGAATTCAGTAAAACTTCTACTGGGAACTACTAAGAGAATGTTATGTTTTTCAAGTTGGCAATGTGGTTAGTTCCTGATTCTTTCTTGGGATTACAAAACAATCCATTGTATTGAGTCCAGGCTATAAATTCTGGCTTTCAGATCGCTCAGAAGGCAGTTCAAGAAAGCAGAAGGCAGATTGTCCAATCTGGCTGCTCCAAATGCCAGGAGTTATTAATTATGTCTGTTCTAATAACAAGAGCTGGGAAGCAGCAAACTCAAAACATGTGGGGAAAACAAAACACAATAAGTGGTGGTTTGCCTTAATGAGAGGAAGTAAGAGGCAGCAGCTACAGCACCAGGCTCAGTAAGCTGAGTACAAATCCTGCCAGCAACAAATTTTAGCATCAACTGGGCATGATGATCACAGTGGCTACAGAGAATGTGGAATCCCAATGAACTCTTCAACATCTACCCAGTGGCCAATGTGATTACCTTCTTTTCTGTCTTTTCCTGATTGGTTGAGGGAAATTTGGGAAGTTAAGAAGGACTGATAAGGATTTATTGCCATGTGGCTCAGAGTTTAGAAGGGCTGGATGCTACATGATAGACCAAATACAATGTCCAGACCTTTTTCTACACATGAATAGACTAAATTCTAGAGCAGTTAAGTGATATAATCCAGGGCACCAAACAACAGCAGAGTAGGTCCTGGGTTTTCATTCATTTCCTTTCTAGCTAATCTTAAACTTCCTTTCTTCCTTTCTAGGAAATTGGTTTTCCTTAGGCTTCCACCAGCTCCCTGATTACTGGATATCTTGGCAGGTATCTAGAAGTTTTAGTCTTAATTTTGGCACAGTCTGGATTAGCTCTGCTAGAGTGGTTGTCATCACCTACACATCTTAAAACATTTTTCCTTGTCTAAACTCAAAAATTAAGTCTCTCGTATGCTAGCACATTTCTGCCATGTGGTATATGGTAGCTTCTACTTGGGAAGATAGCCATCATTTTACCAATGAAGTATAGGTAGAACTGGTTAATGAAAGGAGACCACCAGATTTACCTGAAGGTGTCATCCCCTGACCTATGAAATAGCCTATTTCTTAAGAAATTTCTAAAACCAAAACCTTAGAAGGTTGTACTTCTCTGACTCATCGGACCCTGAGCCTATGACAGCAGGAACTAGATTTATTTGATATCACTTGAATGTATTCTGATTATCAGTTGAATGACACTCAGCAAATTTTAATAACTGAGTAAGCCTGATGCAAGGAGAAGATACAAAGTAGAACTCAATAAGAGTAGAGAAACCAGGACTTTTCTTAAGGGAGGCTTAAGAAAATCCAACTTGGGGGGAAAAAATACTCACCAGGAAATGATCATCATCTTCCAATAGCTGAATGGTATCTTTGGGATAATGAAGAAGAGGAAAAATCTCCCAGGAAGCAAACTTCAGATGAACCTAACAGCTTTGGGATGGGAAATGAGTACCCATCTCTAGTAAGGACCCTGTTGGTGAACCTGTGGGAAAGAGGACAGAATCCATAAGGAAGAGATCTTGGCTTGTGACCTTTAAGTCTAAGGAAATTTGGTCACGTTGGAATGGAGGATCGATGGCACTTTTCTGAGAGCCAGCACTGGAGGTAAGGAGTGAATATTTGCACAAAGCTGAACTGGAGACAATGAGTAGGGGAAAAAATGGGTTCAAGGGTAGGACAAGTATATTTGTCCCTCTTAAATCCCCTCTTCATGTAATAGCAATACTGATTATTGAGTGCTTCTATTTGCCAAACACTATATTATAACTGTAGCCTGACTGATGATAATCCCAAAACAACAACAATCAGGGAGCCCTGTTTCACACAAGTTCAACTTGAAAAAAATAAAGGAAATTGATTTTTAAAAACATGTTGGCAAGGTTTCTATGAAACTGGCATACTCTCACATGGAACACAAATTGAAACAATCTTTTTGGAGAGCCATTTGGCAATACTTTTCAAGAGCCATAAAACTCATCTAGTAATCCCACTCCTTAGGATTTACCCTAAGGAAAATAACTCTTAAAAAAAAAAAAAGCCCTATATGTTCAAAGCTCTTTAAAAGAACAAAACCTGGAAAGAAGCCAAATTCCCAACAATTTGGGGATGGTTAAATAATTTATGACATATAAACTCTGTGGAAAATTATGTAGCCTTTAAAATGATAAATGGGAAGACTTTGTGTCAACATGAAAGGCGTATAACAAATAATGCTCCAGGGTAAGAGTAGAACGCAATGCTATACATATGCTCTGATTAGAATTCTGTAAAAATAGTTGTGGCTAGAAACTGAAACAAGCAACAAAGAAACAAAACATATTATCCCATGAAAACCAGTGGATAATTTTAAAAACTAAAAACAGAAAAGAGTTCTTCACCTAGCTAGATAAAATTGAGACCCATAGCATTTAAGGTAGAAGGCATCTTGTAGGTCCCTGGCTATTGCTTTCATTGTACAGCTCAGCAAACTGAAGCCTCTAGAAAAGTAATGTGTCTGTCCCACAACCAGGCAGTGGCAGAGGTGAGACCAGAATACAGAAGCACAAAGTGGAGTGTGTCTGGAAGTTTCCATGCCAGAGACTGATAATGTGTGGAAACCCACAGAGTAGAGGGCAAGAGGGAAAACAGGGTTGCTGCACGAAAATTTTTGGATGTGGATCACTAATACAATCAGTTTGGAACATTAACTCATCCTCTCTTCACTGTAGATTAGCTACCATCCACTCATAAGCACATAGTGAGTCTAAAAAGAAAGCATCTGTTTTCTGTCTATAAAGGTTGACTTCTCCCTGTCGTCATTATGGCTTCTCCAGGTCAAGCTCTCGGTGATCATTTGTTGGGGGAACTTGCTATTTCGTAGGCACTGTGCTCAGCCTAGAAATGCATTGATTAGTAAGACAGACACCCCTTCCTCTAAAGGTGCTCTCACTTTATCACTGGAGACAGACGATGAGCATGAGAACAAAATGATTTAATATGCAAATGAGTGCTATCTGAGAAGCAAACAAACAAAGGATAACAGGCTTTTGTGATGAAGACTGCCTGGGTACAGGGTAGGGAGCATGGAGAAGAGACAGTTGTAAGCAAGAAGGTGATTTGATCTGATTTGTACATGAAAGCTTACTCTGACTGTCTCTATTTCTAGGACAATCACAACAGCATCTCCTCTTCCCACTCCACCAACAGTCTCTGGCTCTTGTCACTATGGGCAAAGAGGTTTGAACACAATGTAGATTCGATGTGACACTGTCTCCTCTGAAAACACGCAAAAGCTCCTTGACAGCACCAAGCCCAAGCGCACGCTCTCAGCACAGTGGTGATCTGCACGACTGGCTTCCACATCACCTCCACCCGGCCGAGTCCACGTTCTCCATCCCATACCACAGCCCTCTTCAGCAGTGCCGCCCTCCTGCTCGCTGCCATCCCGGAATGTTGCACACTTTCCCAAGGTTGGACATTCGGACAGTCATACTTCTCTGTGATCTCCTTCCTCCCTCTCTCTTTCTAGACCTCTCCTGCCCTTTGATGTTTTGTTTTCATGTTGCCTCTTAAAAGTCTTCCCTCACTCTTCCAGGCAGAGCAGATTAGTCACCGCCTTCTAGGTGCCCATAACATGCTTTGTTCACACTTGTACTACAACACATCATACTGAATCATAAGTATTTGTGTGTGTAGATCTGTGTGTATATATATAATAAACTCTTGGAGAGCAGAGATCATGTCTTATTCATGTTTTCTTTTATTTAGAGCCCAAGCACAGACTGGCTGTTTCACGTTAGTGAATATTCAATGAATGAGTCAGTGGATAGATCACTGATGGAAGGATGTGTAGACAGATGAATTTACTACCAAATGAATGAAATGCAGTTTATCCCCCATTACAAAAGACAGGGGTACTATGTAGGAACTGGTTACTTGTCTCTGAAAAGAAGAATCAGATAAGGTGATTTTCAAGGTTACTTATAGCTTGATGTGCCAGCAGCTGAGAGCCAATAAATCACAATTGGTTATTGCCATTAGAATCGGAAAGCATTCTTGGCTTCTTGAGGTAACTCAAAGGACTCCCGGTCTTATGACTAGGGATCAAAAGAGGGTACAACTTACAGGCCTGCTTCGCTGAGATAGATAAACGTTGAGCACGGGTTGGGTGTCCTCCTGTCCCACTTGGCAACATTCACAATACCCCAACATACCTGCTGAGGGAAGAAGACTCCAGCAAAACAGGTTTTGAGCTGGCTCAGCAACAGCACAGCTATACATTCCTGTAAATTTCCAGTGCTGTGAGAGGGAGGCGCACATGGGCCGCTATGTTCCCCGGCTCCAGTGGCCATCTTTTCTTACCCCATTCTCCTGTGGGTGTGGTGCTCAGGACAGACTTGTGAGGATTCAGGCCAGAGGTCAGGACAGGAATAATCCCGAACTCAGCTTTCAGTGGAGGAAGAAAGAGTGAAGACACAGCATTTCCTGTCTATCAGGCTAGCTGAGGTCACCTGAAATTTTAGTTCAAGTCAGAAGGCCTGTTTTGAGACCAGTTACCTTCTAAGTTCTGTACTTGGTGCTGTGGAGTATACAGGGAGGAATAAAATGGTTCCTATCCTCAGAGAGTCAAACGCCAGGGAAGAAGGTCAGCAATATGCCTAAAATAATATTGACAAGTAATTTGAGACATAGAGAGAAAAGTCCTTGGATGTGAATGTCGAAAGGTCAGATAAAGAAGCAGGGAATACTTTCTAAAGAAGAAAATGTAACCAACAGGTAGACATAGAGTCGACCATGACAGCTACAAAAATGTTTGAGCAAGTATATGGAGAGGTGAAAACACAGGGTAATGAGATGGTAAGCAGAGTGCTGGACCACAGCAGAGAGTGGGCAGGGGGAAGAAGAGAGTTGTGTTTTTTTTTTTTTTTTTTTTTTTTTTTCCATGTTGGAAGATGGAACGAAACAGGAACCAGCCACAACTAGAAACTTGCCTTATTATTTAATTTAAAAAAAAAAAGATTTCATGCCAGTTTTTGCCAGACCCTGTTCCTACCTCTTGAGGGCCAATCTCCATAGTTCAGAGTGCATCCAATAGACAATGGAGGCCCCAGAGCGTCTTGTGGAGAGATGAGATGGAAAGTAAGAAGGACCTTGCTTCCTAACCGCTTCCCTTTCTGACCTGGTTAACCACTGGTGGAATAGCTGGGCAGTAACTCAAGCCTCGTGGAGGGTCAGACACATGACCTCAATGATCCCTTCCTAGGAGATTCTGTGACCAAATGTTTATTTATAATCAGCACACACGGCATTTGCAGAAAGCAGAAAAACATGTGTGCGCACACACACAGACAGAAACACACACAGGTATTGCTGAAAAGAAGTTTCCTGGAGCTAAAGAAACATGATATACAAGTCCAGATATCAAATGCACTTTTCTAGCAACAGTTATAGAGGAGCTGGGTGCCTCGGACCCTGGGATTTCATGCAAGATATCTGTCTTCATTCTGGATGGTGATGGAGATCCCTGCCCTCTGGTCTCTCATGTGCAAACAGCAGATTTCCAGTCCCAGGGTCAAAGGCAGGAGGGAGAGCTCAAAGAATATATAAGAAAAAGGGACCTGTCAGGATTTAAAACTGAATACAAGAAAATACTTCTAAACCAACAGAGAAGCTCCTGCCTTTCAAAAATGTAATCAGCGTTAAAATCATTAGTTTCCTTCTTCCCCTTCCTTAGAGGGAGGAGTTTACAGTAAACTAATTTGGAAGTTCAGTGAGTACTGAGTTACCTTCAAAAATAACTCAAGAGGCAGAGGTAGGAAGGATTCAAGCTTCAGAACATAGGTAAAGCAAAGAAAGAAGCTGGAAATCTAAACCTGTCTGGGTGGCTTTTTGAAAAGTTTCTCTTACTGATGTGGGGAGTTGCATGGCTCTTTGCTACTTTGGAAAGGTTTTCATGCTGAATGAATCCTGCGGACTGCATTAGTCCTTTACCTTGTGAACTGTTCAGGGCCCAACACTGGGCTTTCATACAGCAGAAGACTTTGATAACCGTCAACCAGGATTGATATGGTAAGTTCTTAGCGTCCCTGAGCAAAGGGCCCATTTGTCCTCCATGTCTGTTGGGCAGAAGTTCTATGCATGTGGTAGGAATCATTCTGCTAGCCAGAGATCTGGTCTTCACCCCCAGAAAATATGGGTTTTACTCTCACCTCTAACTCCAACAGCCACTAGGCAGGAGAGGAGACACTTTTCTCTCTGGGCCTGGGTTTTGTGGGAAATGAAGAAATCAGGCACATTACCTCTGTGGTCCCTGCCACGACTAATGCTCTGTGAATTGAATTTGTTCGAGTACCAGAATGGGTAGCTAAATACTACTGTTTTCTTTTCTTTTCTTTTGTTCTTTTCTTTTCTTTTTTTCCTTGATGTTCTTGAGGGGGAAAAATTATTGATACAACAGCAGCTTACTCTATAGAAGGTACCATGCTAATAGAGCTGTGTTTATTATTTAGCTTGTCAACAAACTGATGGCAAGGATAAATGATATGACTGCCTAGCAACAATGACTCCAATGGCCTGGTTGAGGGTTTACTACCGATTCAGCCCAATTTTTCCACCTTCTGCATTTCTACCCTGAAAATGAGAAGTGCAAAATCTCTCAATGATCTAAATAATGTGATTAGGTGCTAACAGATCCTGAAGTACCTTATGAATCACCAAAGAAAGCTTAAGTCATAGTCAGTATCATTTTAGTGTTTAGCAAAGTGTGTTGTAACTTACTTATTTGGAAACCAAGAATCAGTCAATGATATGGATGGTAACCAAATGAACCAGAATTTTCCATTCCCTAGAATAGTCCATTCCCTAGCAGTTTTATGTAAACAAGAATTTACTTTGACATTAGAATAATAACAGCCTACAAGGACTAGATTCTGGTAGGCTCAGGTTCACCAACTGTCCAGCAATGTGTCAGCTGTGGAGATTGCGGTCCACTCCAGTTGGGCACTACAGGTACCCAATCAAACTCCATTTCAGAAATCATGGGTGGTGTTTCCATGGAGCTCTGCCCAAAAAGAGGTGATCTAAATCTTGCATGAGAGATGTACATCAACAGGGAGCTCTGCCTAGAACACCGTGACCTAAAAAATCATATTAAAGAACTCAGGAAGCAGAATCAGTTTCAGAGACACTAAGTGACCTTGTGCAAGGTACCTAGCATATTGCCTGGCCTGCTTGAAACCCCCTGAAGTAAGGTGCCTGCCTTGGTTACATACCAGGGCTACAGTCCAGCCCAGCCAGGAGCATACACTGATTTTCACTGCCCTATTTTTCAAGGGAACCTGCTCTTTCTATTAATCATTTTGCTGTTCGTTGAGTTCTGGGAAGCGGGCACTGATTCACAGAGGGAAATATCACCAAGTCGCCAGACTGGAATAGTAGCTTTGCTGCACCTCCAGTTTAGATCCTGTCCATTTTAATTTTTTTTGTATCCTTTAAGCAAAGACACACATTATACATCTCCTGGGAAGATTAGGGCTAGGAAAGATTTGGTTGGACATTGATCCTTAATCATTCCTCCCTTGTTAGATGAAAAGGGCTACATAATAATGCATTTCCCCTTTTCTTCTAAACTGCCGGGAAGTTCAAAAATGCTACATTAAAATCATTCTTACTCTGAGTTTTCCTTCTCTGTCTTCTTGTTCCATGTCAGGGTCTTAGTAAATTCTTATCTGTGTTTTAATGACCCTATTATAACTATGTCTAATATTAAGCTACTTTAAATCCGTTTTTGGAAGTAACATGCAAATAAATTGAAGTGTGGGTTAGTATGTTTCACAAAAAGCTCTCCAGATAAGAAAATTGGGTAGATTAATGATTTTTCTATACTGAGGTGTGGAACTCCATTTCTAACACAAGTGAAGAATTAACACTTAAGAGTTTATATGTGAGGTGGGGGTGTAGCTCAGTGGTAGAGCATATGTAGGGCTTGGTTCAATCCTTAGCATTGCAAAGAGAAAAACAGAATTTATATGTGATTTAAATCCTGATAAAGCTTTGCATAGTCCTTACCATTTATAAAGTGAATACTTTCACATTTTACAAGTGAAGAAAACAAGGTTCAGAGAGACTAAGTGTCTTGCAGAGGTCATCAAGCTACCAAACTCAGATATTCTAGTACGAAACAGCTCTTTGTTGACTCGGCCCTCCCCGTTTCACATTACCACCTTGGCTCTCATTGACTTTTCATTTAAATCAGAATCCTCTCGTTGTCTATAGGCAAACTTCTTTTCCTCTTTTTCCCCTCAAACTTTCTTTCAATGTGTCAGTAAAACCTAAGCAAAGAGGCTGTTTCAGGGGTTGTTTCCTTTGCTGAGCTGGTCTGCAGAAGATCTGGGTATCACTTATCTGAGCTCTAAAGCCTCGGAGTTGACATGGTCACTTTCAGATCTGAACTTCCTGTCATCATAGGTTTCATATAATCTGGTCTCCAACTTGCTTTTTTCTTCCCCCCACTAACCCAGTACTTGAGTGGCAACAGGCTGTTGGGAGAGTCAAGGAGAAGAATGGACCACTGCTTCTGAGGGCTCGTCGGTGAGGAAACATCTCCTTTACATTTAAAACCTCGAGGTCATGTTGCTCCATCAAATGGGTCAGTTGACCAATTTGCTCTAATGTGACTCTGAAAAAGAAAGTTTTGGGAAGTATTTTCTGCCACATTAGGCCACTCATCTCCTGCCAGCTGCAAGTTGAAATGTTTTAGAGATACCTAGTCTAGAAAGTCCATTGTTCATAGAACCTTCTGGAAAGCCAAACACTCTAAGAGAGGAGCATCAGTGGTGTCTGATTCCCCTTCTCCGGGTTAGGCCAGACCCCATGCTGGTTTCCCATTAGGCCCAGATCCTGCACACAATGTGGGGGCTGGTGAGGCTAATCTCAAAGGGTCAGAAATGAGTCAGTTTCCACGCTCAGCATCAGGCGTGTGGCTTCCTGAAGCACAGACAAGGAAGTGCTGAATTTCAAAGAGCAAAGTTTTTTTTTTCTTTGCATACCATATCCGGAACTGAAACCACCAATTCATTTCACTTAAGGTCTCACACTACACTCAGATCATCAATAACATTCCAGAGATTAAGATATCAAGCCTTTACCAACCCACCCATCCCATCTCCCCTTCTCTCTCTCTCTCTCTCTCTCTCTTCTCTTGGGGTGATTATTACTGGAATCTGCCTTTTCAGCTTCTTTTCTTTTAGTTCTGATAACATAAAATTTGGGACCCCTTTTTTTTCTTATTTTTTTATTTCACCAGTATTTATGTGTATGAGGAGCTAAATATCTAAAAATCTGCTGAGTGTATGACTAAGCTTGTAACTTTCTACTTTTCTTAGCTGTGTGTGAGCGCGGGGCCAGAAATTCAGTGTCCCGATCCAGGGAGCAACTGGGTTTGCTGAGAGCATCCACGTTGAGGTAACACATCACCTCACTAACTCGTGAAAGTGGTTAAGAGATAGGGTCTGTGGACAGATTCATGCAAAGTACCCTCACGAACAGAAAAGCAACGGAACATATACACATCCTCCTGGTGCTGTCTGTAGCATCAACACATTAGGAGGAAGAATTCTTACTACTTATATAGAACAGTAAAATTTATAAACCACTTTCACATCCTTTCTCTCTCTTGCTTCTTACCAGAACTTGTGAGATCAATCACACGAGCATTACCTTCCCCATTTTAGAGATGAGGAGACCCAATGCTAATAAAAGTAGAAAGATGGGCCAAACCAGTGACAGTGAAAAAGTCAGAGATCTCAGCTGAGACCCCAGTTCTATTGATTCCAAGTACAGGGTTCTTGTAACTCCTGTCTAACTTTATATGTAATGTAATATTACATCAAAATATGTGACCTAATGTTATATGGTCATTTGTTGATATTTTTAAATCTCAGGTTCTTGAAGATCAGAATTAATGACTGTTGGTTATTACATTGGTATAACCCTTCCAGGTCTCTGCTCTCTTTATTAAAAAAAAAAAAAAAAAAGGAGAAATGGCATTGAATTCAGTGTTGCTTTCTGTTCTAACATTCTCTACAGCCATGTGTCAATGACTACTGGATCCATGGAATTAACCCCCAAATTTTAACCTAAAGTGCTCACTTTGGATCATTACTTTGCAAGATGGAAGTTACATTCGGTAAAAATAGTTCCCTAGCTACTATGGTCCCATAAGTTAGCAAAAAGCATGTTTATTCTACACAAAACAGGTTGCTTTGCTTCAGCCTTCTCAGAACCTTCATATACAACTTTACCAGAGGGGGCTATGGAATGCATCCTTTCTCCACCTTTGCCCTGGAATTTGAATCTCCTGGGATAAGCATTCGGTGGTACCCATTTTGAGCCACAGTGAGGAGTTCCCTAATGATCCCATTGGTCTGTCAAAGCAGCAACTCAAATTCTAAGACAGATTCTCACAATCACACCAGCACCAAAAATTCCTGCTCCTGACCCCTTGCCAGTGCTGCATGTGCCACTCAGGCCTTGAGTTCTACCAAGCCCAGTGCCACACTGAACAATTCCTCCTGCATAATCTGGATCACAAGCCTGCAGCTACGGAAGCCTTCATGTTTAAAAATTACCCACCATCCATCAGAAAGCAAAGGTTTCCGCAGGTTGACTAAATAAAGGACCAGAGACAGTGTCTTTTGTTGCATTGGAAATTTACCATCTTTTCATTTCCCTGAGTGTAGAATCCCATTATTTTCCTATTATGGGACAGGAGAGGTGAGGCCTTCCAAGGATTTTGCATTCTGCCTATTGTCATCCTGTCTCCTGTGACTCTTGTAACATCCTTCTTTTTTAGAGAAAGGAATTTGAGATTTTGGGGGTTGTGACAGGCCTAAGGAGGTATTTGGACCTTTTGGTTTGGATCTTCCTTTTGCATCCTTTTCCTGGCCTCTGTGGAAGGCTTCTGCGAGGAGCTGCTCATGACTCCAAGGCAGCCTGGATCCATGTTCCATGAGTGTAGATTATTTAAAAATTTTTGACCATACTCTGTCTCATTGGAACTTCCTCCTTGGATCCAAACAAGCTTGATCCTGATTCCACAAGCATGAAATACATTTACTTGAATCAGACAAATGACTATACTTGTCTTAAATTTATATCTTGAAAGGCTCCTGAGCCACATTACCTCCATTCTCGAGCCTAACATAT
This sequence comes from Dasyprocta punctata, assembly GCA_004363535.1. Taxonomy (NCBI): domain Eukaryota; kingdom Metazoa; phylum Chordata; class Mammalia; order Rodentia; family Dasyproctidae; genus Dasyprocta; species Dasyprocta punctata. The sequence continues at coordinate 95,718 of RJWM01000191.1, read as the reverse complement.
CTTCTTACTGAATTCAGCCATATCTTCCAATCTCAGTCAGTCTACAGTGTAATGTTTAATTGGGGATACTCTACTCAAAGTTGACTTCCTGCCCTGGGTTTAGGTCAACAAATGCCACAAGAAAAAGTTGGTGTTTCTACTTCAGCGTTCAGCCACAGCTTTTTCTTGGTTACAGATTCCTAGCCGTATGATAGACTGAGACAAGTTATCTTTAGTTCTAGAATAACAGGAAACTTCCTAGTATTGAATTATGCAAAGGAAACTTCATCATGAAGGAAGGCATCTAGGCAAACTGACATTTAAAATGGCTTTGAGAATTCTGTAATTCTGTTTTATTTGCAAGAAAAAGATGATTCTCATTTTCCCTTGACTTGAGTAGATGTTCTACCATCTTTATCAACTATCTAGTGTTTTAAGATTTTACAAGAATATTTCACTTTTATTATCTTACTTATCCTCATAACAATCCTGTCAGGTCAGATATTAGTGTATCATGTCATTATACTTTGATTATTTTATGAGCACAGTGATGTTAAGGCCATAACATGGGTTAGAGTTTTCATCTTTTGTCCTAGTATTGTAATCCTGGACTGTGTATGATTTAAATATTCTGGGTTCTAACCCCTGTGTGACCTTTGTTAGGCAAATTCCTTTCTCTCTTTGTCCTTCAGTTGTTCTAGCTATGTAATGAAAGAGGTAGATGGGGGTGAACTAGATAATCCCTGAAAACCCCAATCTTGGCCAACTCCGGGAAACTTCTGTTCTTGTCACCAATGAACAAAGAGGCAAAAACACAAGTAAATCCAGGAAAGAAAGTCTTTCTCTACTATTTGCCACACTCACTTGGACAACATGCCCCAAATCATTCGTTACAACAGATACAGTGACAATTATTTTTTAATGTAGAAACCATGCTCGGTTCAAGAAAAGAAATTTTTGAGAGAAAGTTTAAGTCTTGAAACTGCTAATGTCTTCCTGTGATGGTATGTAGGACACCGTGGGGGTGGGGAACAATAAACCAGACAGTTCATCTTAGGGGTAACCTCTTTGGTTTATGTAAAATATCTGACTCAAAGCAAATTCACTCTTGTAGGCTGCCATGCCTGAAAGAAGACGCAGCCTTGCTTAAAAGAGATTGAATCTTTCATACACTTAATCAGCCACATCTCTGGGTTCTGTGTTGTGATGTCTAATTTCCAGAGGAACGATCATTTTCAAACCACATAAATGATGATGCTTTTGGAAAAAAAAAAAAAGCAATAAAAATGAAAAACCCACCTCTCCTAAAAGTAAAGATTTCGAAATGAACTTGCCTATTGTTTGTGTTTTACACCCACATTCTTGATGCCTATTATCTCTGAAATCATTTCAGTTTCCAAAAATCATTTGAAACACTCCCACACCTGGGGCTTTTGATAAACAGTCCAGGTTCTACAGACAGAAATGAATGTGTGTGTGCGTGTGTGTGCGTGTGTGTGCGTGTCACCACGAGACATAGAAAGACAAGTTGTGGGGAGAGAGGGAAAGAATGCAAAGCACATTTGTGGTCTATACAGTATAAGCCCCAGCAAAAAATACAAAGGAATTCCACAAGCATGACTCTTCTTCCATGGTTTTCTCTTTTGAGATTACATGAAACTTTTTGGTAATTTCACGCAGATGCTAAGAATAAAAATAATGATTGATGTTTTTGAGCCTTAACAAGGTCCCAGGTACTTTTCTAAGAGTTTTTTATACATAAGAATCCACATATGACTCACAAAAATCTATGAGGTTGATACTACCATCCCATTTTACAGATGAAAAACACACAGAGGAGTAAGTTTCCTAGTCTCTTGTTCATTAATCCTCAGTCAAAATTCTACCTGACCATCACCAAGATTTAAGATGTCAGTCCTACTGTGAAGCATTTTCAGTGGAAAGGAATCTCACTTTCTTCTGAACAGACCAGAGTTTTCTCATGGCACTGAAGCTTTTGCCGTAAGCTACACAAATCTATGCACATTTCAAATCATCTCTGCAAAGAACTCTAAGCTCCTTATGATCGAGGAGGGATTAAATTTATCCCTGTTTTCCCACAGCATGGCAAAGCGCCTGGCACTGTGTAGGTATCTGGGAAATATCAGTTGAGGAAATGAATGAAGAAACTCAAGATTCAGGCCCAAAGTGTCTGCTAGCTCAATCTTGAGACAACTATGAATTTTAAAACAAAATGTCTCGCTTGCTTTTAGCCCTGTGGGCTTTCTCCCTGAATTTATCTTTGCTTCCTGGGGTTGTGGTAGCTAGCTTGTCCAAGTGGTCTGGAAATGTGTTTCACACGAAATGTTGCAAATGAAGGAAAAAGCTGAAGTCGTATCAAATCTTGAAGCTTGCTGCACTGCTGATTCTAAAGTTAACTTCACACGGATTAAGTTGGTATAGATCATCTTAGCTTTCTTCTTTATATTTTTAGAAACAGAGAAGCATCCTATGAGACCACTGACCAAACCTCATCTTCAAAACTTAGCAAAACCATACAGAAAAACCAAGATGTAACAAGCGGCCTCTGATGAAAGTATAATCTAATAAGGAGCCTGTCAAAATAGATACTTCTCCAAAAGTCCTCTTCTTTAACCTTCTCATTTGGTAGATATGAATAATATGACAGAGAGAAGGGAAATGAGTTGCCAGAAATGACAGGTCAATCTAATAAAAGAAGTGGGAATAAACCCAAGACAGGTAACTCCCAATTGAGACCTTTCCTTATGTTTTTCTAGTCTCCTAGACTGGGTTATAAATTGGTGAGTCCTAAAATAAATTGTGTTGGGCTATATTTGGGCTAAATATTTTTTTTTTATTGGAGTAAGTCTTTAGGCTTGGTAAAGACCAATCCATTTCTAGATGACAGAGAAGTCTCTATTTTTTTTTTTTATCACTTACTCAACATTTGTGCATACCAAGCTACGGCAAAATAAATTAGTTGGTTGACGTCAGAAGATCATGAGTCACTGGTCTTGCCCACAATAAATCTAATTGCTGGCACAGAGTAGATCAAATGCAAAGTGACAGCTGAGATTGGAGCATGCTGGCCTCCCTCCATCCAGGGTTCTTTAGTCCATGCCTGTGCTGGTAGAAAATGTTACATGGTCTTTACAATAATGGTCCAGTGTTTTAAAGTAATTATGATCTCTCAGTGATGCTGGGGGTGAAAAGAAGGCATAAGTGGACAATGTTTGAGAAGATGCCAATGACCGGAAGGTGAAGGCAGCAGATGCATGTTAGTCACAGCTCTGGCCCTGACTCTGTGCACAAATTTGACATGTCATACCCCTCTGTGGGTTCTATCTTTCCTTTCTGAAAATTGAAGGGGCTTGGCCTAGGAATTTATAGGGTTCCTTTGGCCTCTAGGATCCATTGAGTCCGAGAAGGTATCGTTTCCTTCTTTCTGTAACACAGTTCTGTGGATTTTCAGTTGAGCAACAGCTCAGGAACTTCTCAGTTAACAGTTTTGACATCATCAGGTGAAGGTCATTTGGGGACAGAAAAGTGTCCCCATCCTAGAGTCAAAGTTGGGAGGCTGAGGAAAAGAGAATTGAAAGTTTAAGCATGGTCTGAGCAATTTAGTGACGTAGTGAGACCCTATCTTTAAAAAAAAAAAAGTACACAGAGCAAGAGACTTAACTCAGTGCAAAGGTCCTGCATTCAATCCTCAGCACTGCACAAATAAACAAATATTAATAAATGAAAAAGCAAGCGTGCATAGTCTTAACTCTACATATAAATAATTTTGAACAAGTTCCATCAATTCCCTGACTGCATCTCCAAATTTTGCTTTGCAAAATACAAGTAATCACAGCTATTTCACATTCATTTTCTGCGTCAAAAGAAATTTTGGATGTGACAGAGTGTTGTTATTGGGAAATCACCAGGAGCTAAGTGGATGAGGATGATAATGGGTGTGTCTGTGAGGAGGTGAGGACACTTTCTGGTTTTCCACAAAGATATGAAGATCTATGGGTTCAGGGTCAGCAGACAAGACAAGGGTAAGGAGGGAGATACTTTATCTGACCTGCTATGCTCTGCCCAACCTAAGAATCACATTCTCCTGCCATAATCCTTTCTTTAGTTAGTATCATCAGTCCTTTATCCTCCCAATCCAGTAGAAAGGTATCACCTAACTTATGCCTCATGCTTTTATTCTCCCTACCCCTATGACTACAGACCCAGTGAGGGGTGCTAAACCAAAACCACTGAACAGATTTTACCTTCACTTCTTTAGCCTTCCAGATTGTGAAAAGGAAAGAGTAGAGGAGATCTTCCTGTCCATACGCTTCCCTCTGTTTTGCCCAGGCTCTCCTTGAGACAGGTAAGACTCCTGACTGCTCCATCTCCCTGTGTGGTCCTAGCGCCTTCATGTTTTTCTAGTGGCAAAGCATGATGCTATCTTATTGGAGTGGACTACTGAGTAGAAAACATGGATTTTCTCATGAATTCACAAGCTTATAAAGCTGTGAAGTATGTCAGGCCATTTACCAAGTTCAATACCCTACTGTTTATAGGTACAGAAAATGAGTCTCAGGGAAAAGAAGCAAATGGTAGTATCATCTAGAAAAAGGGACAGAAGGATGTAAAGAATATCTACGTCAAATTCTTTTTTGGACAAATGAAGAAACTGAGGCCCAAAACTAATACTGAAATATATAACCTCTGATTCCAAGTTTGGTTCTCATTTCATGAGACCATATAGAATGTACACAATGTGGAAACTATGAATATGAAACCCAGATTCTAAGATACATAGGTAAAAGAATTGGTAGTTACATTATTGTGAATTTGGGCAAATGGATTTATCTATCCACATTTTAGAATTCCTATTTTACCCTGTCAGAGTCCCACCATGTATTCCTGGGTCGCGATGTGATGAAGTACATGAATCTGTGGTAGAATATAGGATATATGGGTAGATACAGGATATATGTGTACAGGTATGAAATAACTGCTAGACTTATTTTCACTTCACCCCTGAAGCTCAAAGGTATATTGTAAAAGTCGACTTTCTATTATGGAATGCAGCTTATCTGTGATGGTCCAAAGTTAGGCTCCAGCAGATGAAGGTTCAGCCTGGAAACAGAAGGATCTGTGCATTCTTGGAACCAGACTGAGGCAGAAGCTGGCTTTCAGGAGAGACCAGTGATGAGCTTACACATGTTTAACAAGCAACTATCAGGCAGGAAGCCCTCATTGGTTGTTTGTCAATATCCTGGGTAAAATACTCCCACCGTGACCAGCTGCAAGCTGCCAAGGTAACACTACTGACTCACCAATTTGGAAGAGATGTACTGCACCACACCACCATATAATATTTCTAGTACAGCTATAAGAAAGTTAAATAACATCAAGAGTGTATTTGATAATAAAACACCAAATAAGTAATAAGTGCTATTATCATCATTTTTCAAACAATTTATTATATGCCTCTATGATTTAAATTTAATAATGCTTTCCTAACAGTTGACAAAATTTCTGAAGTTTAACAATAAGCTTTTATGAACTGGTGCAAGCCAGCTCCTGGCATATCCTCCAGCTAGATAGACCTGAGTTTGAATCCTGGCCTATTGCTCTGTTGGCTGTGTAACACTGGACAAGGCTTTGAACTTCTTTGACCCTTAGTGTTTTCAGCTGTTGAAGGTGATAACAATGATAGCAACCTCAAGGGCTTATTGGTGAAATTAAAAGAGATGGTGCATCATATAGTAATAAACTCTCAGTAAATTACTATTGGTATATTTTCAAGCTGAATTCATTTACTTGGTAAACATTTTGCAAGAAATGCATTTTACAGGTGCTTCCTACTGTACAAAATACTTCAAACATTACTTTTACCCCTCCCTCAAAGAGGTCATGGTCTATGAATGGAATATAAGACAAACACAACGGAAGTAGAGTCCAGAAAAAGACTATGATCAGCTCATGGGAAACACCGAGTTTGTGGAGGGTGGAGAAGGGAGGAAGGAAAGATTCATGGAGATGATTGCACTGAATCATGTATTTCATAATAGACTTGGAAGGGCAGAGATAGCCAGAAAAAGGTGTCCCAAGAAGAGAGAATGAAACCGATGACAAAGGAACGTGGAAGACAGGAGGATATGAAATTCGTCGAACCGAGAATATAAAAAAGGTGCCACAGAGATTGTTGGCAAGGCAGCGGCTTCTGGGTGGTGGGAAAAGTCTTGAATGTTGAAAAGTTTGATTTCTGTTCAGTCAGGTAAAATCAACCCTGGAAACATGTTTGCCTTTGATAAGTGATACACATCAGATTTTTGGTTAATGAAGATTTTAAATTCTTGACTTTTGAATGAATTTTGATAACACTTATTCTTTTATTCCTTTAACAGGAGTAATTAAGAGTTAACTAGGAGCTAAAATGCATTTTTAAACTACTTTGATACCCCTCCCCTCCCAGGAGAGAGGAGTCTTGTTCAGGAAAGAAGGCGGCATATTAATTCCCAGTTGAAAACAAAGTCATTGTTTAAAGGCTTTGATAAATATTAGGAAGGTAAAAGTCTCTGGCAGTATTTCATGAGTTTTGAATTGTCTGCTGTGTCCCTCTTGCATTATGCTTCACACACAAAAAAGTCATATGACCTACATCTTTATCCGCTCCAGTCTGAAGCTTCTATATATAGGCTTCGGTTATGAATGTTTTTTCCTATGAAAAGGTCAGACCTTGCACATGTACCATCAATGCAGGGCCCTGCTTATTAAAAAGCAGGCAGGCAAGTATGCAAAAGTCATCAAACTAGTACTGATGTTGTGGGAGGAAACTTGACAGTTTTCTGAAAGAAAAATGGCCTCTAAACTTTCTCAGAGAGATGGGGAAACCTCTATCTTGTGATTACAGAGCATTTTCTTTCTGGCTGAAGCAACCTGTCGCTGTCAGCCCACGTTTACAGAACCAGACTGAGGTCCTCCCACTCTGAGCTCTCTCTTTGCTTGTGGGTGCACAAAGCTGCCCCGATCAGAGAGACACTTAAGCTAACCCCTCCTCCTCCTCACCTCGAACCTCCATGGAACATCTGGGGGTGGGGCTGGGGAAGGTACCTTGGTCAGATAGATGCAAACCCAAATTGGGGTTTCCGGTGGTACGCAGCAAGCAGCAGCCACCCCTCGGCCACCACTGCAACACCAGAGAGAGCTGAACTCTTACTTTTCAGCCAAAAGTTCACAGGTTCAAACCTTCCTCTGGTTAGCAATGGCTTCCTCTGGCTAACCCTTGAATCTGATGGCTCTGCAAAGACTAAACTGCTTCAGAGAAGTAGCCTGTCAGTTCAGTCTGGGCCTCTTTCTCAACAAGGCCACCCTCTTTCCCAGGATGAAATAATTCCCTTTCTTTAACAGATGAGAAGTTGAAGTCCAGAAAGAAGAAAGGGCCTGCCCACATTCACTTGCTAGGAGATGAGCAGGGTTCATGTCAAAGTCACCTCCCTCCAAATCAGCCTCCTGTTGATTAGACCAGAGACTCTTATCATGGGGCCAAGAGTCGACACTGAAGTTTTCACATAGAAAACAGTAGATGACATGGTTGGGATCCTCAGTTAGTTAATACCAACCTGTTAAATCAACCCTCACACGGGTCATTAAGAAATGGGGGTCTCTAGGTTATTGTGAGTAAAATAATAGGTTTGAAGCTCAGAAGAACTTCATTCTGATTTTAGATTTGGTGCCATCATTCACTTCTTCATTCATTCACTCATTTACGCACTCAATAAATTTTTGCTGAAAAGGTGCCAGACTTTATTCTAGGCATCAGGACCCAATGTTGTAAACAGAAACAGTCCTGATTTCACAGAACTTAGCTAAATCGGTGGCCTCCTATGTGTACACTGAAGATTATATGCAATTATGTATGTAGCAATTATATATAGCTTACCTTTTATTCTCAGTATGAGTCCCTCAGAGACAGGAACCACATCTAATCCATTTATGCATCTCCTTGCCTGGTACCAAGAATATATGGATTGCAGGACTGATCCGTGAGATCTCCTAGTTATTTACTTTTTTAAATTAAGGATGTTTAATTAATAGTAATTAGTAGACTTAGGTTAATTTTCCTATTTCTTTACTAACGAAATTATTACTGAAACCCTGTTCTTTGGGTGAGCTGATGCTCACACATATATAGCAACTCCTTCCTAGCTTCCATCTCCACGCATCAAGTACCACCCACCTGGGAGGGCTTCCTTCCCCTAATCAAGTTTTGCAGGTCCCTGCTCAGGTGTTTGTCTGTTCTTCACGCACAGAGCTACCCAGATTCAGCCTTTTCTGATCCTTACAAAGTTCCCTTGCTGACAGCTAGAAATGTTTGGAGGCCTCTCGAGATTTCACAATATGGTGATACCAAAAAATAAAAAAAATAAAAAAAAAAAGATATATTTGGCTTAAACAAAGTCTGAGCACTTGTAGCTAAATAATAAAGAAATGAGAGACAAATACTCATTCTAACAGTAGGAGCTCTCTAAGGACGATGGGCTGCTTCATCAAATAAAAAAATTTTCCATGACTGAAGAAATTCCCCAGGAACTCGGTTACCACCCCAACAATGAGGCAAAGCAAGGAGTCAAGTTTGGAGGCAGAGAAGGTCCCTCACAAGGTTCCCTTCCACCCAGTCTTCTGTGACTGCCATTCCTTACCATTTTGAGTATGCATGATGCACCAAATCCATAAAATTGCATCTCACCTTTTCCCAGATGAAGGATCCAACTTGAAAACTTAACTTGACCTTCATCTGTATCCGTTCTCAGATTGCAGTAATGGTGTCAGTCCAAGAGGCATGGCTCTTTTCTAACTTAACTCTCTTACAGTTCCATTTTGTTATTCTATTCCCTGCTCTAAAACCTTTCAGTATTCCCCACCAGCTCCAGGATGGAGCCTCTTCACTTTAACTTGGCACTCAAGACCTTCACCATCAGGCTTTAAGACATCTTTTCAATCTCATCTTGAACTACTTTTTATCCCTATCCTGGCTCTCTAGTCTCTGGCCTCTGGAACACTTATCTTTTCCACTTCTATGATCTTCTCTACATTGCTTCTGAACCAATCATAATTCTAGCATCTATTTCCTTATTCCTTGAAGTATTTCTTTATCTGATTATGCTCCTTGAAAGTCTGAATTTTGTCTTCTCCCTCATGCACCCAGCACTCGGGTTATGTTTATTGGCTAGAAATAAGTTGCACTAGAAAACTTCTTTCCCTGCAGGGAAGCGAAAGAGCATGTTGATTAAGAGCAGATTTGGCAACCAGTCTACCTTGGCTAGTTATTAATGTGCTAACCTTGATCAAATTACATGTCCCTGGTGTTCAGCTTCCCCATCTATAGAATGGGAATAATGATAGTCTCTACCTTGTGCTATGAGTTTTACGTGAGTTAATTTTTACAAAGTGCTTACTGCTGGGTTGGGTGTACAGCTATCTGTTTAAGTGATGCCTACTCATTTATCTTTTTCCTCCTCCATGAATATAAATTCTATTTTCCACATATAAAGCACTTTAGAGTCTATGAAGGTCTCTCACGATAGTTTTCACATTTAATCATCACAGTAATATGCAAGGTAGGTGTTTGCCATCCCATGAGAGTTTTGGTGATATGGGTGACATGAGAGGGAGGAAGGGTGGCAGGAGACCCGAGATTCTGGTTTTCTGTCTCAAGTACAACCAGGTACAACAACTCATTCTCAACCTGGACCAGTGGGACAGCTGGGGCACCATCCTGCACGTCTCCAGGTAGGTCTCTTCTCTACCTGAAAAATCCTCCTAGATCCAGCCCAACCCAAAGCCTGGCTGTTGTCCCTGCTGAGCCCAAGCCTGGGTTTCCTCTCAGGGCTCTTAGTGAGGCAGGACTCACTGGTTCATGCGCTCCCTGGAGGCTTTGCGGTTTCATGTCACCTCTGCTGCTGCGATTGTTCTGTTAACTTTGCTCCATCTCTGTAGGCAAACTTTTCTCACTGTAGATCATCAGATAACAACAGAGCAGAACATTTTGGGAGCTGATTAGGTCCAATTCCCCCAAAACATTTTGTGTAGGAATACAACTGAGTTGCAGAGGCCCTAGTAGTCTCTTTGCTCCTGTGGGCAGGGCCTGGTTCTGGCAGCGAGTAAATATTGATGAGACACTTGCTGTCTAGAAGCACAGAGTCGAGTAGACTCATTCCTTATTATCTCAAATATCTAATACACCGAAGGTGCTGCATTAAGTGCTTCATGAATAAATCAACAGATGAATGAATATTACCCAGCTAGTCACTGGCTGAACTGGTTCAAACCCCAAGCTCTAGCTTACCATGTTGGGGCTCACTGCTGCCCACACATTCTACCTCCCCCATTCAGACCTGTAGCAAGATTTGAGAGACAGATTAAGGTTAGAAAAACTGCCTTCCTCAGAGTTAGGTGTTAGAAGCAGCTAATAAACAAGATTCCATCTTCATCATGTTTATTCACAAGTGGATTCCCAGTTGTCTTGTTGAAGAGCTTCCTCTGTGCCTCTCCTGAGGTGACAGAAACTATGCAGAGTGTCCCCAAAGACCAGCATTGACAGATTCAGGAACTGCTTCTTGGAATGCTGATGCTGTCTAAAATGTCTAAAATGTCCTTGCTGTACAAAAAGAAACCAGCACATTACACATATAGATGCCTACTGGGTGTATTAATATGCTTCTAACATTTCCTGATTTTAGTTTATTTCATGGAGTGCCCAAGGCAGAAGATGTCTTGGCGATAATTGGTCACAATATGTCCTTTATAGGATAGATAGAGAACTGGGAGTCAGAGTGGGAAGGTGTGTTGCTCATGGTCACACAGCATGTCAGTAGCTCAGACTGACCTGGGATCCAGGTTTCTTGGAGAATAGTGAGGAGTTTCTTTCTGAGCTCGGTACTGCTGGATTCAGCATTAAGCCAGCTGACTGATCAAGCATAAGTACGTGCTTCTCTCTTGCACTGCTAGGTAAGTGTTTTGTCCTTTACAGGCATTCCTTTTCTGCCTAACACTGTAGACACTGCACAGTATGGAGACAGCTTTCATATTTACCATGAGCCTCTTTTTCGCAAGCCAGTAAGCCTCATTTGGCTCAACGGGGCAAAAGGTTCATGGTCTCAAAAAAGTGACAGTAGAATTTGAACCCCTATCTTACCATTAGGCTATGTCGTTCCTCTTCCCTGTGTAACCCACCCAATAACAGGACCAAGTGAATGGAACACGATGGGACATACCGGTGAATAAAAGACTGACAAGCAGCCATCAGTCAGTCGCTCTTGGGAGAGAGTTTACAAAATAAATTCTTGAACCCAGGCTGAACTGCATTAACTCTCTCACCTGTGGTCTCCCTTAATTTGACATTTGTCATAGGAGTTTGGGGAAAACAAAATGCTAAGAGCACTGAGCCTGCTTGTAATCTGTCAATTTGTCTGATGGCTGAGAAATCATATCCAGTTTGTATGAATCAAAACAAAAAAAAGCCCAAACAAATGAATTTAAGTGACCCAAATACCATCATCCAGAGATTACCAGCAGTTAACAGTTAGACGAGCACTCATCTTGTTTTAGTGTTCTTTCTTTCAAAACTCACTTCGATTTTAACAAATCTATTCTAAACAAACTGCTTGGTAATCTGTTTTTGTTACTCAATAAATCACAAATATCTAATCAGGTCCAAGTGGACCGAGAGGGAAAATGAAGATCGTATGTTGACAACAGCTGATCTGCGGATTAGCACAGAGAGGCTGAGATGCCCAAACGCTACTTTTGCCTGATGGCTTCTGAGAGTGGACATAGCCACCTCACCATGCTCTCCCGAGCTTTTCTGTTTCTAAAATGAGCACGGTGGTAACTGCTTTGCGATCATCAATAATTATCACAGAAACAGCAGCTCTATGTTCATCTCTATCAGACAGACCCAGGCGCGCACGCTCAAACTGCTACACGCCCAGCACCGCGCTTGGGAGGTGCGGAGGGCGACATCAGACTGCTCAGAGCTCCTTTTGCAGTGGCCCTGAAAGAGAAGCAGCACTGATTTCATGGCTATAGAGAAGACACGGAGGACCCCCGAGATTATCCAGTCTGCCTCCTTTGTTGGCTTTTAAAATGAATTCTTTGACATAAACAACAACAACAAATGAACCACTGCTCAATGGGGCGTTCGTGTGGTTGAAGATCAGTAGGGTTATTTTATTCACTTGCGGCAGAGCGGGGACCGGCACACATTTTTGGCCTCTCAGAGGACTCCGCTCCTTTCTGTCCCAGAGGTGGGAAAGTTAGAGTGACCTGAGCTCGTCCCATAGGAGCACACATAAAGGAGCACGCCAAGTCCTCCTCTGCCTCCCCTCTAGCGCATGAGCGCTGATGGTGCTTTCTGCGGCCTCTGCGGATGGGCTGCCTGCCTGTCACGTCTGTGAATGAGGTTTAATTTGATTAACGTGAGCCACCCGTCAGGACGACCTCCCTGCTCAGCCAGGCAAAGCCTGCTGGGCATGGCTGACTGGAGGGCCAGAGAGAGGTTGTGATTCATTTCAGCCCCAGGCGCCCACCTGGCGGGCCCTGGTGTAAGTGCTGTGGGAGCAGGGAAAGTGAGAGGTTGCCGGCGCCCTGCCTGTGAGCTGGGCCTTGGGAGTAATAGTGAGAAGAGGGGTGAGAGTAGCAGCTGCTGAGGGCGATATTTATATAATGACTCTCTGGGTTTAAGGCAGGAAGTGAAACTAAGGTTGCACTGAGACACTTTCCTTCTCCCACACGGCTGCCCGGGGCAGCTCCAGAGGGGAGCCGGGGCAGGGCGCGGCAGGTCACACCTTGTGGTGGGCAGAGGCGCCAGGCTTCGGCTCTCCAGTGGGTGACACAGCCGAGGTTCCACTGCCCCGGAGGCTCCCCGTTCTCCCTCTTCTCACTACGGCAGCTGCTTCCTCCCACCCAGATCCCGCTTCTGGTAGGGAGAGCGCCACTGCTCTCCACGGCTTCGCAGGCAGGAAGGCTGGGAGGGCACACGGGGCTGATACTTGCGCCATGCAGAGTCGATCGTGCGTGAGGCTCTTTATTACTTTTCAATGGGCTGTTCTAACACCATCACTGCAGTCTCCATGGATGGCTGTCCCTTGGCTTCTACCTGCCCCAGGCAAACTTTCTGCCTCACGTCCCTTTGGTCCTCTCAAACACGAATGCCTTTTCACTTGCCTCATGCTGCTGGCTAATGGCCCCTTTGGTGTCCACCTGCCCTCGTGAGAAAACCCAGGTATAATAATTTAGATGGTGTCCGACAATACACTCCAGATGCTCATTAACAGAAGGAAATACAGTCCCAAGGAGAGAATCAGGCATGTCCAGGCACCAGCCAGAGAACAACTTGGAGATGGAATCTAGCAGTAGATCTTGTGTGCGTCTTTTTTCCCCTGCATAAGAGCTTCAAAAAGAGATAGTCCCGATCTTAACACCAGCACTACGAATTACACGAAGCAGTCTCTCACCTTTTTAGTTTCACTCCACATTTAATTAATGGGTATTTCTTCAAGTTATTTGACTAATAGAAAATCAATACAAATAATTTCCCATCATCTCCTTTGAACTCTTACCCCTATATAAGTCACCAGGAAACTTGCTGAATTCCACAGTTTAGTGTGCTTAATCAGGGATATTTTCCCCACAGTAAATGTGAAGGGAAGCTTCGCAGTGCTTCAAAGGAAAAAGAGGTCTGTTATCAGGTGTCCTTGTCCATTAAGGAACTTGCCATCAAGACCTGTGAATGCAATCAGATTTTAGAACCAGAAAATGACAAAGTTGAAAGAGACATCATAGATAATTTCATCCAACCCCTTCAAGTTTCTGATGGGGATACTGAGTCTCCAAAGCAAATGATACGCTCAGATTTATCCAACAAGTTAGCAGAGAATTTGGGGGTGATTGTTCAAATTGTTTGCCTCTCAAGTCAGGATACTATGCCATGTCCTCCTCCCCAACTACATATAATGGGTGAACTAAGTAATTAAATCATCTGAACCGAGTGGTTTTTACTCCAGAATGCTAGAGTAAGTCATGAGTAAACTTGTAGAACCCTTGTCTAGAAGGCATAGCCTGTCATTTTAAATGATTGCTGAACCAAAGGGAATGTTACACTAGCAATGGAATTCTACCCATATGAAGGGCTACCTGGAAATGATAAGCTGCTAAATCTTACTTCCACCTATGAACTTCATAAGAGAGAGTGTTATTATGGAACAAGCATAACTCATTACAAGAAAAAAAATTGAGAGAGATTTTAACCAATGTTCTTTACAAAAGTAGGATTAGGGTCGAAGCACTGAAACACAAAGATTTCCTTGTTCAAAAATTCAAGGTATCTGTGATTAGATTTTGACACAAAAAGGCTGAAGAACCGGTTGTCATGATACTATGCCATCTTTGTAAAGGATCACAGAAACAGTATAGAAATATATATACATATATATATATATATATATATATATATACGTATAAATATACATATACATACCTCCTTAACTAGAGGATGTTAACAAAAAGTTCTCCTGAAATCATAAGCCCTGATCTTACTGATCCTGACTTGAGTCTTTACATTTTCATGAAGGATGTGGGGAAAAAGTACAAAGTCATGAAATACCCACTTTCGTAAATGTCACTGAAAACTTATAGTCATCATACAGCCTTATTTTCAGGCCACATTAATAGTCTCCTGTGAGACATAAAGGGGGAGTCTGCCACCTCCTTTGGGTACAAGGAATGCAAGACCCAAGGAGCAGCTAACAGCACTGGACCCTAAATCTACTCTTTCCATGATACAATGTGAATAAATAGTAATTGCTTAAACTCCACATCTTTTTAGAAGTAACAAAGCATCTGGACAATTCCACCACATCAGGAGGAAGGCAGCTAATTGTTTTCAGGAACCTAAAGTAAATGACCAGGGGCTATTTTAAAAGCTATACATAATGACCCTGTTGAATTATGACAAAGACTCTGTAAAGAGAGCATATTTTCTTTCTTTCTGCATATTAGGAAACTGAAAAAGGTTCAGTAACTTGTCTATGGTCACAAAGCTAGAAATCAATGAATCTAGGACTTGAGTTCTAGTCAATTTAGGTTCAAAGCCTGCATTCCAGGTCAGGTATTTCTACTGTCTCAATGCTACAGCTGAAGAAATAGATTTACAGATGTTAATAAACCTTGATTTTAGAGCTAATAAGCCAGAGAGAGCAAAATTCAAATAAGAGTAGCCTGACTTGAAATCTCAGTAACATGAAAGATCTCAGAAGAAGGGGAACAAAACAGCAACAATTCAACTTCAGTTTGGGCAAATGTAAAGCAGTTTTCTTAGATAAAATGTCCTCCAGTCTCTATAAAATGATGGATCTTAATATATTACAATTAATAAGTGAATTTATTTCATCTCTCTTCCAAAAACAGGTATTAGATACTGTCTCTGTACTAGGTACTACTCAAGTCTCATCCTTTTATTTTTATCTGGCCTTACATTTTTTAAGTATTGCTGTGTCTATTATACAAGGGGAAATTAAATGAGTGACTTGTGCAACATCACCCTTGTGGTTATCATACTGCCTACTTTTCAGGCTACACTAATGGTCTCACCAGCAATGACACCTAAGGCGCCTGGTGAGACCTAATGACAAGGCAGATACTGCGATCAGCTCTGACACATCTGAGCTCCAGGGACTGCTTAGGACTAGGGCGCTCACAAGACTATTGGGCTGCATCAGAAATTATATCAGACCCTGATAGCAAAAGTGTGATCCTCATTCACATGTAAGCAATGTGAGGACTCAGAGAAAACTCTGGCCATTCTATGCCCAGACCTTCCTTCAAGAAAAATTTAGTAGAGACAGGGAGACAGGAGGACAGAGAACTATTCAAATCACAAATAGAATGGATGCCTATGGGCATAAAGATAGATTTAGCAAAATTAGATTTCCCCTGTCAAAAGCGAGCAGGCCGAGAGGTGATAGGACCGTGTTTATAGTATGGAACTCTGTACTTAATCAGCAGAATCTCAGAAAAAAAAATAGAACTGTCCTATCCTTCTTTTACCCCAGTTTGCAAGGGTTAATTTGAGAGCAAATAGAAGGAAATACTAGTTTGCATAGCAGATAGCAAATCTAGCGAGCTAAAGACACAGTAAATGGCTGATAGTGCAGATGTACAAATGGGCTCAAAAAGGGATTATTTAAATACCAGATCTTGTTAATTTCAGATAGACTTATTAAAGATACATGAGACCTTGAAGCTCACCCAGGCTAACCTTCCACTTCACAAGCACCTGCAGTTCACTTGATCACCTCCAATGGCAAAGAGTTCACTCTCTTCCAAGACAGAGCAGATATTACAGGGTGGGGACCTCACATTTCTGAACCGTAGTTCAAGATGAATCCACTTTATCAGGTGGAAATTTCCCTGACATTGATGATTAGTCACTAACTTCCCCATCTCCATTCTTCTGGAAGAAGTTTCATCTAGAAACTAAAAAAATTAATTAATTAATTAAAAAAAGATTTCATCTTACTTTTCATTTGCTTCAGCAAAGCTGTTTACCAGTAAGCCAATAAGCATTAATACTTAGAAGTCAATCAACAAACACAACAATTAGAAATTTAGTTTTGGAACTTGAAACTGACCTATGGTATAAGAAGACCCACTCCATGGATATGTTTAGGGCCAGTGACCTTGGTCTTGTCCCTGCACAAATGGAATTTACATGAGAAAAGAACGTTTGTTTTTTTTTTTTTTTTTTAGATCTGTAGATCTCTTATAAGAATGGTAAAACCTGGGAGGAACCCCAAATATCTGTAAAGAAGCAGCTTAAACAGTCAAGGGACAGTGCCGGAAGGCACATCAATATCAAGATTCCCAAGGTCTCTTAGCTGATTAATACCACACCTCAGCCTGAAACAGCTCTCTCAAATTTCAGGATCCTGACTTCTGATACACTAATGTTCTAAAAAGTTACTCCATGCTGGGCACTGTGGTAAACCCTTCAATACATATTAACCCCTGTCTATTATAAACTCTGAGGGGACAGGGGAGGGAATTCAGCTGTCTTGTTCAGTTTTATTTTATTCCCATTTTAAAGATGAAGAAACTGAGGCCTGTTGAGATAAATGAATTTGACCAAAGGGGAAATGACTTGGAAACAGTTCAGCTGCCCCATAAATGTAAGTTTTCAGATGTCAAGGTTAGCACTGTTCTCAAAAGAACATAGAAAACTCTCAGTTTAACTACCTTCAGAGCCTAAAATAATATCAAATTTAAATCTTTCAAAAATACAAACTAAAATCTATGGCACAAATTTTGACAGTCAGTCCTTTCTTTTTTAACAATTCAAAACCTTCAGAAAGAATTAGTGACTGTAAAGTGTCTGCCCAAAGAAGGAATATTGAAGAGATTTAAGAGGATTCCACTCAACAAATAACAGCAGCAACAAAGACACCTTAAAAATTTCAGGAGACTTGTGGAAGTCTTTCTCCTGGAAGACGTATTTCCCCTCCTAACTTCCTGTGGCCCTGGAAGCATAGCTTGCACGTGGGTAAAGGAAAAGACTGAAGCTGATATACAGAGAAGAGCAACTCAACAGGGAGCGTCAGGCTGTTTGTGGGGTTCAGGGGCTCTTCACAACTCGACATCTACTCTCTGCCCCTCTCCTCCATTTCGATTTTGCCCAGAGGTAGAGCACACCACCAGCCTTTAAGTTAGGAGACACAGTTGTCAGCCAAGTCCTGACCCTAACTGGACAAGCCCTTTGTGACCTCTATGTCTCTTGGTGTAGAGATTCCAAAAATGACACCCAGGAGCCCTTTGCTCTCTGACACAGTCTCCTATTCCCTCCCATTCATATTCCCTGTTCTCTCGCACCGAGCCCCAAGAAGTATGGGTGCTGGTGGAGCAGCGCAGCTTCGGGGACTCCCCACGGTTGCCTCTGTAGCGTCTGTCCATGCAGCTGCACACCACAGCTGCCTGCCCTGCACTACCAACCACTCCGATTTACCTATGCAGATGGAGCGATGAATACACAAGGTCTGCTAACCAGCAAAGGCCCTCAGTCCTCATGTCCTTGTTAGCCAAGGGACGATGAGAGACCGAGACAGGGCTTCCTCTCCAATCTCCTCCTGCCTTACTGACTCACCCCTGCTTTCCAACTATACAACTGAGTTTAAATGACAGACAACTGCTAACTATCTTCAGTGGAGTTTTCTATTTTATGGTTCTGTTTGACCTTTGTACTTAGCACACATGCACACACACACACACACACACACACGGATAGACTCATATGAAACTGTGGGATTTCCCAGTTTCTCGAACATATAAGTACTCATACTCAGTCCCCGGTGGTGCTGGAAAGTGTGAGCGAGTGTTACGGCCTACCTGGGCAGCACCGTGGCCTGTGGTCAGTCCCTTCAGGTTTGCCCACTTCAGCCAACCTTCCCACTTTAACTCATGCTGTGACTCCTCCCAGCCCACTCTGGAGCCTGGGGAGAGCCTGGCCTACTCCTGAAGCCACTGCATCTAAACATGTTCTCCCTGAGTCTTCCCTAGTTCTCCCTGTTCCTGCTTCCCTCTTCTGCAATTTCGTGGCCTCTTGTGCACAGTTCATACTTCCCAAAGGCACATTTCACAGTGTGCTGGGTCTGGATTGTTTGGGACAGGGTCATCTTTTTCCAAGTGAACTGTGAACTTTCTGGGGTCAAGAACTGTGTGTTGTCTTTCCTGATAATCTTCAGTGGCCTGGCTCAAAGCAAGAACTCAGTGACTTCTGAGGCTCACTGATATGTCAGGCCCTTTTCTTTCCTGTGACTTCTATCTGGGGAAGATATGTAGAGCTATGAAGGGTTAAATAGGTGCTTTGTGATTCATTGGGTCCCACCCTAAGAAGCTGCTTCCAGCTTCTGTTGACTTCTCCAGTTACCAAGCATAAAACAAACACCTCCATCTCCCCAGGACCTGCTTTCTAGGTCCCCTGGGTTGTACTCCCTGGCTGAGCTCTTTCTTTCCAATCCACAGTTCTTTGAATGTACTTGTTTGCATTTCTCTCAAGATAAGCCTCCATCAGTTTAATTCGGGTTACCTTTATTTTAAGATAAGATGCCAGGGCTCCTCCATCTCCTGTCCCAACAAGCAGTTCTTCATCTATTCCTTTATTAATACATCAAATAACTAACTGGTAGCCAAGATACTGAGGAATACGAACTTGAAAGTGATCCTTTTTCCTAACTGCAAGGTGATCCCGGTTCAGCAGGAAAGGTAAGACATGCAAGGAAAGTGTTACAATGCCAAATGAGTGGGAATAAATGCTCTACAATAGCAAACCCTAGGATCACACTCTGGGAATGTGGGGTCACTCCTCTGGTGGAGGAGTGTGAAGGTAGGATCAGGAAAGATGTCACAGCAGAGGCATCATTCAAAGGCTGCCTGAATGCATTAATCTGGACTTGTACCTGTTGGGCTGAGAGTTGAGCAGAAGCAGAAAAAGAAGAAGAAGGAAAAAAACCAAAGAACAACAACAACAACAAAAAAAAAAACAGGAAAAGGCTGGAGGTGGAAAAGTACAAGACCAGGAAGAGTGAGTCGTTCACCCAGACTGCGGTGTGATATGCTCAGAGGAGATCGTGGAAGAAAACAGCTGAACAGGAAGGTCAGGATCCAGCAGGGATGTCCAGAGCTGGAGGAGACAGGAGCGGGGAGACCAGTTGGGAGGCTTTTGCAATCTCCAAAATGAGAACTGAGAGGGTGGCGGCAGTGAAAATGGAGGGAAGCAATGGGTGTGAGAAACGTTTTGACATGGATGCCTAAATTCTTCCAAATCTCCTTGACTAATTTGCAATAACTCATACACCTATTTTCCTTGCAGATGTCACACCGCCTCACCCTGCCCCGACTCCCGTATTGCTTTATCTTCCAGGTGCATGACTTTCTGCCCAATTACTTGTCTTCAACCCATCAGAACAGGTCAGCCATGCAGCTCAAAAGTCTCCCGGTCACACTTGGCCTCAGCTGCTCCAGGGCAGTGTCTCTGTCATCAGTGCTCTGGGTCTGAGTCCCCAGAGAACAGTAGCTCTAAGTCTCCCGGACTCTCCCCTGCAGGCTTGCTTAGAAGGTGAAAACAAAGGAAGGACTCTGACATAGAACAGTGGAGGGAGGGGAACAGGGTCCTTGCTGGCCTTCCTATGGTGGGCGCCTCCTGGACTCTACCCCACCACGTCTCACTCTTACAGGAAGCCTTGAAAAGGGGAGGCAGATCAGGAGAAAAAGGGGAAACCAACCCAACCCTATAATCATCACGTCTTGGGAGTTGCTGGCTGAGAAAATCAGCACAGGTGAAAGCACTGCTCTGCCTTTCGGTCTCTCGTCTTCTCTGACTCCCTCAAGCATCCACTCCAGTCCTCTCTTTTGATAGATGAGGAAGCAGAAGCCCAGTTCCCATGGGGGAATCAAAGGTCCACAGTCAGAAGAGGAGACAGCACCTAAAGCAAAGCCTTGAGGGTCCTGGTCATTCATTTTTCCATTGCACTTGCTACAGCTGAGTGGACCACAATAGTCCACATTCTTATGCACGACGAGAGGAAAGAATTGCCAAGCATGCGCTTCACAGCAAGTAGTGTGAAGTAGTAAGTAGCTGCGGTTATTGACAATCACAGGACAGTAGAGGGAACAGGAAGGAGAGAAAGGAATCCAGGAAGAGGGACTCTCCAAAAACTCCCTTACAAGTAGGGTCCTCGTGTTTAAAGGGTCACCCTAACTTCAGGTGCTCCCATGAGGGGGCCTTTCACTGGTGTGGCAATGAATGATCTGCCACCTCAGGCATCACCATCACACCAGAGCGGTGCCATGCTCACAGCTGAATGAAGGGAAGGGAGCGGCTCCCTCAGTTTCCCTGTTTCTGACTGCAGCACCCTCCCCTGGCTTTCCCAGCTGAAGAACTCCACACTGGAGACCATGGCTCAGGGTCCAACATCTCCTGACACCAGAATTATTGTTGAATCATTATGTAACTGGAACTAAGGAAGAGTTAGCAGCTGGATCATGCCTTGTTTCTGTGACTCATTGCGTTTAGAACCCTAGACAGCCATTTCCTAAGATCCAGAGCATGCTTATCCTGAAAAGAAGATCTCATTCCTAAATTTAGGTTCTCCCTCCTTTTGAAGGTAATGATATGCAATGCTATAACCACTATCAAATTCCTATCATCTTGTTTTGTAAACCTATAATGTTATTGTATTGGATTTGTTGCTCTTGTTTGTCTCTTTTGCTTTTTGTTTTTCTTTTCTGTGTCTTTTTTTTCTTAAATAAAAAATAAATGCAAATAAAAATAAATTTAGGGTTTTCCACCACCTTTTCTCTTCTGCCTTGGGCATTATTTCATAAGACAGTCAAAGTAAGGACAATTCCTCCTACTAGCTACTAGCTTAAAATCATGAAAGCTCTAGTAGGTGGCAATTCTCCAATAAGAAACACTCTTATAGTACCTCCCTTTATTTCTCCTTCTCATCAATCCAAGTGGTAAATTAACTTACTATTCTCATATGGACCAGTTTCTAAAAAACAAACTAAGACTTAGAGAGCTCAAGTGTCTTGTGGCATCATGAACCAAGCTAGTTACAGCTCTTAACACCTCTGTAACTGTAGAAACATCTGTGTTAGGGAACTGCAGCTTTGACCTCAAAACTTTTTGGAATGAGCGTTCCACCCTCCCTAGGGTCAGAACTGTCAAATGGCATGGCCTTTTCACCCATGCGTTCTGTAGGTACAGAAGCTCTCCCTGCTTCACCCACTAGCTCACGTTTTGGTCTTCTGTTAATTCATCATGACACAGAAGACAGCTCTGTGTTGGAATCCAAGAAGCTGAGGCACACTCCTGTCTTTCAAATTTTGAAGTTTAGGCCGGTGGCAGGGGAGTATATGGTCTGATAACTCAAATCTACAGCAGACAGCTGAGTCACACAGAAGAGGCAAAGATGCATATCTGGTTGTATAGAGGTAGAAAAAAGAAAAGGGAATGTGCTCCCCAACCCAGAGGGCCCAGGGCGTCCAGGGCAGTCAGCTCAGGTGGAGGAGAGGAAGTGATCTGGGCAGAGTAGGAGGCAGGATGAGGAGAGGACTGTGTTCACACTAGAAGAGTCTGGAGCCTGTGTTTACAGAGCTCTGAGTCTGTATTCCGGCACTTGATCTTTTCCTAGGGTTTGCCAGTCTTAAGTCCTCCCTGATGTGTGGCTTCTGAGAGCCTCAGTTTCCCTCTATAGAAAACGAAAGCCATGAAAGTTGCCTCAAGGGAACTTGTGTGAGGTTGGGCCAAAGGGATTTGATAGTGAAGGCTTTGAGCTCCTCTAGGTTCGAATGTAAAAGGAATGCAAATCACAGTTATTTATAATGGCAGCAAACTGAAGCTCTCAAAAGGCGTTGCTGAGAGGCGCCAAGCACTCCCTCTGGAAATCCTGAAACCTGCTGCCACAAGGCTGTGCCCAGATCCCAGCTGGAAGCAGGCTTATCTCTTCTCAGCTCCTGGCGCTCCTTCCGATCCTGCCAGGATGTTCCTCGTACAACAAACACTAAGCTCCCTGCATAATTCCACCTACAGAGGAAGAAGCTCTGCACCCTCCTGCCCTCCCCACTCAGCCAACCACGCTGAGTCCTAAACTCCCAGGTCACAACAAGGCCTTTTGTTACCATCAGCGTCTCACCAAGCGGCCCTACCGAGATTCTAACCTCAGGGACGGTGACAATCCTGTGTCCCATCAGTCTGCTAACACAACCCTTCAGGCACAGAGCAGCCCCCTCCCTGCAGGAGGCTCGTGCTGGGCACAAAGGACGCAGCCATCCAAGGAGCCAATGCGCAAGCCAGGAGAATGTGGTGCCTGGCCCCAGGAAGTGAGACAGCCTCCTAATGTCAGCAAAATTTCCTCCTCTATCAGAGAAAAGGAAAGACCACTTGGTTTCCATTTTTTTTTATCTTTTCCAAATGCAAATGGAGCCCTTTTTCAAATGCAACCTTTTATAGGACCCCCATATATACAAGAGGAGGTCTTACTGTTGATAACTCCTTCAGAGACATCGGAGGAATTCTGGAATAATGCTTCTCAAACTTTATTATGTGTAGATATAAATGTAGATTCCGATTTAGAGATCTAGGATAAGACCTGAAATCTTGCATTTCTAATAAATTCCTAGTTGGTGTCAATGCCACTGATCTATGGTCCAAATTTTAAGTGCCAGGGGTCTGGAGCTCTATGAATTATAATTTGAAAACCAGTAATCATTAGGATAGGAAAACAATGAGAACTTTCCCACTCCCATCCCTGGAGGTAATGAGTCAAGTCAGGTCCCCTCCCTGCCCCTGCCTGCTACTACAACACACCCAAAAGAGAGACAAAGCAGGAGAGAAAGGCGGGAGGAGAGATGCCAGTGTTCAGGTACTTGATAGGAGAATGTGGTGTCTGGCCCCAGGAAGTGAGACACCACCTTCTCCCTGCCTTCTCCTACCCCACTGATGGAAGTCATTCTCCTCATGTAGCCTCTGTCCCCCAGGTCCACTCTTTTTGTGGACTGAGATGCTCCTGCTGAGGTCAAGAGTATTTTTAGCTCTGCCATGTGGACCCATGCTTAGCCAATCCTCCCTGGACATTAATCTTGGATTCCACAAATGCCAGATCTCCTGATCCAGGAGGCACAGAGGTGACGGGGAAATCTGAGTGCATTGGAAAATGCAGTGCACAGACTTTTGAGGATTTTGTCTGAATGTCGTGTATGCTAAAAACAAAAACAGTAACACCTAATGCTCAGAAAATGTTTCAGCATTCACTGAGTACTTGCTCTGGCATTGCCTCATTCGATCTTGCCAAGAGGCACATAGGAAAGACAAGGCACAAATTCTTAATCATACCTAATGGATGAGTCAGGTAACTTGGTGAGATGACACAGATAGTGAGTAGTTCAATTGGGTCTTTCTTCCTAGGGGCTAAACTCATTGCCCTTTACTATACTCCATGTAACCTCCATCCTTTGCTTCTCCCTGTAGCTTGCTGTTCATTTTTTGATTAAGCATTACAAGGAGCTGTATCTAGAGACCTTCATATTTAAAACATGGGGCCATAATTGTTCTTAAGAAATGACAGACTAGAAGCAAAGAAGAATGAGGTAGCTTGTGTCACTCATGTCCTGGCAAGAAGCAAAGGATGTACTCAAAGAGGGCAAAGGAAGAGAGTTTACCTAGATGGTTTGCAAAGGTATAGGCAAGGTTAAGGAAAAATAAGAGATAATAATGCACCTGAGGCTTACCATAACTTGGAGCTGTTACCTGCCACTGGCCAAAAAGAAGAAGAGTCTGGAACATGCTGGTAACCAGTAGGAAAGTGCTACCCATTAGCAGCTATGAGCTTTCGCAGAGGGAGCAGCCACTACCAACCAGAACCAGCCAAGGGGATCCTAGGGAAAGAAACAGCTGCAACTTTCCACTCTCCCAGCTTCCAACTAATTAGTGCTGGGCTGACCATACCCAGGAGTCAGAGGATGAGAAAACCCACCAATATCCATATAAGTCAGCTCCCCCACAGAGGCTTGGAGAAAAGGACAAGAACAAGATACGAGTGTTAGAGGACACCCAGCCAGAGCACTACCAGTTTAAGAGAAACAAGGAGTTGGAGGAAAGGGAGACAGCAGAGTTCCTGAGGGGCTGGGATTTGTGGGGCCGGAGTATCTCTGTTTTCCCAGAGTACAGACACCCCAGAGCTCAGCTGTCACTCTCTGAGAACTAGCCCAGCCCTGAGGCCCAGAGGCATCTCAAGAAGAACCAAACCAAGAAATCTTAGGGAGCCCCATGAAGCAAGTTGAGCTATCCTGACCCTGACTTCAACCCCATTCCACAATTCTACCCAGTTCGAGGGTGTGACACAACGCCATCTGCTTCATCTCTCTGGATCCTTGTGGCCTTGCCCATGAAATGACAAAAATAATAAAAAGTCTTAATCTCTGCGCTGCCCCTCTCAGGACAGACTGGCCCTTCCCACAGTGGAGTTACTACTCACGGACCAAGTGCTGCAGATTGCCAACGTTCCTTCTCTGTAGAATATAACTCATCGCACCTACGTTTGGGGATGGTTAAGGCTCTAGAACTTTCTCATCAACCTGCTCCCATATAAAAAGAAGGTGGGAAGGAAGTCCCACAGGAGAGACAGAGCTGGGACCACAGAAGTCTGTCCTCAGCCTCATTTCACAGTCTCCTAGCACCCTTCCCACCTGCCCTTGTAAGCAACAGGACCTTCCACAAGGGAATCAAATGAGACAAAGGACAAGGGAGTGTTGTCATTTGTCAACTGTAATTAAAATTAATCTTTCCCCACAAACCACACCCACAGCCTAGAAGCCCCACTGCTAATGACATCTTTAAGCATTAGGTAAAATGCAAGTATTTTGCCAGGACATAAAATATGAATACCTGAGAACACACAAACAGATGTAGGCATTGCAATTGCTAATGGTACGTATCACTGGCTGAGAGCAGGATTCTGGGTACACGGGACACAGGACAGGTAAGTGGCCTTTGTGTACTCCCTGCAAAGGAAATTTTCAGTGGGGATATAATAGCTGGGGAGGAAGCTTAGTCCAAATCCCAAATGAATAGAGGTGGAAGCTCCAACCTGGAGAGGCAAATGGTTTGATGGAGCCACCCTAAGGGTTGGTGTTACTGGTCTCAGCTCTTAAAGCTTTAGCAGCCAGATTTTGGAGATCAGTCTTCAGTAGACATTCTCAAATGTGGGCTCCTCCGTGGAGAGACTGGAATGTGTTTTACTTGTCAGAAGGAGATACCGTGCCACATCACAACTTTTAAACAAGACTTAGAACCTTGGCTCTAGCTTTTGGGCTGTCTAGCCCAGAGCACTGGTTACACTCCAATGACCTCATTCTGTTCAGCTTCTATATATTTCCAATCATTTCAACTGTTCCTTTGCTCTACTGGGTCCAATCATTCCTCTATACATTCACTCAGTAAGTATTCACTGAACTCCTATTATGCTCATTACACTCATTCCTAGGAACCCAGGGATGGAGCACTGCACTCAGAGCTAGCCACGAAGAAAGGGTTGATAAAAGTTGCCACACTTCACTTAAATGAATGCTTGATTGATGATTGATTCAGTTCAGAACCCAGTGCTGAGCATAGCCACTTGCTGCTTCTAGAAGGGATATCTTCAGCACAAATATCCTAAATAGCAGAAAAAAAATGATAGAACTGAGCAAACTCAATTATACATGACACATGCAAAGAGGCCAACCTTGTATATAGAAAGATAACTGCAGTGCAGTGTTGTATCTGTGAGTATGGGAATGGTTAGACTCTCTGGGACCAATGCCCAAGTCCACTGCTTACACTGTGACCTTGTATATAAGCTTCTTAACCTCCCTAGGCCTTATTTTCCTCCTCTGAGTTACAGCAAAAATTACAGCATCTATAGAATTTTTAAAGAATTCGATATGGTAATAATCATTCTCAAGCTCTGAAAACAAAGTCTGGAATGGCAAGTACTTAACAAAAGGTCACTGCCACTATGGGCAAACTGAGGTGAAGGAGAGATATGACTCATCTCATGCCACTCACCTTACTAGAAGCGGATCCAGTGTTAGTACCTAGACGCCCCGAAGTTAAGACAGTGCTGTTTCCATTACATCTACTGCTTTCCATAACATGAATTAGCCCACTGAATATTTAAGCCAACTGGGAAACCTGAGGTTGTGTTACCATGCAGAGCCTTTCGTATTTGGACCACTCTTCAGCTCGCGTAACCCTACTGCTACCAAAGGATCACCTGCCTGGCCGACTTTGAATAAGAAACTGAAAGCTGTGGCTTCTCCCCTAGCCAGTGCTCAAGGCCAATATTGTCTTTTATGGCTCTCGCTCTGAGCATGGCACCCTCGCAGTCCAGCTCTTCACAATAGCATCCCCATCTCACTTTTTTTTCCCTAGGACTGAAAACTACTTTTATAGCCTGATCAAACAGAAGGTTGCAAACTAGTAGAGACTCTGTGAGGGCCCCATGAGAGATGTGGGCCCTGCCACAGGTCAGATTGTTGGGGTGGTAGGTGGCTCATGCTACAAATCAGTAAATGGATACAGGGTATTTGTCTCACCAAACTATGTAGAACAGTCCACAAAAAGCTCACAGCCTAAGCCCTAACCACTTGCTTGGTCCAAAATTAGAGTTCGAGATTCAGAAGTGGGTCTGACTTTCGGAATGAATTGGTCTGATCTTCCTTTCTCTAGCAGTACCAGAGCCTCAGAGTAGAAATCCAAAGAAAAAATGACAGAGGCCAGCAGTCCCGAGTCTAGACTCAGGAACCGAACTGGCTGGGATCAAATCTTGGTCCTACCAATTAAGGTGAGGCATTGACCACGTGACTCAACAACTCTGCCTCACTTTCCTCATCTGTAAAAGAGGGTAACGTACTTGTCTTATAAGACTGTTGTAAGAACCGAGTAAGGTAAACAGTATTTAAAACATACCTGGCATGTAGCAAGCCCTGGCATGTAAGGAGCACTACTTAGCTAAAAAAGATGGGAGCTGAGTCTCTGTTACACTCTCACCCTGGCATTCACAGGGGGGATTATGGTCTCTAGAGCCCCCTTCTTTCATTATTGTGGTGATGGCACTCCTCCTGGGAAAGGTAAGCCTGGGGACATCACTCAGTCCTGATGCACTGTTCAAGCTGCCCTCTGGAAGTATCACTCTCCAGAGGCTAAACTCTTCTAGCTAAGTCAAGAGCTTTGGCTTTGGCTGAGGTCATCACTGGAGGCTCCTTGTGGTTCTAGGACAGAGCCTCTTAGATGCACGTCTGGCACCCCTGCACCAAGCAGTCCCTGGACACCCATGACACCTTCTCTCTTTGCCTCTCTAAACCATCTTGTGTTTGATCTTCTGAGGGCGGCTGATGACTCAGAGTAGCCTCCCTTTCGTTCCTCCCAGGTATTTTCTCCTTCAGACCCTGATTCCATTAAGAGAAATCTATGATTCATTTAGTTCTGCTTTTTTGAGGTCTTGGGAATAGGGAGACAAGGATGTCTGAGAACAGTTACAAATTGGATGGGCACGAAGGCTTCCAATTCAGAGGGTGCACTGCTCACTGCTCACAAGGAAAGAGTGGCAGCCGCCTCATGACATAAGGCTTGAGTGACAGGAAAGCTCTCAGGACACCAGAAAAGAGACGGTCTTTTTATGCTTTACTCCTTTCTGGCTGAGCCATTGGTGCTGGGTTGCTACCCAGTCCTTCCTTCCCATGCGTGCCCCTGGCTGAAGCTAACCTCTCACCTAGGGTATGTTTCAGCTTTAGAGCTCACCCCTTCAATTCGGCCTCCCTGAAGAGGCAGCTATGTTCCTGTTCCAAGATCCAGCTTCTGGTTACACTGCTGTCAAACGCTCCTTGGCTATCTCTGGGACCCTGGGCAAAATCAAGCTCCTCACTGCAATCCCATTTGAGCAAGATGATGCCCTGTTTTCCACGGCAGTTTGTGTCTTTTTATTTTCCTCTAAGGTTATCCACCTCCGTACCTCCACAGAAATCATCAACTGTAGTCATTTGCTTTCTGGGTGTCATTGGGAGAGTTAGTGAATCTCAGAGAGCTTTACTTTCTTCATCTATAAAATGATACAATCTAAGACAGGAGGATTTTCATAAGGAGGAACTAAGAGACTATACAAGGGCATAGCACACTATTCTGAACATACAAACACTCGATAAAAATTAGCTTCAATCATAATCATCAAAATAGCCCTGATGTTGGTAATCATTCTATCTCACATAATCTCTTGCATCAAGCCTTCTCTGACCTCGGTCTGAGCTCTAGTCCTTCTTTGAAATCTCCCTGTAACTTTGGCTCTCCTGTGTTCTCCGGGGTATTACAGTGACTTGCCCACTTAAACTGTCTCCCTCACTGGAAGCAATGACTGTGACTGATTCACCTCTGGATCCTTTGATTATCTAAAGAACAATGGGTCCTGCTATTTAACAGCTGTAATCTGAAGCTAGAGTGAATATTTAATAATTTTAAAATGCATTGCAGTAAACATTGCCATGAACCTCCCCCCCCGCAAAACACACACAGTATTCCTCCTCCCTTTGACACATTTATCCCACCACTATGGCCACTTTCTGAAGCCAATATGAAAGTCACCTTTACTGAGTGTCTTTGTCTGGTGTGATTGAAAAGACACAGCGAACACTGCTGCAGGGTGCCATCCAATGGAAAGGCAGGTGCTAGAAACATTACGGTGTGTCCTTATCCACCTTATTCCCCAGATCTGGGGCCATGGGACTTCGGCCTCTTCCCCAACATCCTAATGACCATGTAACATAAGTAGTTTGAATCAATTCAGGACACTGAGGCAGCCAGGATGGTGCAACTAAAGACTCCCACGAAAGAGGACTTCAGAAAAGCTCCATCCAGTGCCAAGAGTGATGGGATATGGGCATTTGAAGTGAGGCACAGTATTCCAGTGGGATTAATGGAGATGTGCCTTTTACCGTAACACATTTTTATATTTTGATCATACTAGGTTGTAGCTGCTCAGTAAAATGTTGTTTCATTTGAATGCTCCTCTGAACCCCGGAGGCAAGGCGGAGGGTGTCCCTGAACTACTGTGGAAGTAGGATAAAGCAGGTCACTCTGTGGACATATCGTTCAGCCTGGGCCACCACAGGATCCAGTTCTCAGCTTGCTGTGCTTTGTCTCCATGCCCTAACACCGTGCTTCCCGATGGCTGGGCTTGAGATGTTGATATTCACCAGAAAGAACAACTGACTCCAAGAGAGAAGGTGCATTTATCACTGAAAATCTGCTCAGGAAAGGAGCTGGAGTGTGTGTGTGTGTGTGTGTGTGCACGTATGTGCATGTATGCATGTGTAGGATCCTATTTTTTAAAACTAGAGGAGGGGAAATGGGAGTGGGAGGGAATTGTTTTGTGGTTTATGCTCTCCTCGGCTCAAAGGGAAGATGCTGCCCCTGGACACGATGTTGATTAGGGGAATTCTCTGAGTTATAGAGAACTCCATGGCTTGGTGAACACGAACTCAGAGGGGTCCCAGCTTTGTGATTCATCTGATCCACGAGGCTTGGTCGACAGATGCACAATTATTTCTGCCCTGAGATGACCTCATTTGAAATTCCCCATGTTGCCATCGTGGCCAGAGCTAATCCTGCTCACAGAAGTCAGTTGCTCTAGGGTGTAGGTCAGTTGACTCACAATAGCTGTCATCTCTGCGTTGTAATCTAAAAAGATAGGCTGGGCTGGCCCCACACTTCCCAAGGCTGTAGGTCTGAAAGGATCCCTGTGGGTCATTCAGTCTATTCTAACTCTGGCCCAGAGGGGAAGGGTCATACATCAGGCAGTGAAAGAGCCAGGCCTGCAATGCAGTGCTCTGGCTCAGAGTCCCATGCACTTTCCACTATCCCAAGATGCCCCCACGGCATCTAAGGATATCACCCATGAAGAAAGGAGGTTATGAAATGCTCCCACTTGAAGCCCGGGGCTGGCTGAAAGCCCAGACGGTTCTCTCCCAACCCCCCTAACCTAGACTCAGTTCAGCAGTTTTCATCCTGCTGGTGATGTTAACCCTTCTCCACCACAAAGCCAAGGCCCATCTTTCCTGAGCAGCAATTGTCCTGGCTCCTGCTCGTACCTTGCGTGACACCTCTACAGGCAATTACTTGGTGCAAACCGACTCTTCCTCGCCCTTCACAGTTACTCAGCAACTCTGATAAACAGCGGTCCAGCTGTTTATTTTGGTTTCAAGCTCAAGGCTGAAGAGCTGGCATTGTATTCTTTTTCTTCCCTTGAGGATGTTACTAGAGACCTCAGGGATTCTGCTCTTAGCTTGCTGTGCCTCCATCTTCTGCTAACTCCAGCTGTGCCAGGTGGTACTGAGAGGTACTGGGAAGAAAACAGGACTTCCTTCCAGAGGGACAGTGCTACTGAAATGAAGACCTGGCACTGACACAACCTTCCCTCCAACCACCCGTTCCCAGGGCCACCAACCAACTTATGCCTCCATTACATCTGTCAGCTTGCTTCACTGTCTCCTGTGTTTGTCCTATAGTTTTACAGTTTATAAAGTGTTGTAACCTCCCTCATTGCATTCAATGTTCAGGACCACTCTGAAGGGCAGGCAGGACAGGTGCATACATTAGAGAGGAGATAATCACCTTATTGCATCTCTATCTGTACCTGACATTACCAAGGACATGCAGGTCGGAAAGCAGTAGAGGTGAGCTCATTGCTCTCTGTGATCTGCTGCCAGCTTCTCCCTTTATTATCCATCTTGTATATCCAGCTAAAAGGAGCTTTCTAGAATCCATTTCTTCTCAAATTATTCTCCCACTCACACACACACACACACCTTCAGCAACTCCACTGATAAAATTCCAGTGTTTCTATGTCTTTAAAGTCCTTCACATTGTAAGATCCCAAAGTCTCTCCCCAACATTATTTCTATCACTTCACCATGATGGGGTTATCTGAATTCCTCACAATGTCTGTGTACTTTTTAAATTTCTGGACTTTTATCCTGTTGATTCTTTATACCTCAACACAGATCTCTCCTTCAAGATGTTATTTCATTAAGGATACTTCCTCCCAAATTACCCGTGTGGGGTAGATTAACTAATGGTCAATTTGTAACACCCAGCTGAACTGAATCAGTGTGGTTTGGGCTATGGAAGGCCCACCTGAGGATTGTTGTCAGCAACACAAAAAGAGAGCTAGAGGGGTAGACAGTGTGCTATTAATTCTCCAAGAGAAACTTGCTACATTGGTTTTTCGAATATGAACTCAACTGATCACATCATCAGAGGAGCTCAGGTGCTCACTGTTGCTGGGGATAGCTATGGTTCTTTTCCTAACAGCTCTGGTCCTTACCTTGAGCGTTGCTTCCTGGCTACAGTGCAGATCCCTCAGCCTGCTGGCACAGATCCTTCACCCCACTGGCATAGCCTTTCTAGCTTCCACCAGTACCCTTTGGACCTTCCCAGTGCTGATCCTTGATACGGAATTGCATGAGACATTGTCACGGGCTTTAAGTCTTCAATTGGACCTGTGGCAAACATTGCCATGGGCTCCAGGTCTTCAGATAGACTCATGCAGGTCACTGCCATGGGATCTAGGTCCTTAGCTGGATTCTTTGGGCCTCTAGTGTGGACAGATCTCCTGTACTCTTTTGCATTTGACTCTTTGGGTGAATATTATAAAACAATTCTATAAACTATGTGTCCTATATTAAATCCTTTGCCTTGCAAACCCTGGCTACAACACCCTCAGTACCTCCACCTCACCATGTAGTCTCCCCACTAAAATTCCACTGGTTTTGTCAACCATGCTGCTCTGGTCCCAGAGATCAATGTGTGACAGGGAAAAGTGAAGTCTGCCTTTACCTGTCGTCTCCTGCCTCAACCCAGGGCTGTGTTTCACACATAAGCAAGAGATTCGTCACATGCTTGTATCGGTGGCAATGAACAAAACATCAGGTTCAAGAAGAGTTTAGGGTAAGATTTTCCTTCTCATGATCAAATAAGTAAAAAATGCAGAAGAAAAACTATTGTCTCAAAACTACAAAACTTTTGTTTCATCACTAAATTCTTCAATGTAAACTTTTTCAGCATAGGGAAAAGAATAAAGAGGGATGGGGACACCTTAAGTGTAGAATGAAGGCATTTTATTCCCTTGTTTTGTTCCTGAGGATTCTATAATGAACATTCCCTGTGCTGAGGGTGGGTCACTAGACATGACCTTCGTCCGTGTCACCTTAGAACCTCACTTTTCTCCAGTGGAAAATGTTGACTACACTCTCAGCCCACCTCATCTCACTGAATAAAAATGTGAAAGTGCTTTGTAAGTTTGAATGCTAGACCTCTGTGAGAGATGATTAATTTCCAAAGCCCAGGCCACCCCTCTGTTACACCACCCCAGTTCACACCTGTGTATTTCTTGGTAAAATATGTGAGGCCATTGGGATCTGTAGAGAGAAAATGCTGTCTTTGGTACCTGGGCTGTTGACTGATGGCTCTCTGGTGCTGGAAATGTCCTGTGACCCTTAGACTACTATTAGAATTGGTTAAATTGGAACACAGAGGCTAAAAACAGCCATCACTAACCTTTTGGTTTCCCATTTCAGAAGCAAGTTTCAATATACAACCTTTTCCTTTCAAAGAGAGTACAATTGTACAGTTCTTTGCAATACACTAAAAGGAAGGGAAATTTCACATTGCAAGATTGGGGAGTTTGTCTTTCCTGTGTTTGCTCAGCCCTGGCCCCTAACCCTGGAATATTTGTTTCAAACCAGCACTTGAGTTTTGCCATTTAGCCAAGTCGTGTGGACTTCCTGGTGCCTCTATTACTGACCTGTCTGATCCTCAGTGGTCCGCCCTGGGACACACATCCATGACCCCAAATGGGGCAGAACCCTAGAGAACAGCAAAAAGGTTGGGAGAAAGGAGATTGGGGTGAAGGCCTCCCAGGTTCTTGCTCCTGAGCACATCCCAGCCTCTGAACCGCAGTGGAGATTCACACCACCTACATTTGTTTTATTTATGTGTCATTTTTTAAATTGACAAATTAAAGTTATACACATTTGTGGCATACCATATGATATTTTGACATATACGGGTCAGCTAAATCAAGCCAGTTAACATACGCGTCATCTTTTTATGACAAGAACACGGATGTTCTCCAAGCAGCTTTCAACATTAAAATACATTGGTAGTAACTATAGTTGCCATGGTGTGCTATAGGACTCTTGAACATATTTCTTCTTAACTGAAATTCTCTACCCTTTGACTAACATCTCCTCAATCCCCCATTTGGTTTTGACCATTCTACTCTCTGCTTATATTAAGTTCAACTTTTTTACATTCCCATAGAAGTGCCACATTGTCACCCCAAATACCCTGGAGTTCTGGGGTAGCCACAGCCTGGCAGGCAGCAGTGTGGCATTCACCAAACCACCCCCAACACATTTTCACCCTTGTTTCATTTACCACCTGAGATATTTTAAAACCTTTGTTTTGATCTTTGCATATCAGTTACACTATTTCTGAATGTGTTTATTTTTATTATTTTTTTTTCTGGTGGTGAGCACATTGCTTTGAGCCCTCTGCTTGCATGTTTCCACTTCCTCTCACTTTCCTGCATGCCTCTGTGACCTCGAGGCTTGTGGCTCAGAGAAGGCTGGATGGTTTACTTGGGTCTGCAGCCTTTGATGGAGCCAGGGGAGAAAGATTCTCCCACTGCAGTGCTCCATTGCCGATGACATCTGCAGAGGCAAGATGAAATTTCATTTGTTTCTTTTGCGTTTTCTCCCAAGGAAATGGCTCTGACTAGCAATCTGATGAGGGAAAAAGGAATCTGGATCGTATGAAACCTGTGGTATAAGTTATCCCTTTGTGGCAGAGTCTTTTGAAATGTGTGTGATATGACTTGTGAAAAATCCATGCTAAACCCTACTAATGAGTCATGACACATCTAAGCCCACATACTTCCTAACAGTTTTCATGCCACAGCACACTTAGAAAGTGATATGATTTGTATAACACGCTGGGCAAATGAACAGTGCTGTTCTTGCCCGGTGGCATCCTACCCACTGATTCTGTCTGTATTGAGAGCTTCCTGGTTACTTTAAGGATTGAGAAGACAACTTGGAAAGATCTGGCTTACAGAAATAAGATTCATCTAAACAGGAAAAAGAAATTGGTGTTCAGGCCTATGGAAAAAAAAAATTCTAGAGATCGCAGAGCAAATTCGAAAGCCAGATCATGGGATTCAGATAGAGACTCCAGCATTTACCAACTGTGTGTCTCAGGAAACACAACAGCTCATTTTCTTCTCCCTTTGAAGTGGAAATAACACTATTCTCAACTTCCATGGGACTGAGCAGGGTAATGCACCTCACCACTTTCATAAGCACTCAATTAATGTTAGCTGTTCTAAACCCAGTATCAGGCAGGAAATTAAAGGTCATCTGGTCCAATCATCTTACTGAAGAGAAGAGGAACTTTGATCAATGTCATGCAATAAATTAACAGTTGAGCTCAAGCTAGAACCCAAGTGTTCTAGTTTCAGTGTTGTGCTTTTTATACAAAAGAGTATGATACCTCATTCTGTTTTAAACACACTCA
This sequence comes from Dasyprocta punctata, assembly GCA_004363535.1. Classification (NCBI taxonomy): domain Eukaryota; kingdom Metazoa; phylum Chordata; class Mammalia; order Rodentia; family Dasyproctidae; genus Dasyprocta; species Dasyprocta punctata. The sequence continues at coordinate 60,533 of RJWM01000191.1, read as the reverse complement.
AATTTCCGAAGATAGGGCTATTTCTATTGGCTTTAAATTAGTTTGCCAGTAACTTAAAGAACAGGTTTGATGGGGACCACTACTCTGTTTGCCTCATACTTCAATTATGTAGCTAACAACCAGGCTTCTGAGTTTCAGAAGACTTAGAAATGGTACAGTGGCTGCTCCTATGTACCGAAGACATCAGGTGATCCATCCAGAACTCCCTTCGTACACATGAACATACTAACTCTCTGGTTCACTCAGAGACACACATCCTTAATAGCAAAGCATAGATTAAAACTTAGATCTCAGCAGTAATGCTGGTGGTCTTCCCACAGAGCTTCCCTGGATTTAAGATTCATAGTCTGCATACTCTAAACTCTTTACCCAAGCTATAAACATGCTGATTGCCTGCAGTCAATTACTCATTTAAATGTGCTTGCTTGCTTGCTTGCTTGTTTTTATCCCCCTCCAGCTACAAAGGACTGGGATATCTTATATGAAATAAAATAATGAGTAATAAAGAGTGCATAAAAATGGACACCAATCCAATGTTATAAAAACAGACCCATGTGGGGGAAAAATAGACCCATGGATAACAAGCCCATACTGTCTGCTGTGGTAGCTACCAGGTGTATGTGTTTACTTAAATTTAAATTAATGAAAAGTAAATAAAATTTAAAATTAATTCCACCAATCTCCACCCATATTTTAAGCTCTTTATAGCCACATGTGGTTATTGGCTACTTACTAGACATTGCAGATACAGACTATTGCCTTGAGTGTAGGAAGTTCTATTGGATAGCACTGTCTAGACAGATAACCAGTCCACATAGTCTCATACATTTGCAATAAATCAGCTAAAATTTTGGCTCTGAGCTTCATGTTAGAAAAGTCCAAACAAAAGAAATCAGTGTGTCATTATTAATTCCTCAAGGGAAGGAGAATTTCTGACATGTAGACCTAAAAGAGTTCCCCATATGGCATTTTATGAAAAAGACTACTCAATGACACAGGAAAGAATGTCTTCAGGACCCACAAGCGATAAGGTAGTGACAAATTTCAAATTTGGTTTTTATATTGCCTCGCTGCAAAAGTTGAGAGTAGTAATCACTACAATCCAACTTATTGAAAACCTCTTCTCCAGAGAGAGTTGGGTACTTACTTACTTGGTCCTAAAGAAGTGATACATACACACTTATCACATGAATTTACTCTAAGGGAATATCTGTAACGAGGCTTGAACAATAAGAGAAAGAAGCCATTGAAGAAAAGCTTCCAAGCTGAAGGAGAAGCAAGTGCCAAGTTCATCGGATTGGAAAGTGTTTGGCAAGTGTGAGGGAGCGAAAAACTCCAGAATATTGTGGATGAGACAGAGAATGGAGGGAGATGCTGCCGGGTGGGTTGCTAGATCATGAAGGGCATTAGAGTTCGTGATGGGATGACTGAACAGAGGTGACATTTCAATTTACAGCTTTAGAAAAATCAGTCTGGCAGCTACATGAGAAGCTGACTGTATGGGGCAAAAGTGTGGACAGGATAGAGAAGGTGGTGAGAAACAGGTTAAATTGACAAGTATTTTAGATATAAAGTCATGGAACTTGATGAATGAGTAAACATGGGGTTTGAGGGAAATCAGCAAAATTAGAATGACTTAGTTATTTGTCCTGAACAAAGAGCTAGACGGTTGAATACCATTTGTTGTGACAGGGAAGACGTGGAGAGGAGAAATTAAAGATGGTGGACAAATGGTCTGGGAAAGGATGAATTAGAGAAAGAGTAATCAGTAGTTTAGTTTGGGTCATGGTTTTTACGAAATGCCTATTGTATACAAAAACAGAGTTACCAAGTCTGGAGCTCAGTAGATATATTCATTAAATATGGAGATTTGGAGCTATCTGCATATAGATGGTACTTTAAAACCATAAGAGTCAGAGAGTTTATCGGGAAGAGTATATACAGGATGGAGATAAAAGCCCAGAGCACTCTAAAGTTTAGTGTAATCAAAGAAGGGCTACACTGGAGACAGAAAGGTTAGCACAAACTGAATGAGCATACAAACTCAGAAGCCTAGAGAATAAAGTGTTTAAAGTGAGAACCATGTCAAAATACGCTGAATAATCAGTTGAGTATGCTTTGGCTTTAGAAACATGTAAGTCATTGGTGACCTTGTTGATGCTGTTTAAATGGAGTGACAGGTCAGAAGAAAATTAGAGCAGAGTTCAGGAGAGAATGAACTGAAGAAGCGGACACAAGAAATGTAGCTCTTACTCTATTTTTTTTTTTTTTCTGATGGATTGAAGAAATGGCAGCCGCTGGAGGAACATGTAGGATCAAGAGGAAGTTGCTTTTTTTAGCGGTTGTTATAAAGGTATGTTTCTCCGTTGATGGGATAGATGTAACAGAATGTGATGAAGAGAACCTGATGCTGCAGTGGAGAGCTACAGAAAAGGAGACAGGATTCAGAAGTCAAACAGAAGGATTGAACTTAGAGGTTACGGCATTTCCTCCGCTGTAATAAGAGGGAGACAGTGTAAGTGGGTACAGATGCAGGTGGGTTAAGGAGTTGGTGGTGGGAAGGATTATCTGATAGAAATATCATCATCCTAACAAAAGGAAAGAGTAGAACGTGGTGGACACTTAAGCGCAGAGTCAAAGATGTGAAGAGCTGATCTAGGGATGGAGAAGTTTCTAAAAATGTTGCAGGACCCCCTGGCAGGGTCTATTAGAAGTGTATGACCACAAATTTAGAAAAAACAATCTGCATGATCTGCTGTGTTTTTAATGACACTCTTCAGCCTGGGTGCAAGCAAAGGAGCAGAGAGAGACATTACATTTCACCAAGATTGAGGTTTTGCTAGATACATTAAAGGAGGAGAGCCACGGGGGAATTTAGGGCACTGGAGAGAGCTGTTATTGCATGGAGCAGAAGCTCTAGGGTTGGAATAGGATTTAGCTTAGTTGGCCACTCGACATCACTGAACTGCACGCTTATCTGAACCACCTGCTGGGACCCATCAGTATGCCAAGAGCTTTCCTCCCCAACATGGGAGCTGGTGACTGATTTTCCCTGGTTCCTGCCATACTTAGAGTCCCCCTCTCAGGCTTACACAACCAATTGGAAACTGATTAGCTAGCACCAAACTAGCAGATTCACTGTGCAGCCAAGTCTAACACATTACTTAGACCTAGGAGGCAGAGCGGCTGGCAGGAAAGCACCCCAGCCACGCAGAGAGAAGTCCTGCATTGTGGTCAGTTTCTGTGGCACTTAACAGATGGGAAGGTTCTCTCATACCGTGAGCCTCTGTTCCCTCTTGTAATTCTGCCCGGCTGAAATTACAGCTTGTTACCTAGATCCGACAGAGACAGTGACTGTAAAACCATTTTCTAGTGGAAGGAATTCTGGAGCTGTGAAAAATTATATTGTTGTGATGATGCTGTAAGGTGGCACCAGATGCAAATCTAAGGCATTTGCTGGTGTGAGATTTTGATTTCAAATGTCAGCAAATAGAGGTCAGCATGGCTTCTGAGCAATTTGCCTTAAAATGGGAAACTGTTGAAAGGCTTACCATGAAAGCCCATGCATTTCAAAACAGAGGCACCAAGAAGCATCACTCTCGCTTCTTTTGTGCAACATCCTGTAAACTTGCAGCTCCCTCATGCCAGGGATGTTACTACAACTGGCAACCTTGTGTTTTTGAACAGTAAAGAATAATCTAATCACTCTGCTATCCTAAGTTACTGTCTTTATCTTTGGATGCTTCAATGATTGCCTTTGTAAAATGAGAAGAATTATTCTACCTCACTCCACTTCCAAAGGTATCCGGAAGGTTAGTTTTTTTGAAAAAGAAAAAAAAAATATTACTAACTGAAGAGTACTCTTGGTTTCTCTTAAAAAAGAGTGGGGGGGCTGGTTATAAAAGTGACGTGTCACTATTACTATGTGTGAGGCGATCCTTCCCACCCCCATCATGTCCCGGCGCTACAATGTGAGCCGTGTGACAGGCTATTTTTAAATTCCCATCTCTGGAAACATATGGTCCCACACAGTGCCAAAAAAGAGAAAAATGACCTGTTTCTATTTGCTTGCTTATTTGTTTGATCCATTGATACGTTGTCTGTGTTCCTCCAAAAGATGATTTTTCTAAACTCTTAAGCTGAGTGCTGAAGTCATTCTCCGTTGTCTGAAGCAGGCCAGAGAGATATAATTTGTTTAGGCAACAATGAATTCTATCTTAGGGCAATAGTATGTTTATACACATCGTCTCTCTCTTGTATTTCCTCTGTATCAATTAAAATGATTCAAAAATAGTAGGATGATTCAATTTTTCATGTTTCTCTCTTGTTTGGTGGTAAGTTGGTTTGTGCATTGGCAACATTTTTTAGGTGTAATAATTTTCATGCAAATATTGGAGCATTTACTTCATGAAAGAAAAAAAACAGATTCTTTTGCTTTAATGTTATCTACAAAAAAGGAAAGTTGCCCAAGTGTTTTCCTGGTTGTGCATTAATATTGTTTTTTATTTCATTTCATTTTGTTTTATTAACATCAATTGCTATTGACTGAAGCCATTTTCTGCTCTACATATACAGTATGTCTATTATAAACTTCATATACGCTGTCCTTTTTAACTGACCTAACTCTATCCTACTGCTTTGTTATTGGCGAGACTATTCTGAATCTTGCCATACTTCCCACTGACAGGAGTTGATTTCTGACAACAAATCCCTGGAAAGATATCCAACTGATTAGTTGGAAAAGGAAAGAGGTGAAAACACTTCATCTGACTTTTGTAGAAGAGCAAAGAAAATTCCCATCTGAAGTAAATAAGAATCCCATAATCCTCTCCTTCCTTTTTCTTTCCTTCCTTCCCCTCCCTTTCCCTCCACCCCCCCCACAACTTTCTGCAAGGTTCAGGATCTATTTATCTCATCTTTAGTCAAGTGATAAATAAAAGTAGAACTGAAGACATTTCAAAGCACTTTATTTACTCAACAGAAAGGTAATTTATAAATGGGGATAGTAAGGAGAACTCAGGAAAGGAGGGTTTACATCTTCAGCTATACAACAGAATTAAGATCTTCTAAGGAGAGGTTGAAGGCTTGTGTATGACTCTGGGAACCAATAAGAAAACCAGTCGAGAAAGCTCTAAACTCAACCTGTGAAGGCATAAGCATAGCCAACATGTGAACATATCCAGACATACCCAGTGTCTTCCTCCAGTGGTAGAAATGCCTTCTTAGATTCAAGAAGAGGTAGTTGAGCACTGCTGCTGAGGATATTGGAGCAGAAATTCTTCAATGAACAGCATGTAAAACCAGGCAGACTTTATGATCCTACCCAGCTCTGACAATCTCTGATTATACAGATCAGGCAGCAATTTCACATACTTGGTGGTAGACGAATAAGAACTGTAAATACCAAAGTGTGTTTTCAAGAGTTTCCTAGTATCATATAAAGAGGTTCCCTCATTCTTTTCCCCCATACTTGCTCAACTTAACTCATCTCCCAAAGTTTAGTTCCCAAGAGAAGAGGAAAGGCTAACCATAACTTGTCCCTCCCCTACAAACAGAATGATCTTCCACTTACCTGTAAGTCTTTCTCCAGTGCCATTGGTCTGGTCCAGAAGCTCATCAACCCTCGTGCGGGCTCCTGCAGCAGCCCTCTGTCTTCCCGTGGGTCTCCATCAGTCTGTATATATGAGCCCTCTCCAGTAAGAATTTCAACATCACCTAGCATTGGTTTGAAAGCCGCTCTGACCACCACTTGCCTGTAATTCTCCTCAAAAATGTAAATAGATTAACTCAAGTCTGACTCAGATCTCTAGGTCCAAGCAGATTGGCCTCTCCAGTCTCCTGAGAAAACCACAAGACCATTGATTTAGTTATGCCACACCACAATGACCTCCATCTTCTCCCTCCACTTCTCCTCCTGGTTTGGGCCTCCCCTCCTCCTCTAGTTCTCCACTGTGTTGATGATCTCCTTTTTCTCTGCAAACCAAGTGGGCTCAGACCCTTTAGTCATCATTGAAACAGCAAATACCTCACAGCCTTGAGGGGTAATGTGTATCTGCATTGTTTGAGTGAGTTGTAAATTCCTGGAGAACAGGAACAATCTCTTGTACTTCTGGGGCACCCCTTTGCACACCACTGGGCAGGGGAGAGTAGTGACAATCCTTCACACTCCCTGCAGGATTTAAACTTTGCTCCTAATAACTAGATGACATCTACATGATAGGTAACAAATAGCCTCTTAGGTTTGAGGAAAGTAGATTCAAAGAGTTGGTCATGCTTGCAAGTATGACAGGTTTTCTAGTCCAATGCCCTCCCAATTATAACTATGAAATGAGTAAATAAAAGAATAGATATTACAGTTCAAAAATTTGTGGGTAGCCAGAGGGAAGTGGCCATGTGTTTTGGCAATTTCACCATCACACTGATGCAGGATAACCTCTGATGTAGGCCACCGTCTTTGTATGGGTGAACTCAGTCTCTTCAACTCTGGTTGTGTTCTCTAATGAGAAGCAATTCCAGTGAGAGCCAAGAGCCTTGTGAGATGTGTTTCTACGGGGGCCTAGATGGAGATTAGCAAACTCAGACATTGATCGGGATGACCTCTGGGCCTGTCATTTCCAGGCTTCTGTGACCAAGGCAGACAGAAAGGATAGGAACCTGGGAGTAGCCCTAGGCACCCAGTTCTTTGCAGTCATCTCTTGCTTAACTACTAAATTCACCCAGTCACATTTAAATAAATTATGAAAGACTTTGAAAATGTGTTTCTGTTCCTCTAGAAATTACCTTTGAATTTTCTAGTAAAAACGTCTGCCAGCTTTGTTCAGCCAAGTTCCTTTCTCCTCTCTTTTCTTTGACAATGAAAGCTGCTTTGGTGCCAACACTCAGTTCTGGTAGGTGTTGGATGACACATGTTCTGTGATGTGTATTACATAAGTTCATTCAAGCTAGCTACCATGGCCTCTGAGACGTCATTGCTCCTTATCATTAAAGTGTCATTGAAAACCAGGAGCCTGAGATACACCACAGGGATCTACTGCATTCTTTCTTGTTCTAGGTTCTCTGTGTGATCCCGATGTCTGTTGCGATGGAGAAGCCAAGAGACAGACAGGTCCCTGAGTCCTGACTGCCATGAGTGTGGTCTGAGGAAGTCGCTTCTCTGCGCTGAGGCTTAGCTAGCTCATCTGTCAAATGAAGAGGTGGAAACTGTGATCGCCAGGGTCTCTCGATGTGCGATGTGCTGACAACATGTCCTGATGAGAGTACAGACCGGCAAGGGACTAAAAAAAAAAAAAAAAAAGCAATTTCAGTGAAGCAGAAACACATGCTTGCCTTTCCTTAACCAGAATGTGCTTTACATAACTGAATCGACTTCCTTTCTTACCGGCTCATCCTTCAGTCAGGAGCGAGGCTGCACCACTGCCTGCAGCAGCCTGGGGAGGTGGGGTCAGGGTGTATGCAGGGACCAGGAGCCAAGGAAGGTGAAGCTGGCAGAAAAGAGGCATAAGCAACTCATTACCTCGATGCTGGGGCACTTTCTATTTTTGCAATTATGTTATATTGGAATGAAAGGACTTTCAAGATATTTAAAGCATAAAAGCCTAGGTAGAACCACTAAGAAACTTCCAGTCCCAAGATTGTTCTAAATAAGGCACTCAGAAACTTTAATTCTGTAAATTAGATTATTCTTAAGGAAGAAAAAAAAAGTCAGAACAAAACTTGCGTACAAAAGCTAAGAAGAAATAAGCACTTTGTTCTTCTTTTCCCCGAACACTTCCTATTAGCCCATGTGGAATGATACTGCAGGCCTCTGCATGTGTTAAGTTTGAATCCAGAGAAGATCCCACATGTTTGATCATTTCAAAACAGGTTTCCTTTCCCAGGTGAGGAAACTGAGGAGCTAGCAGGTTGAGTCACATATCAGAATATCCGGGTCGTAGGTGACAAAGGTGAGAACCAGATCTCTTGTTCCTGATCTGAAGTCGGTTCGAGCTCCAAGACCTTCAGGGAGGTCTGTGTGGCCTCAACCAGATAGCTGAGTCATTATCTACTAGCCTGCATTGGGAGTGGGGGTTATGGTCTGGAGCCCTAAATGGCTAATGTCGAATCACAGATTCTCTCTGAGCAGCCGAGTTCCCCATCGGCTAAGCTTTGCCCCTCGGCTGAATTACCTCGCTGGTACAGGCAGTAGCAGTATAAACACTGAAATCCCTTATTTCCTTCCCTTCTTATACTCTTTATGAGACTTGGCATTAAAAGTCAAAATTATTCAGCAGATCAATCGCCACTCAGAAGATCATGAGTTCCTTTTTCAAGCCACTGAATAATTCTGCTGGCCAAAGTTGAATGAAGTTAACTTTTGCCTCAGTTTCTTCAGTGACTGCCATCAGTTGTCCTAACCAATATAACACAGATGGACTGAGGAAGAATGCAAGGTGATTTTCTGCGAGTCATTCATTCTTGACCTTCAGCGTGTTTTGAAAATGTGTTGTGAAATGCTCAGCAATCAATACATCACCGGGCAGCAGCAAGGCTGGGGGTTGTACAAGAGGAGAAACAGAGCATTAATGCTGGATCATTCAGGAGGCTCCAAATTCCTGTTGAGAGCAGGACCTGGGTCCTCTTAAAAGTTTTTAATGGAAGCGAAGTGAAGATCAAGGACAAGGAAGGATGAAGTAGACTCCTTAACTTGCCCAGATAACTAAAGTGGGGTGGGTAGCAAGGTGCAGATCCTCACAAGCTACCATGTCTGTCCTTTTCTGTAGAGGACTAAGAATAATGCTAACTGTAGACTGCTGCTAGACACCTCTTCTCTGTCCCCTAGGGCACTACAAATGTGCTAGGAGAAGGAAGCAGCTGGTAGAGAGGGGAAGAGCACAGAATAAAGAGTCTAACGATCCAGCTCCAGCCCTGTCTACCACTTGCTAATCCTGTGACCCTAAGAGTGGTCACAGCACCTGTCAGATCTCCTGGAGCTTCCCATCTATCTTCAGATGATATCTGTCCCATAGATCCAACGAAGCTCAAAGCCATGAGTGATGTGGAAACATTTTGCAAAGTGTATAAATGCAAGAAACTATTAATGGAAACCCATGAATCTGCTTTTGCAAGCTCAGATGGAAAGAGTCCCCCATTTAGGGAATGGCACTGGGGTACCACTTGTGGTTAGAGACAAAATCGATGCTGAAGTGGCCCCATGCAGATGACAGAGGAGAACTTCTCAGCTCTAGTTTGTGCCAGCCACTGCTATCAGTCGCATGCTAGTAAATATTTAATAACTGTCCCTGTGGTGGTGGAGAAGACCTGAATTATAAGAGTTGCTGATTTCTCTTGTGTAAATGCTTGCACCGCAGCTGATTGATTTCAAGCTATCAATGTGACATTAGTAACCACACAGTGAGGAAAAGATGCCCATGGCTATTTCACACATGTGGGTGCAAGCTGGTTGTAGCCTCAGCTTACCACTAGAATTTTTGTGAAAGCTTGAGTTGGTATAGTGAACTTTGGGTACCCTCTTAATAAATGTGACTCAAGTTTTAACATCCACTGAGTCTATTCCTCTAATAATTCTGAAATGGGAATATTTATTTTTACTTCAATTTGGACTTGGCATTTTTTAGTAAATCATAATTGCAAATGTTATCGACAGTGTGAAACCCTTCAATAATGTCTGACCCTAAGAAATGATCCTTCAGCTTTCAAATCTGATAACTTAAGAGACAAGCAAGCATGACAGAATGGAACACAACATTAAAATAGTCAGGAAACCCAAGGGTAAGCAGTAGTACTACCTATGTGACTGGGTGCAAGTCTCCTGCCTACTCTGAGTATCGAATTCCCCACCTATAAAGTCGGAGTGGCTCTGACCTTGACTTCTTATGGGGCTGCAGTGGAATCAGTGGAAATAATGCAGGTGCAAGAGATTTGACAACAGAGAATCCCATTTGCTGTGGAATTATTATTATCATTTCCTTCAAACTGATTACTTGACTTCCTGATTCATAATAATTACCACTGGCCAAGCCCTGCATAGGAATTTGCATCCTGTCTCGGGAGTGGAAGCCCCTACGGTGTCTCCTCTGAGTACAGCTGTGCTCTGGTGCAGAAGTGTGACATGAGGCGAGCCAGCCCTGGGGCCTGCAGAGCAGCTCTATTTCACAAGGCCCAGGGGGCACTGGAAACTGCTTCTGCCCACGAACCTTCACACCAGTGACCCGTAGAGGTTAAAAACAAGATCCAGGGGATAAGGGTATAGCTCAGAGGTACAGTGCTTGTCTAGCATTCATACCACCCTGGGCTTGATCTCCAGCACTTCAAAATCAAATGAAAATCAAGATCCCATTCAAGCTGTGGCAGTCTAGAGCTTTAAGCTTCCCACCAACGAGCCAGGCAATGGAGTTTGCTTTCTCAGCTGACTTAGAGGCCAACTTTGAGACCACAGGACCTGGGAAATCTGCATTGTGAAAAAGTACCCCAGTTAATTCAGTTACAAGCAAAACTGGACAAAAATCTCTGTGTGATATGAAACATGATGGGGTGAAAAGATTTTCTATTGATTCTATTCGAGGCATGTGCTCAAAAGCAGTGCTTCTTAAGAGAATCCTGACTGTTCTCACTTTTCCTTCGGGCTTTTTCCTTCCTTTAATAGAATATTATTGCCCTGACTCACCTATTCAGATGAAAGAAAGTCAAGATATATATCTTTGCTTGGGTCAAGCACACAGAACTCCAGCTGATAAAGTCCCACAAAACAGGAAAATCACTCACTGTCCGCCACCTATCTCCTGCCATTGGCCAGTACAGAGTGATAATTTCAACAGGTTTACCTGAAGTGTTATCCATCCATTCACTCTTCTAGAGCTGTATTCTAAAGGAACAGTTCTGTTGATCAACACAACACCAATTATCCCTGTACCACTAATCAACATAACCCAAATTCAACATTATTGCCTCCTATAAGACAGTATTTTATCACTCCACCCACCTGTTTCATCAACAAAATACTCATCAAGTTCCCATTATATCAGGTGCATGTATGAAGCTGGGGATTTAGGACAAGTGAGATTGTGTTTTTGTCTTTGTTCTTAGAGAATTCAGAAAGCAAGCAGACACAGCATCGTGTGATAAATATGACCAAGATAAACACAGCTTTTGGGGCATACAGAGGAAGGAGGACCTAACAATGATGGCCATTGCAAGGGAACAAGGAAAGCTTCCCAGAATGGGAGGGCATAGGTTTGTAAAAGAGAAAGGACTTCCAGGCAGAAGGAAAGGGGTATGCAAAGCATTCCCTGTGTAGACCTTGGAGGGATGAGCCATGTTTTATACTGAGGACATGAGGAACCTGTGTTACTGGAACAGAGAATTTGCAAGGAGTCTGGCAAAAGACGAGACTAGAACTTTGCAGGTGCAAGTCCTCGTCTGCTCAGGCCTGAGTGTAGATTTCATCTTGGAAACAACAGGCAGTATTTGGGTGATTTTTGGAAACCTGAGGTTAGCATTTTTTTTTCCATGCAAGAGTTTCTAAAGAGGCAGCAAAGAGACAGGGAGAAATAACACTGAAGCAAGTCCAGAAGTCATTGTAATAGTTTAGGTGAGAGATGACAAGGCCGGAGCTAAAGCAATGGTAATGAGGATTCCAAAGAAATCAAAGAGATGGACTCTGCAGGATGGACTGGATGTGAACTGGGGCAGAGAGGGGAGGTTGGAATCTAAACAGTTAGAGATGACCTCAGAGTATCTAGATAAAGAAAGGTAGTCAGAAGCTTGGAGATTGTTACAGAAAAGTGGAGCCATAGACTCAAAAGGAGAACCCAAAAGGTATAAGGAAGAGAACTGAACCAGGTGAGCTCTAACCAGCCTTTCTGCTGCTTCTTAGTCAAGGGAAAAACGTTAAGTACCAGAATCAGGCAGCACCAGGACAAGAATAGCCTCATAAAGGGGTTGGGTAAATTCAAGTTATTCAGTAATGTCCTTGGCTTGGAAGAAAAAGGAAGTGTAATAATAATAACCATAACTCTGATTTAGAAATGCCCTCCCAACCACTAACAACTGTACCTTCTCCAGCAGTCTGACAGGTACGCCAGTGCAGGAACTGCGGTCATCCACACATGATAGGTGCGTGTAATCCCTCTCACAAACTGTCTCATGGGTCACTTTTAGGAACTGAATACAAGATTGGGCCCAATTCCTTCCACAGAGATACTTTGAAAGTAGGATAAGAAGAGTGAAATGATTTTCACCCAGCACTTTCAGAGTCTAGGGCCCTGGCACCTCCCCCATAATATGTGACCCTCATATCCATTGTCTGAGTCAAGCTGGGGGTGGGGGGATTTATTATCCCCATTTCATAGACACAAAGACTGAGTCTCCGTGAAGTGCAGTAATAAGTTGTGCTCCCTCTCACTGCCTGTGTAGAGTTAAGAGGGGGCACTCCTGTGATGCACCCCAACAGAGCTTTATAGCTGTCAGCTTGCAGGAGGCCCTGCTTCAGGCTTTAACAGCTCGTTTACTGGCATAGTGAGATGCTAATGATAGAAACCACCAAAGGGACAGTTTTCACTAACCTGACTTCCCTCTTTGCTAATGAATGCAGTCACTTTGTCCCACAGACTCAATAGTGGAATCGCACCACTTTTTCTCCTTCTAGTAGAATTCATCTGCTTCTGGCTTCACATGCAGCTGGTCAGTAAGGCGGCAACCTACAATTTTTCAGAGTCAGCACAGTGGAGAGCAGCAAGCATCAAAGGGTCTCGAGTGAGTCTCGTGAGGACAAGCTCAGAAGATCTGCTTAGCTGTGTGGTCTCATGCAAGTCACCCCTGTGAGTCATAGTTCCATCTGCAAAATAGCCCGGTGATAACCCCCATCCTGCCTTACGTTGTAGACTGGTTATGAGGTTGTAAGATGGTAGCTGGGTGTATTAGCAGCTTGCGAAATGTGAAGGATACTCAACTCTCTGTGCAGGGAATCCCAAACCTGTAACTCCAGGGCTAGAGAAGTACCATGGGAAATTCCGGGGGCTCAAGGAGGCAGACACTTTTGGGTGTGACAAGTGCGTCTTGACCCACAGAGCAGCAGGAACAGGGACCATAGGGTGACAGACACAACCACACATGGATGCTCTTCCATACATATCCAAGTCAAAGAAAAAGCCATCAGAATACACAGTCACAAATACTTTTTGAAGAATCCATTAACTCAACCACTTTATTCCCCAGGGAAGATAAAATTTACAAGCCTCCTATAATCAATAAATCAATCCCACACATCTCTTGAAACTTTAGTCAGAGAGAATTTGCAAACTGCTAATTTTTCAAAAAGATGACACACCGGAAGTGAGAGGGAAACACTAGGCTGTTGGACACAAATTAGTGGTGCATCTTCTCAGTCTTTGGAGAGTCACGTTGAGCTCTCTGTTTCCCATCAGGAGACTAGAATTTTAAAATTATAGACAGGAAGGCCAGAAAACTTCTTACAGGCCAGCTTTTTTTTTTTCTAATTTATTCCCACCCTCACCTCATTTTACAGAAATGGAAACTAAAACTTAAAAGAGTTGTGACCTGCTTCCAGTTATACCGCAAGGTAGAATCAGATAAAATCATGAGCTGGGTCCCTTGCTTACTGCACTTGACTCAGCACACATTTACTGCGCACCTACCAACAAACTGGAAGCAGAGATCAAGAAGCCACTGGATCCATCTTCAAGGAATTGGGCATCCATGAAATATACACTGAAGATTCCAGCACAGGGTGCTCTGCACTGTGTTAATGACAGAAGGTGCTATGGGTCCACATGGAATTCAGGGCAGTTCATTCTGTCCAGGGTGGCCAGAGAAAGTTCCAGCCGGGCCAGGAAGTCAAGGGGCAGGGAAGCACTTGTCCCACAAACAGTTGAATCAGCTGGAGGGTTTGTAGAAAGTACTGCAGGACAATGCTGTGGGGTGTCCATAGCTTCCCAAAGCCAACTCCACCTCATCTGTGCACGCCCTAGGCCCACGGCCCTTGTTCACCTAATGGGCCACACACACCTGGCCAAGTGCCGATGGCGTGGTGAGGCCTAATGAATTCCCTTTGAAGATGAGAGGATTGTGAGGGAGAAAAGAATTTGCCACTCGAGTGAGTCAAATGGAACGGAAGGTGTGTCCTGGATCCTGAGGCTCATTGCTCTGGCTGGTCAACCAGACAGCTGGGGTCACCTCTGCTGGGGCCACAGGGTTCCACTTGAGAACATCAACACTTTTTTCAGCAAGTTATTCCTAAGCCACAACTCTTCTGGTTCACTCCTTGCCTTTGTAGTTTATCAATGTAATTGATCCCAGAGCTCCATTCCTGCCTAACTCAGTTTCCTAGGCAGTGATGGTGTGTTGCGTTTCCCCGGAGCACCGTCACGGTGCTGGTCCCTGGGGGACAGCATGGAGGGACATGTAAGAAGAGACATAAATAGCACTGTGCCGCTATAGTCATCCTTTCGGGTGCTTTGAGCTTCCTGTCCTGGGCTGAGATTCTCCTTTGGGGTTAGCTGAGGCACCAAGAGATAAACAAAGCTTTAAAGCAACTCACCCCCCACCCCGGAAAGGTAAAAGTATTTTCAAGTCACTGCTTCTCTTATCTTCTGCTGTGTCCCCTGGCTTCCCATCATGACCCCCTTGTGAATACTTTCCAAGGTATGTGTGGTCTGAAACCTCTCAGGTGCCCTCCTACATATGCTAGATCTACAAAATGTCAAAACAACCAGGCAGACCGTGCTAGGATTCACCGTGGCGGGGGAAAACCAGTCACCTCTGATATTTGCCATTGAGGAGCCCCAAACAACCTTCAGTGACGAAGGTTTTTTCCATTTACATCTGGTTCTTTTGCTTTCACTACACAATTGTATTAGCAAATGAGAGCCCTGAGTAAGCAAAACAGGTCCTTCACAGATTCACTTATAAGAACACATTCCCTAACCTCCTACAGATATTTAGAGTCAGAGAACATTTATTCAAAACATGCCTCCAAGTAATCTTCTCCATGTTGCTGCTATGATCTGCAAAACCAACTGTGTTCAGAAGCAGGCAGCTGATGGTTTAGGAGGGAATGAAAGCGGGGCAATGAACAAAACTAAAAGTAAATCACAGAGAATGCATTTACAATTTATATAACTGACAAAGGATTAGTACCCGAAATACAAGAGAAAAAACATCTACACACCCATAAGATGGAGAAAATAGAAATAAATCGGCAGACTACAGCAGCATGCAAAGCTCAAAAAAGGAAATGATCCTTAAGCAAATGGAAAGATACTCAATTTCACTAATAATCAAAGGAATGCAAATTTTAAAAATCAAGCCATGTCATTTCACACCCATGAGATTGGCCAGAATTTTCAAAGTCTAACAATACAAAGTGCTTGACAATACAAAGCTACAGCGAAATACATGCAAACTGATAGAACTATAAATGGATAAAACCATTTGGGAGAGAAATTTGGCAATATCCACTAAATCTGAATCTAAATACACCTTATATCCCAGCAGTTCTTCTCGCAGATATACGAGTCAGAAAAATTCTTACATAAATACACAAAGAGCTTTTTATAAGGATATTCACTGGATCATTGTTTCTAAGAATGAAAAGTTATTTTAAAGTTCATTAGCAGGGAAATGCTTAATAAATTGTGACATTCATACAAAAAGTTATTATATAGAAGTTAAGTGAATGAACTCAAACTAATGTACCAACACTGATACAGCTAAACTGATAATGTTGAACAAAAAAAGAGCTGCTGCAGAATCAGTATTATACTATTCCTCGACATGTTAGAAAAGTGAGGGAATACTTCATACAGTCCCAGACACATAATACTTATGGGACAAGTGTACTAAACATGAGCACACTACCTTTGAGATGGTAGTTGGTGGGAAGGAAGGAAGGAAAAGGACCAGAAAGATGGGAGCTACAAAAGGGATATTTTTCACCTTTAACAAGTATAAACCAAGTATAAAGAAAGTTATTAGTCTTACAAATCAAGGTAGTGAGAATGTGAGTGCTACTGTCAGGATAGGTTTGTGTTTTGTGGAAGTAACAAACAGTCTGAGTCTCAATGGCTTAAAATAGCAATTTTTTTTTGCCTCAAAAACTGTGGGTCACCGGAGGAATAGTTTGTCACCGATACTGACAGAGCAGTTACCTCCTCCTTGCTGGTGGCTCTAACAATGAGAAAGGGAACACTTATGTACCTTAGCTTTGACTGGACACATCTCCTTTCACAACTAAGTGACCAGTACTAAGCCATCACCTTTCACAACTAAGTGACCAGTACTAATTACCTATCTTTACCCTGTTCAAGGGGCAATTCAGTGACAAACACAGGAGGGAAAGAACTGGAAGTATTTATCTAAAAGCATGAAAAATGACTGCCTTGGGAGTTTGTTATAGATCTCAGCCTCATTTTTCACAGGTTTGAATTATGTTTCATATTTTGAAAAATAGGGGGGAAGCCTGGTTTTGGAGTCAAAGAACACAAGCTTCTGTCTGAGGAATGGGCAGGTGATGGAGGTAGGAGGTGTGGACAGGTACGGTGGACAGAGGTTGCCAGCACCCACACAGTTTCTATAACAGCGCCAAGCAGATCGATTTTCCTTCCGTTTGTTTATATCTGTGGATGCTGAGTGGCAATTGGGGGAAACCTGATAAAAGAGCATGTGGTAAGAATAGCATGGATTATAAAATCCAAAGACTTAACTAAGTTCTAGGCCTGCCATGTAAGTTTCTGGCAATCTTGGGCAGGTTACACTCCTCCAAGTTCTATTTACCTCATCTGTAAAATGGGTGTCACAATAACACGTCTCCGAATAGTTGGGATAAACAAATGAAGTCTGTAAGGGCTTCATAACTGTAACCGTGCCACACAGATAGCCACTATTATTAATGGCCTGGATTTCAATGCAAAGGAAGCCTCGGGCCAGATTTACATTTCTGGCCGACAATGACTCATACAACTTCCCTCACCAGAGCACCTGGTTGACAAAATAGACCTAGGCATCATCCTGTGGTCCAACCGCTTGAAGAATCTATTGATTTCCTCTTGTGAAAGTGAGTCTGGTAGAGGGGCTTAAGCATGAGTTCAAATTCGTCAGGGAAAGTAAAGGGAGAAGGAATAATTCCTATGAGCGTGTCTGTGGCAGGAAGATGTTCGTAGGCCTTAACTGGAATCCAGGTTCCTGGGTCTCAGCAATTTTGGAAGAGTGTAGGCTACAGACAACGGTTTCTCCCTTGTTTTCTAAATCAAGAAACTGAAGCCAGGAGAGGCAAAAGGGATTGCCTCAGACAAGAAGAGATGGGCAATCAAGAGAGCTTTCCTTAATTCCAGGTAACCAGGGCGAGCCCCTCTCCGCTGAATGCCTGGGTTTCCTTATGTTAGACTATTAAACCTGGCATCCATGGTTATTGCTGTTGCCTGGCATCTCACTGACACCCAGTTCTACTAAATATGAAATGCAATATAATTCTTTGCAAAAGTGATCTTCCTGGTCCAGACACTGGCTATGCAGATTTAGCTCTTGAGAGTTATCTTTTTGGGTCTCTATACGTTTTGAATGCTACCTATTTGTTTGGTAAAAGATAGCTTCTGTGTGCCTTGTTTTCGGCTGGTTCTTAGAGCCTTTCTTCTCTTGACTATATCCCTGCCTAGCATGTATTCCTCACTGTCTGGGTTACCTGCTCTGGAGGCATGGCTGAAAAATCCTTCAGGGAGCAGCAGATAGCAAAGGGCATACCTCAGGACACAGCTCGGGGCATCTGAGTCTTGCCCCCAAATTCACTCCCAGGGGATGCTTTGCACGGCAATATTGCTGCTAATAACATTTCCCCAGAGATCACAGGAAGCTGCACACCTAAATGCATGGGTGCGTCTACCCCACCAGCAGCAGGTGCATCCTGCTCTGACAGGGGCAGCCAATTCCACAGGATCTCCCACACCCTGCTACCCGAGGCCTTGCCACTGAGCCTGTCGCATGGCCTTCTCCAGAGTTACTAACGGAGCTCACCAGGGATTCCAGGGGCAAGACTGAGGTCTTCTTCTGTAATAAAAAGAGGTGAGTGCGACACCTGCAAGGCACCTTTTAGTCTACCAAGCATTTTCATACTCATTAGCTCATTTGATTTTGATGAAGAACTAAGAGGTAGAGAAAGATTATTCTCTAGGATTACAGAAGATCTTCTGAGACCAGAGGTTTGGGAGGACTTCAAGTTAGATCTGATGATTTGATTTCCAGCTGTTTCCCGTGGTACAACTGAAGTACTATCACTCTATTATAAAATTACATTAGTGATAAAGCCAGAAGCCAGTATTTAAATAACCCTCAGGCTGGGGTAGCACTTCAGCGATAGAGCACTTGCCTAGCCTGAGAGAGGCCCTGGGTTCAATCCCCAGTACCACAAGAGAAAAACATCAATAAGTGAATTAAATGACGCTCAAATATATAAAGACTTACCTGCTCCCTCTACCCTTCAATAAGCAGTTCAGGAAAAACCATTCTTGAACACAAAAGAACATGAACATGTGGTACAAATTGTGTCTGGTTTCAAGTATCCAGGTCTTCAGTGACTTTCCACTCCTTTTACCCTCTAATTGGATTATTTTCATCAGCACTAGTGTAGACAGGAGAATGTAAAGCAAAAGCTCACAGGGGTCCCACTTGCTCTGCTAGTCTTCAGGTGTGTCTAGCCTCAAAATGTCTAATTAAAGGGACCTATATGGCTGAAGGTCGCAGCAAAAATTTTCTCATTGCTTAAGACCTTCAGTGGTTTTCCATTGTTTAGAGAAGTCCTTGGACCACAGCATCAGCTTCATCAAGGAGCTTGCTAGAAAGGCAGAATGCCAGGCCCTGTCCAGACACACTTGACCAGTCTATCATAAGACCCCCATATAAAAGTCCTTTTGTTACAGTGTCAAACCAACATGCACCAGGTTCACGTCTTCACACCGCCTCTCTTGCCTTTGCTCCTGAATTATTTCTCCCCTTTTTTTGTGTGTGATCCAAAATCTTTCCATTCTTTAAAGTCTGGCTTCAATCCACATCCTCCAAGAAGCAAGCAGATCTTCTCAGCACAGAGTGGTCTTTCTCTCCTTTTCTCCCAGTGACCCAGGGCCTAAACTTTGTGTCTTAGATAATGATTTTTTATGATTATAATTTCTCTCACTCTGTCTCTCTCTTTCTCTCTCCCTCCCTCTCTAAATTATGAGCTCTTCAAGGTCAAGGTCTAGTCTGATTCATTTCTGTATTTCCCAAGGCCACACAACACTTTCCAAAGTTCCTATTACAAATTAATTCCTCAATACTCTTGTCGATATTTCTTTCTGCCTCTAATTTAGGTATCAAGAGAAATTAAGATTTCGATTCCTGGTACCAAAAAAAAAAAAAAAGAGAGAGAGAGAGAGAGAAATTAAGAAATTCAGACTATTTTCATTATTTTGACAACCATTACTATGCACAATTAGGATCTAAACTTGGAAATATTCACTTAAACTATTCAGTC
Organism: Dasyprocta punctata; assembly: GCA_004363535.1. NCBI lineage: Eukaryota > Metazoa > Chordata > Mammalia > Rodentia > Dasyproctidae > Dasyprocta > Dasyprocta punctata. The sequence goes on along the minus strand of RJWM01000191.1, from coordinate 41,020 downwards.
ACTGTCATCAAGCATACACACAGACATCACCTGTCCAAAACACACACACAAACACACACACACTTTTTATTTCATTTGTACTTCATTGCTAGAAGAGTAATTGTTGGTAGGAATCTGTAGAAAGTTTGTGGGAAATGACTGCTCTTCACATTTTATGATCTTACCAAGACAGAAGAAAAAATTTGATCCTATTATAGAATGGAACATAATGACACCAAGATCCCAAAGTCTCTATCAGGATCTGCATTTGGGACAAGCAAAGGTCCCCTGGCCCTTGTTCAGTCACTTAATGGAGAAGACTCCAAAGACAGAATGCCACTGGTGTTCTTCCAATTATAGAATCATCTGATTAGAATTACAGTAAATGCATAGCTCAGTTTGCATTGTCCTGAGGTGAACCACAAATGAAGCCGCTCTTCTGGGAGCATCTGAAGGCACTGAATTCTGGAAGTCCACTGCCTCATCATGGAGCCCCAGGCCAGGGCTGGCTTGGGAAATGGGCAGACGCAAGCTAGGCCCCTCCATTTCTGGAGACCTTGGAACTCTGGGGGGCAGTGCTAGATGGATTAATCAATGCCTGGGAGGAAGATTCAAACAGCACATACTCTAGACATTAAAGCAATCTAGAACTTTGGAATGAAAGTTTTTCTCTGGGATAGTTTTAGAGTTAATCATTCTGGTTTAGTTCTATACTGTGAACATTAAATCTTGAAAGGTGGTCTATAAGGCACAAATTTTTCCAATCATGGGTTAGTATTTTGGTCCTGGCCTAAAAGCTTTTCCTGTGCTGTCCAGCTATAAAAAAAGCAAAACAGGAATCCTACAGAAGAGACCCCAAATGTATCCCTCTCCTTTACCTGTCCTACTTACAGCTTGAGAGCTGGTACTCATTAGGATGTTGGAACCAAACCTGACTGTTGTGTTATCATTGTTTCTAATTTAACTACCAGACTGTTAAGCATTACCACCTGAAACCCAGCCAGGGGGTGGGCACTGTACTTTGAAGCCACCAAGTCAAAAGCGCTATTGGATAAAACTCTGCTCTATTGGACCATGAAATGGGCTTTCAAAGGTACAGTGAATGACAGACCATGCAAGCCGTAAATAAAACTATCTGACCAGAGCAGTAATGTTCATAATGAAGCAACGAGAAGAACTACCATGAGATGGGCATTTGTCCAAGTCAATCAGAAAACCTAGCCAAGTCACAAACCAGAAGGCATGTTGAAGACTAGCTTTGGAGCCTCCATTTTCTCATGAATTTGCATTATTACCATGTATGAAGAGAGACTGACACAATTGTACCTTCCTAATTTTTTTTTCCAGGTGGCAATTGTCTTCCAGTTCTAGAATTTACTTGTTGGGTAATTTTTAAGCCTCTGTTTTCTTATCCAGTCCCATCCCGCCCACAGCATGACCATGACTATCTAAGGAATTTATATGAGTTGGGGTTTACCCTCATTCAAGTTAGGAAGATAAAATCTACTTTCTTCTTTTCTAAAAGTCCTTAGTATATGTGTCGTCACAAAGGCTTCTCAATAATAGACTTTTGTATAGTACTAAAGCTTGGGCTGCTTTCCTGTCCTAGTCTAGACCAACTATGGGACTCATAGACATTTCAGAGATTAGATAGAAGTATGGAAATCAGGAAACATACAGGAGTTAGATCAGAGCTAGGTAACATATATACACGTACTCATGTCATTGTGAGTATATAGCAAAGAGAACTTACCAAGTTTCACAAGCATACTCCTAACTGTCAGAAATTCATTCCTACGTAGCATGCTGGAAGGAGAGCATCAGAGAGTGGAGGTGAAAGGGAAAGCTTTAATGAATACTGTTTGGAGCAAACCAATCTGCCCATCCCTCCCCTGGCTGCTCATGAGTGTGTTATCCATTACCTTTCACTTGGCCTGCGCTGGCCAAACATCGTGCTGCCTGGAGTTTGAATCAAGCTTCATTTGACATCAGTTCAGACCCACTGGCATCTCATTAACAGAAAATGTTGAAGTTATGTGGAAGTCACACATGAAATATCAGGATTGAAGATGTGGTGGAGAACACTAACTTGAAGTTAAAATTTAGGTGATAGGACACCAGCGAGAAAGAGAGCAGACTGTTCCCAACAAGCAGCACAGGCGTGGTGATCCAAAGCATGGTTCAGCGCTGCCCAGGGACCTGTAAGGGCTTCAAGTCCCAGAAACACAGCACATCAGAGCTGCAGAGAGTCACCAATCATATACCAGTGATCTTGTCTGAGCAATGAGGAAGCAGGATCACAGGCTGGAGGAAGTGGCCATGGCCAAGGTCATACAGACAACATGTGGCAAAACCAAGGTCAAAGTGCTATGCTCCAAGGTCAGGACACCAGTGTTCTGAGAACTGTCACGGTACTCCCAAACTCACCCAGTAGGGACTCACTGAATAACATGGAAACACCTTCTTACTGATCTTCTAAGTTTGCAAAGCGTAAGCGTTCTTAGGCTCTTGTACAAGAAAAGAAAAAGACTCAGTCAGGGCTTTGGGTTGCAGGAAGGGGTAACTCAGTGCCGTAGAAACCTGGACTCAGACACCAATACTTGTGTGTGAAGTGCTCCAACCCCAAACTAAAACCCTTATGTAGCTCCAGGAAGAAAAAGAGTGCTAGAAAATGAGAAAAATGAAGGCAGTTTTCTCTTTTCAAGAGTGTTTCAAGGTGCATGGTGGAGTGTCAATGCCCTGCATCTATTCAAAGCCCACTTCTTTATTTAGATAGGTATGAAGTTGGACATGAAATCCTTCAACTAGAGGCTGACAGTTTGTGTTTGTGTATGCACATTTTTAATGAAAGCCAATGCTCTTTTCTGACTATAAATGTAAAATCATTAGTTTTTGCATAATGGTCTATAGGTAATTTGTATCTTGTCATTTCTGATCAGTACCAGCATTGTGCAAGGTACACAGGCTTTTTCTCTCCTGCTCTACAAATGCAGACGCCGAAGCTCCAAAGTCCTAGTCACAGAGTGAAACCCAAGGGTTGAAGTCAGTGAAAGATCAGGGTTCAGCAGCTGTTTCCCAAAATGAGCATAAGGGCAGGAGCTCAATAATAGAATTCCAGAAACCAATCAAGATTTAGGTTCCAGGCCAATGTCCCAATATCCTCTTAGTTTGCTAGAGCGCTTGTTGTATCATTTGATCCTTCTCTGTTAATGCCGCCCTTCTTCAACAATATCTGTCTTTCCATTCTCTGTCCCTAACACTCTTTCAGGACACACACGCATGCACACATGCACACACATGTGCACACACATGCACACACACACACACACACACACACACACACGCTTTACTTCTATTCAATTTTCAAGTTCCACCTAAGTGCTGTTTCTTCAAGAAACCCTTTCTACCAACCCCTAAAGAACAGTTTCACCTATCCATGGTCTCTCCCACCAGCTTTCTTTCCTCCCTTGTTAACACTATCCAGATTTGAGAGTATCATTCAACTGCAGCCATCTAATGAATCTACGACCTCTTTGATGTACAACACTGTCCGTGCCCTTCAGCCTCCCTCGAATGCCCAACACCTAGTGCAACACCCGGAAGAACTAAGGAGGCATGCATAAGTAGTTGATTGGCCAACAGAAAAACAAACAAGTACTCATAATTTCAGCAACTGTTGGTAGTGCTCTGAAAGCCTGTTGCATCTGCCCAATAACTGCCCGTCACCTGCCAACCCATTCTGCTCTCCATTCATGCCGGGAACTACCTGTCCTTCCCCACCTAGAAGTGCCGGCTTTTCCTGCAATGCTGGTTTTCCTGCCCTAGACTCCTTGTCTTATCAAATGCCTCAAGCTTCAAAGATCGTTGAAAAGAACTGATATATCTTCCCTGAACTCTTCACAGAATATTCAGTGTCCCTTTCTTTATGTTACCACAGCACCCTATTCTTGGACATACAGCGTGCCCAGCTCTGGCTTGCTTACTGTTATATTCTCCATGAAGACTCTGCTCATAGGTGGAATTCAGTACTCAGTGATAAATCCAAGGATCAAGGGTTTATAACAAAGGAGGGTAAGCCCCTCGAGAGCTTCTATTCACCATCCTGGGGCCGTGTCTGGCACACAGTAGGTAATCAACTCTGGGTTGACCTGAATGCCATCTTCCCTTAGAGACCACGTAGGGAGGCAGAGCAATGTAGCGGGCAAAGTGTGACCTTGAGATCCTTCGGCTATACCTACTATGTGACCTTAAGAAAATGATTCGATTTCACTGAGCCCCATGGTCCCCATCTGAAGACAATGCCACCACCTGAGGTCTTTGTGAAATGGATTGACAGTTGAGAAGTCTGGCATTTGTCAGGTACCCAGGAAGTTCTTAGTCCCCATCAATTCTTTTTTTCTCCCTTTTGTCCTAAGAGTCACAGAGACTGGCCAGCCTCACTTCCCACTTTTGTCTCCAGGGAAGCAAACAGTGGTAAAGGGATTGGAGCCCAAATCCTAGGACCCTGCCCCTTGTTCCCATCTGGTCAACAGATGGCAATGCCTATGCCCAGTGGCTCCAGCCCAATCTCTTTCCACCCTGATGGAGAGAAAGGGGACAGGAATAGGCTCAAAGGATGACTCAGCTCCAGTGACTAAGGCGAGGAGGTGGTGGTGGTAGGAAGGGGGTGGGGGCTGAAGAGGAAATGCATGAACACTGTATCTGATGAAGAATGGCTCCAAGATGAAGAGATTTGGCCCTGCTGGGTTCCTGGTTCTGACATGGCATGGATAAACAGGGTCCTGAGAGCCTTCCCATCCCCTCTTCCACCTCACCTTGTGGTGACTCCCTGCCTGCCAAAGGGAGGCCCCTCAGAGAAAATGCTGGGCATTCTCTGTCTTCTGGAAACTTTTAGCAAGCCAGTGAGGCATATGAGTACCGCTCTTTTAGAAAAAAGTCCTGAATCATTGAAATCACTACACAAAGGTTCCAATCTTGACAGTCACCTAATTTCCAATGTTGGCTTTCACATGGGCCCCAGGCTATCTTTTTCACTAGCAGTGCTACCTTGATATCCCCAATGCCCATGCATTGTGCATGTAGCTAGCTTACAACTGAACACCTGATACCCACCTCACTCACCCCTACTTGGCTTCACGTTGGCTGGCTGTACCACCATTCCTTCGATTGCCCAAGCTAGACCCTGAGACCTCTGAGGTTTGTGCTCTACCCATATTCCCAATCTTTCCATTATCTGAATTTTCCCATCAATTTTCTCCTCTTCTTCCCCATGGCAACTGACTCTAGCTAGGTCCTCATCGTCATTTACTCAGATTTTTTTCTATCATATCTAACTGGTTTCCCTGCCCCTGGTCTTTCAAAACTCATTTATAATCATGTTGTGACTCTTATCTTACAATTGTTGTCCAGGTTCCAAAGGATGGTTCTGACTCTCCAGCCTGGTATATAAAGCCCTCATGACCCAGTACTTCCCTACCTTCTGGTTTTGCCTGCTGACCCCACCCCCATAAACTCATGCATACAGAGACACGCCTTAATTCCAGCCAGCCCTCAGAGGCCTGGATCACATCACACTCTTCCCACCTCCGAGTCTTTGAATGTGCCACTCCTTCTCACAGGTACACATGTCTCTGCCAAAACTGACTGTCTTTACAGATTTGGCTCAAATGTGATCTGTGTTGTGTGTGCCTCTCAGATGCCCAGTGGCTCACCTCTTGGCATTATGACTGCTTGTGTACCCCTCGGCTCTCTCCCCTGAACTGGGATATCTTGAGGACAGGTTCTTCGTCAGAATAATCTACTCAATAAATGTCAAATAGATGAAATGTCAAAGACAAATACGAGATCACAAAGGCGTTTTTGTCCTCTGGTTCCCAGTATTACCATCCATAAGCTTGGAATCTGGTCTACATACTTTGCAACTCTAGTAAACTCAGACTTTACATGGTATTTGTCTTCAAATATATAGATCACACCCCTAGCCCACAAGTCAGCAAGAGTTATTGCTGCTATTCTCCCCAAGGAAGCAGTGGGAATGTGGGTCTACCCCCACAGAAAAACAGGTGACCTTAGAAGCTCAGGTTGACTCAGTGCCCTGTATAGTGACCAAAAACCTAGGACCCAGGCCACTCAGACTAGGACTGCAGCCATCAGCATAATCATGGGTATCCTCTTCCCACATGGGTGCTTTTGTGTGGGCACTTGGGTGAGTGTTGTCACAATCCTCAGGCAGGCACAGAGGTGACACATTTGTGCAAAGGAAGCCACCCACACAATCTCACCTCTTCTAGGTCACCTCTCCACGATCCCTTCACCTTCCAACACTACCCACACACCTCAGCTGCCACCCCCACACTCACACACCCACGGGGTGTTAGGCTGTCTGCAAATCTGGAGTTCTGTGCATTGGAGCACAGCAACTCTAAGCAGGAGGGTAAATGTGCTCTGTGGCTGTCCTCTTCCCATCGCTATTATCAGTGTGCCCCTCAGTGAATAGCTTCTACCAGTATATTGACATGAGAAGACGCCAAGGCATCCTACCCTCCAGCTTTCCGTGGGAACATTGCTTAACTTCTCTGAGCCTCAGTTGACCAGTGCATACTTAATATCTCTTCCTTACATAGATATTGCCAATACACATTGAACTCATGCTTGCAAATGTAGTTCCTAAACTTAGACATAATGAAGTATATGAGAGCTTTAAAAACAAGAATATTAGTAGACACTAGGTTCTATATCTAAGGAAGAGTACCCTTTCAATAAAAAGGAACAACTGAAAACCAAATAGCTATTGAATGCACGAGAAAGAGATTAACACCAACTATCACTACAACTGTTTCATAGCTGCATTTAATAAGGCTGTAATTTAATTATATTTACTTTGGATTAATTGCTTAATATTAATTACTTAATATTTCTATTTAATTAATATGCAGTTTAAATAACATCATGTCAAATGTTTTGTTCTGAGTTTTTAATATATGCACAATGTTAGTACATATATGTTCACATATCTACAGGTGTGTGTATATGCATGTGTTTGAAGGAACAAAGTACTTGTTTAAGAGTTAGGAATGAAGTATAATGAGAAAAAGGATGACTTTTGTATTAGAACATATCTACGTAGCTTCAAATCTTGACTATTGGTATTAGTTATTAGCTTTTTGTCTTGGGACAATTTTTAAATTCACTGAAGTCTCAATCTCCCCATATTACAATGAAAGTAATGAAACTTGTCTTATAGGTCAGCTGTGTGAATTACACAAAACCACAGGCACAAAATCGTGAACAGAAAAGAGCCCATCAATACCACCATTCACTGTCCCCCATTTCATGTTCTGTCTCACTCACACGCTGAGTGACTGGGGGTGCCACCCAGCCGTAGGAGTGTGTTTTCTTATCCATAGAATGAGACAGACAGACCTGATGATTCCAGGGATTCCTGCCAGCCCCAAGATGCCCCTGTGTCGTCCATCAAATGTCTATTTTGTGCATGTACGTGGGTTTAAATCCTGAGCACCTCCAAGGGGCAGCCCCTTCAGCTTGTGTTTGCTTCATTTCCAAAGCGTTTCCTTTCTCTGAATGTGCCAGTTGCTCACTCTCATATTTTCAATACAGGGCCCATTGATGACCACAAAAAGGAATGCCCAGTGCAGCTGCGGGTCCACTTGAGCCCTCCAAGCGAGCCCTCTCAAGCCCGCTCTGTCTGTGGGCTCTGTGTTCCCAGAGCCTGTTGTTGCAGTGATGTCTGGAATCCTCAACACCTGCACGACAGCTTCCTGGGCATTTCCACTGCCCTCCTTCTTCCCCCTCCCTCAGCTCCATTTGCATCTGAAATGCAGCTGCTCTGGGCCCAAAGGAGGGGAGCCAAATGCACAGGACAGCTCCTTGTTTGGTCTCCCTCCCCTGAGTCAAACCGAATCTGAAGCTCCTCTGTACAAGGCCTTTTGTTGCCCTGTCATTATGTTTAAATGAGCCTCATCTGCAGGAAAAAAAAAATTTGTTTCTTAATAAAATAAAATAAAACCACCACAAAAGACCAAAGCAGATGACATCTGTTCTTTCATGAAAGTTTTATTTATTTATTTATTTATTTATTTATTTTGGTCTTGAATTAGGCTAAAAAAAAGAAAAGAGAAAGAATAGGGCTAGACCTCATTTGTACTGTCCCCCCCCCAAAAAAATTAGTGCATCCTTAAGGCAAAAGCGTGCGAGAGGATAACAAGAAAAAGAGGAGAGAAGAGATGAAATAAAAAGAGCCCTCCCTACTTCTCCAGCGTCATTCCTGACTAGGAATATTCAGAGGACAGTATTAAATGGTCACTTACTTTGAGAGAATGTTCAAATTTATCTTCCCTGTGCCTGTTTCATAGGTAAAATATTTTGCAACTCTTTAGCCATTATTTCAGCCCTCCCTGGTCATCTGTGTTTATCGAATACCACAGGTGGGCCCCATGCAAGTGATACCTAGAAAATAATTTGACCCGCAATGACCTATATACTGATAACCCTCAAATTTTTATCTTCCCACTGAACTCACCACTGGCCTGCCAACACCTGCTTCTTGCCCTGGGTCCCTTTCTCACTGAAATGTACCCAGCACCTGTGCCAAATTCCTGGGTATCACCATTGACAGCTCCTTCCTCCTCAAGCAGCCCACGTGCAACCCATTGCCAAGTCTTCTTAATGTTCCACCAAACATCTCCTAATCCCTCCTTTCCTCTTTTCCATCATCACTGTCTGAGTTCAGGCTACCTTTCTTTCTGGCTTGACTGTGTCTAGACAGGTCTTGTGCAGAAGCAGGCATTGCTGATTAGGATCACACCTTCATCAAGTACTGAATGATTCTAAGATAGAGCCTAATCCCTTGGTTTGGCTTTCCCATCGCTCACAATCTGGCTCCTGCCTACTTGTTTGAATAATCTCCACCTACTGTCCTCTACTCTAGCCCAACTAAACTTACTTCAGTCTTCTATCTTTGAGCTCTTTCACCTGGGGCCTTTGCCCATGCTGATTTCTCTACCTGGAATACTCTTCCAACTCTAAATATCTTCGACTTACACTGCAGGGCTCACTTTAAATCCTATTCCTCCTAGAAACCTCCCCTATCCACAACAATCTCCTGTAGCTCCACCTGCATTAGCAACTCACACAATTTGTTCTTGGGGTACCAGGTGCTGACTCTCAGACTGTAAGACTCATGAGCCAAAATCCTCCACTTGAAATTGACCAATTCTTCATATCTTGGCTGGCGTCTTTTGATGAGTGGAAACCCCCAGAAGGGTCTTGCATAGAGCTGGAAGCTTTCTTCCAGCCTGAGACCTTCACAGAATCCTGCACATCCAAATGAAACAAGCAAAGACAATAGGGCCAAAAGCCTGTTCTGTTGGAAGACAGTGGAGAGTACCAGCTGGAAAACCAGGAAGTGCTCTCATCCTTTTCTAATGTTACAGCCTAGTTTTTGTCTCCCAGCCAGGTGTCATATTGTCTAAGGCAGATAGATCCTTGCTCTTCTGGAAGAAGCTTTCCTTATCTCTTGTTCAGACAGCTTCAGGACCCTCCTATTGTTTTAAGGGAAAACAACATCTGTCTGATTGAAAACACAACCATTTTTCTCTGGGCCATCATAGAAAGCTTATTTTGATGATGGTAAGTTTTTCCACTGGTTGAATGACATCTCTTTTCCTTCTCTTCTAATCATCTCACATTCCTTCTAAAGTTTTATTTCCTTGGGAAATGGAAATGGAGCGTGCTTGCAAAACCAGACAGAGGTGTCATTCTAACCAAAAGCTCCTTGACCACTAGATTGCTAGTTTTGAATGAGTAGAGGAGATCAAAGCTGCTTCCTAGTAAAACCTCTCCACATGCTGAAATTCTAAAAGCTGAAATCTAGCACACACACACACACACACAGCTGAGATGGAAAATCAGATATGAGGTCTATGCTTCTGAGTGATTCATCTTCTAATCTCAACTGACTTTCTTGACAACTAGGTAGACCAACTGTAGACCAACTGCAGTAGATTCTCTCTTCCTATCCGGCACCGTCACATGGATTCTGGAGCGGCCAAAGAAGAGGAACAAATGGAAATAGCAGATTCATAATCAATTGACGCTTACTGAGCATTGAGTATCTGACTGTAAAAATACCATTATACACATAATTTAATTTAGTCTTAAGTGCCCTGAAAGATTAGCATTTTTAACTCTCATTTTATAGCTAAATCAAAGTCTTAAATAGTCACTGGCTTCCTTTCATGTAGCTCCTATGGGCTCTCTTAGTTCTCCATTTTCACCTTCTCTCAGGTTTTGTTTTTTCTTTATAATTGGTAGCTTACCTTTCTTTTTCTTTTTCTTTTTCTTTTTAAAAAATGTCTACTTTTATGTGTTTTTAGTATATAATGATGAAATTTGTCAGGAAGAGTTGGTACACGTACATAACGCATCTGAATTATTTGTATCTCCTCTCTCCTACCTGTCCCTCCCCCTCCCTCCATCTCTGGGTCCCCTTCTTATTTACGAAAAACTTACCTCCTTGTTTCCTATTATCTGTCTTACAATTTGTTCTTTAATTCATTTACACTTTGGGTTTCTTATCTGAGAGGAACCATATGATATTTAAACTTGTGTGTCTGATTTATTTCACTTAATGTTCTGGTCTCAAGGTATACCCTTTTTGCTACAAATGATTCAAATGTATCCTTTGTAGCCCTGTAGTTCTCCAATGTGTGTAAATACCACATTTTCTTCATCCTATATTAGAAGGAAGTGTTGGGCTAGAAAGAAGTCAGAGCCGCAGGTTCTGGAAGAACACACCTAGAGTTCCTCTAAGGCCTGGAACCTCAGGACACGGAGTGACAGAGTGGAAAAGTGCAGGAAGTCAAGGAACTTTGCCTCAGGTTTTTGAGAAAACTTTGCGAAAACACTGATTTTTTTTGTACCTAGTATCTTCTCCAGAAGTTTTTGGCCATTTCTTTTAACCTCTCCAAAGTTATCTGGACAAGACAATTCTAAAGAAAAGGCGTGTGGCAAGTTATATCAAAATATTGACCTAAGTGTTCTCTGCAACACATCTCTGACTAAGGAGGAGAGACGCAGCAATGGTACAGTTATCCTGGCCTAGCAGGGGTTGGAAAGCAGAGGCTGTGTCCAATCCCTGCTGGATGAGCCTGTGAACTTGGAACAGGGGAGAGAAAGACAAAGAATAAAATAAAATAAAATAAAATAAAATAAAATAAAATAAAAGCCTCTTTCAAACCTGCCTTTCATGTCCAATTGATATCCCAACATTTCCAAGTTCATTGTAATGCAAGCATCTAAATGAATTCTGTGCTAGCTGTAGGATAAGGAGGACAGGACTACTCTTATTCCATAACTTAGAACTTGTTTGCTCATTTGATTGCTGTGGTCCTGCAAATTGAACTCAGGGCCTTGGCTCTGAGCTATATCCCCAGGCTTTTTTAAAAATTTACTTTGATATAGCGGCTTGCAAAGTGGCTAATAGCCCAAGTTGAGTTCAAAACTGTGATTTTCTTGCCTCAATTTCCCACAGTACTGGGATTACAGGCATAAGCCCATACCCAATTTAGGGATTTTTGGTATTATGAAAGTCAATGTGTTGCCCATTTTTTAAAAAAATAAGTATTAATTAACTTCTTATTATATACCCAGAAATGGATAAAGAGGCAAACAAAACAGGCACAATGCTTAGTAACTAGAGAACAAACACATATACATAGAAATTAAGCACAGAAACACACATAAGATTACAAATTATGATGCAGTGATGGGGGGAAATGCATGAGGTGGTGTGGGGACCCAGGATGGAAACGACAGCGCAGTTGGGGGCCTCTCTGAAGAGGGGGTCCTAGGCCGTGGGCCGGCAGAGGGGCGGAAAGGTGAGCAGGCAGTGGACACAGCCAGCAGGAAGCTCTTGAGGCTGGACAGTGAGCTGCTCGTAAGGGGAGGAGCAGAGTGAAAGGGGAAGTGGATTGGGAGTGGAGGGGCCTGGTTCCATAGGGTCTTCTAAGCCACGCAAAATCACTGAAATTTTTTTTCTCAATGCTAAGACTAGTGGGAAGCCACCAAAGAATTTCAAGTGGGAAAGCAATGGAATCCCAACATTTTGTTAAAAAAAGTTTGTTGTATCAATAGTGTAGATGGGATGAAGATGGGAAATTGTTGCTAATGTTCTTTTAGAAAATCAATGAGCAGACCCCAGGCAAGTTTCCACAGTCACCTCAACTCAGACCACAAGGAACTGTTTTTTAAAAAAATTACTTATGATTTATAATCTTAAAAAATACATACCACTTTACCAAGTGGAAGTGTGCCATATTTTTTTTCAAATGTCTTACCAAATGTCTTATCAACCAAAATGACCTAAAGTCACCCACAGTTACTTCAGGGCAGTACGATTTCTAAGAGGACATTCCCCGTTACCTATTTTTCTGCTTCCAAGGTTTTCCAACAATGGTGGTTGAGAGCGGGGAGTCACAACTGGGAAGTAAATATATAGATCATTTGCATCTGATTCTGATTCTGATTCTGATTCTCCTACACAGCCCCAACTCCATTACACAGCAGTAGCAACAAATGTCAGTGGCAGGAAGTACACAACAAGAAGAATTAACCACATTTCTTTTTTTCATCCGTACTCACACACAGAATCACACACATGCACACACATACAGTTAGTTTGAAGTGGGTAGAGGCGAGGTCGCCAGGCTTCTCACATTTTCAACCAGGATCTCACGGCAGTCATCAAAACAACAGGCTTTTAGCTGTTGACCTTTCAAGACAGAGGGTTTTGAGGGGAGAAGAGAGAAAGGAGGGGAAAAGTCTGAGTTTTGCAGTATTCGTTGTTCAACAGTTGAACACTAAATCGGTTTTATTATGTTGCAGATGCATTAATTTGATTAAGATACAATCCATGGGTCATTCGGGCATATAAAATACTCTTGCTTAATTGCAAAATTAACAATGGAACAGGATAAGTCATTACCAAACTGCAGGTTATTCTGGGACTGGTGGATTTTTTTTTTCTTCCACTCAATTCATTTTCTCCATCTAAAGTTGTTTTTGACACTTAGTTACAGGAAAAATCTAGGCTAAGGCAACAGTACGTGGCATACCAGAGCTCTGCTCTCAAGGCATGGGTGAAGGGAGCTCAGGCTCACTCAGAACAGGAAATGCCGGTAGACTCATCTAACAAAGAGGCTCCAAGAGTCCCTCAGCCTCAGAAGTATTCATCATCATCTCATAATTCACAGCACTCAGGAAGCTATCCACAACCTCAAGAAATCTACTCTGAAATCTAAAGGCATAAAACCCAGTTTCCATTTGCATTGCATTAATCCTTCCCTACTATCTTATTTATTTTTAGGAACAGCCTAATTTTCAGGTCCTTTCAACTTGTAGTCAAATATCTATGGAATATCAGCTGGACATGGTGGCACATACCTATAATCCCAGGACTCAGGAGGCTGAAGCAGGAGGATTGCTGTGAGTTCAAGGCTGGCCTGGGCTACCTAGCAAGAGCCTGTCTCAAAAAAAACAGAAGTCTATGGAATATGTACATATGCCAAACACCATATTAATGATGAAAATATAAAAACTAAGAAGACTCCAAATCTCAACAAGATTCCTCTGTAACTGATCTTTGATTCCCTCCCTTCTGTGACTCCATAAGGAACACTTATCCCATGGATGTGCAGGAATAGATGTTTGCAAAGCACTGTGGAGACAGAAAAGAAAATCAACCAGGAGGCAGATGCAATTTGAGTTGACCTTAAACTGAAGTAAGGCACTGAGTTGGCTATCAGAAATGGGGAGGTGACAGTATACCCAGCAAAAGAAGTTGGGGCAGGCAAAGGCAAAGACATATGGAATGTGCGACGAGCAACAGCTAATTGCTTTTCCTACTTTGAGAAGAAGCATCAGAGGGCAAAGATACTGAAAATCTGAGTGAGTCAAGAACTTATCCTCTATAATATAGAGGGGAAAATCTGGATTGAATTTCAGGATTTCCACTGTTTTTGCACCTAGCGCACTGTACGATGTTGAGCGGGTCATTTCACCACTTGCCTGTACCTGAGTTTCCTAATCTACAAAATGGAAATAAAGCTCCCTTCCCATCTATCTCACAGATTTTCTTGAGGGCAAAGTGGACTATTGCATGTGATAATTATTCCTCACAGCATTTGAGAAAGATCTAACTTCAATTTTTTGATGTGTATAGCACTGATACCAAACTGAAGAAGCTATGTGTATTACTTTAAATGAGAATTAACATGATCTATCCGGAGATTAGCAAGCTGTCCAGTGGCTGAAAGTTAGGGGGTGCTGAGAAACTCTAGTTTGAGAGACCCTTGAATGGATATGACTTTTACATTTTATTCAGTTCAAAGCAGAGATGAATAATAGAACCATTGTTTAATTCACTTAACACATAAATAAACCTGGTACACAAAAAGCATTCAAAGAGAAAAATAGACATAAACATCTAAATCACTTACTCTATACCCTCGCAGATGACCTTGATTCTTACTACACCAACAGATTTAGTCTGGAAATTTCTCAGGTGAAATAATAATTTATTGGAAGAAAAACAGGCAATATTTGATTCAGAAAATATGAATTTGAAGCCGTCTCCAACATCTGCTTTGGCTGTAACGTTTCTAATCCATCCTATGAAGGTTCTGCAGTCAGTCCCCAGAATACAGAGCCATTTCTGATTTCCAGTATGCCATAGGCAAGCCAATACTGCGTGTGGCTCAAAGTGACTGGCATTAATGTTATGGCTGTAATCGTAGACTACACACTCCCTAGAGACCTGAGAGAGAAGACGGAGATGTTTCCAGAGGAGCTTGCTTCTGAAACTCGCAGAAAATCAAGGAATGAAAGAAGCAGACTCATCACTACTTTGAAGTGAAGACTCATCTCTGTCTGACACCTAAGATGCCAAGAAGATGGAACTCAGAAAAATGTCAAAATATTTTACTCTCCTCCTGTACCTTCCTTCTGAGAAGCTTAAGACATTTTAGAGACATGGATGCACATTTTAATCACTGGTAAATTACTTTAGCTACAGAATTGCAAAGCTTGCCTTTGTCTCATTTTTAAGGGGTGTTGAGCAGATCCACTGAGGAGCCCTTTGAAAACTCCCATGTCTGTAGTGATCGTTGCTTAGACCAGAGCCAAATCTGGTCCTGACATTTGTTCCACTCTTCCCAGATGGCAATTTCTTCTCTCTGTTCTCCTGCTGTTACATGGAGAAGTAAAAGCTAGTCCACATGGAAGAAAAATCCCAAAGGCCTGGGTGGATATGTCAGCTCTGTTCTGGGTCCTTGAGCAAATTAATTTGTATTTTTGACTTTGGATCTTCTTTTCCCATTACCCTCAAAAGGCATCCGTGACCTCCAATTTCCATTCTAGTTCTCAGAGTTTGCACATCTAGGGTTCCTCCTGCTGTGATCCATTAACATAGCAAAGGCCAAGAGCCATGAAGAAGAAGAGGATCATGTAGTCACTGCCTCTGCTTCCTCGCCTCTAAAATGAGGGTGACACCTACATCACTGTGTCCCTGGAAGCATTAGGTGTAATACATGCCAAGCTGCTAACATAGCACCCCGGAGGGAGGGTTATAATCAAAACCCTCGAAGATTCCAGTGGAAGTCTCTACCAGCCTGACATTTTGTGTTTCCAAATTCTAGACATCTTCATGGCTTCAGCACATGGTTCTCAATTTACTATTGGCCACCCAGAACTTAAAGTTCAACTGTTAGGACAATGCTTTTGACTTTCCTTTTTTTTTTTTTTTTACTCTTTCCAGAGGCCACATGGAAAATCTGTGCCCTTTTCTGTTTGTCTTGGACTGGAGCCTTGGGCTCTGGAGGTCCAGGTTGCTCTGGGTGTCTGTGAAAGAGCCCACAGGAGGCCTTTTCTACTTGCTCCCCTCTTCCAGAGCCTGCAAATCCTGTCTCCACTCACTCCCGTGATTGCAAAAGAAGGAGAGCAGGAGGTGCAGAGTCTGAAGCCTGGAGTTAACAGCACAGCGTTCCTCTGTGTCCACAGTGCGCAGTTGTCACCCTCTAGGGCTGATCAGGGATTGAGAAGGGTCCCTCTTCATCAGTAACTACAACGTCATTGCAAGCTGAGCAGGCTGGAAGTCCTAAAAACGTGTCTCACTTCTCAGTCTTTATTTCCTGCAGAAACTGAAGAAAAAAAAATCAGAAAATTCCATTTGCTTTTTTCTATTTAATGAGGTCGAACATTCTTAAGGAATGAAAAGTGCGGCTCCAGCCTGGCTTTTAATTAGCTTCAGGAGCCCTTGTTTCTGACTAGCCTCATTCCCAAAGCCGTTCTCTCTCTGCTCTGAATGAGATGGAAATTCAATTGCATTGCCTTGTCAAGTCACAATAAGATGCTCCCTCCACCCCTAAGGTCACATGGGAAAAGACACTCAATAGCCAGCCAGACACTGCACTTTCTGACCCCAGCAGAACACCACACCAGAACCTGAAACGAGCCATTAAAAGAACTCTGCACTAAATGTTGTGCTTTTCTTTTTTTTTTAACCCTCTGTGTGAACTTGGCCCTGCTTGTCCACATGTACAGTGGGAAAAATATGGACTTTAGAGTCAAATAGACCTCAGATCAAATCATGCCTTCTCATCTGAGTGCCTGTCAGGTTAACCCAGCACTCAGCTCCTGCTCCTATTTGTGATACGGATATTCGTGTCTGCCCTGTAGGATGGCTGCAGGTACTAACTGAGACACTGTGGGTAAAGCATAATGCCCCAGATGTATGTCACAGGCACTCAGTAAACACTGTTTCTCTTCTTTCCTCGAATCTGTAAGACAGAGCTAGTCTCCCCCAACTTTGCCCACCACATTGGGTTAACCGATGGTCTGAAGGGATATTGTGATCCAGAGACTGGAGATTTAATTTTGTAGTCCAAAGCCAGGGTTCAAATCCCAGTCCTGTTCCCTCCTAGCTGTGACCATGAATGAGTTCCAGAACCTCTCAGTTTCTTTGCATTGAAAGTGGGAATAGTATCAGATCCTCTCCATAGGCTTACTGTAAGGAGACGAAGTGAGACAGCGCACAAAAAACGTTGCTTCCTGCCTGGCACACGGTAAGTACACAATAAATTATCAGCTAATAACAGCAGCAATGGCATCTGAGAGTGCATTGTAAAATTTAAAAGTCCTCTAAGATGTCCATCTTAAATCCTTTTTGGAAAGAATGCACCAATGTTACCGGTGCTTATGTAAATGTAAGTGGTTATTATTTATGTAGGAGAACATTACTGAGTATTATGCAGGAAGAGGGAGAGAGCAATGTAGAGGAAGAAAAAATTTATGATGGGCTTCAAAAGGGAAAAAAGAGAAAATCACATCTCACCCAGCAATATAGATGCAGCCTCATATAACTCAGAGCTATTCAGACTGCAAAAAAATATTATATCAATAAAGTTGTCTCTTAAAGGAAGGAAAAAGAGATGAGAGAGAATAGGGAAGAAAAACCTCATTCTTCCTCTAAAATTAATCATACAACTGGATCTATCTAACAGAATCTGAGTAAACACTAAGCCATGGAAAGTATAGGGACACACCATCTTGGTTCTACCCTCAAGGAATTTGTAGTCTACCCAGGACTTTACGACAAGGACATAAATAACTAATTAAAGGTGGAAAGCAGGGCATTAGAAATCATTACCATCACCATTATTAGAAGTCATTTTTATGGAGTTTCCCTGATCATACCACCTATTTTTTCTAAAAAGAATTTTAGACAATTTATAACGTGGATAAGATTACACATTGAGTTTTTTAAAAAAAAAATAGAGTTAGAAATTTAGATTAAATTCTGGAGAGATGGCATAGGCTAATACCATTGTTGGGCTGGTCATCAACTTCAACTCAGATTCCTGGAAGTCAGGGAGAAATGAGAAACACATTATTATCATTTCATTTTTTCAAAGACGGATGCAGTTGAAATATCCTTTATTTTTATTTATTTGTATATCTTTGTGAGTCACAAAAATGACATTCACTGTGGGGGACTGGTAAATGTACATATCACATTTTGATCATTTTTATTTCCTCTTTCCCTCTCCACCCTACACGCTCCACAAATTCCCAGATTCCCTTCCCATCTCCACAAAATCTACCCCCTGCTTCCTCTCATCTCCCTTGCATTTTGTTGTTTCAATTATTTACATTTTGGGTTTCTCATATAAGAGAAACCATGCACCATTTAATCTTGAGTGTCTGATTTATTTCACATAGCTATAATTTAATTTCTTCAATGCTGATGATCTCTTAAGCAGTATACAAAAACCTGGAAAAGGCCTAATTTAGTAATCTTGCATTTTTTATTCATAAGTGCAAAGGCATGCATGTCTGGGGGATTTTGAGACATTCAGGCAAGCACTGGTGATTGCCAATATGGAAGACCTGCTTTTCAAAAAATTATCTGTATGACTCATTAAACTTTTGTTATTGTTGTTTCTCCAGTCTGTTGGGGTTATTTCTTAGGTAGCATCTTTACAGAACTAAAGCTGTTTTACTTCTTGCATTTATAAGGAAAAAAAAAAATATATATATATACTTTGAAACCTGAATGATGCTCACATCATTATGCTGGGCCTGCTGACTTTATTTTCCACCAGATTGCAGTGTTCCAGAGGGCTTTGATCTGTCACAGGGCTCCCTTGGGGTAATTACTGCTCTTCTCAAGTCATCCTGCACAGACAGGTAGGTGGGAGTGAGCAGAATTAGCCAATTGTAGAGAAAATCAAAGGTGCTTGCTTGCAAGGGTACCTACTTCTGAGAATTACCATGAATTCTCCTTGCCACTGACTAAGAAAGGAAGGAAGGAAGTGACATCTTCAAGATCCTGGGCTTGGGCAGGCTGTGGTGAAGACCAGTTGTTTTTATTCTTCTGGCTGGTTTCGGGCCTATTGTGATGTCTTTTATAAATCTGGTAGAACTTGAATTTTAAAGCCTGTTTTAAAGCCTTGGGAGGGGGGAGCTTTTTTGAATTCATCCCTAAACACATTCATGAGCTTGATTAATGAGGAAGAGTTAAAAGTAAGTAAGTAGAAATAAAGACAAGCAAATGAAGTAGGGGAAGGTGCTGAGCTGAAAGAAATTTAGAGAGCTGCAAGACCAAGAGGAGGGAGACGAGATGAGGGTGGCCAGGGTCCACGGCATCTGACTGGTTCTCTGCTCCAGACCCTGCAGTGCTCCTGAAAGGGGACGCCCAGCCTTTGCCAGTTGAGAGAGGGCCTTTGTCAGGCGTGGGGTGGACAGAGAGACGGACAACACGTGCCGGCCAGCACTGCACGCGTCTGTTCCACTTGGCAGCACTCACTCCCAGCTGCTGGCACAGAATCGGAAGGGGCAGGTGGGAGCACTGGGAAAGGGAGAAGAAAAGGCAGAGGGGATTATGTACAGTTGTTCCCAAAGGAGGAAAGAAGAGGAGGCCAGGAGGAATGAGGCCACGGGAGGCCCCCAGGAAGCCCACAACAGCATGGTGGGCCTTATGCTAAGCACCCTCCGCAGCAGGTGAAGAAGGGACTGAATCAAAGTGCAGTGGCCGCGGGGATGTGGTTGCAGCAGGAATGCAGGCATTGGGCCAGGGTGAGGCACAGTGTCAGGAGGTCTTTCTCACTCTCCCTCTGACCCAACTACTGTGCCAACTCCAATGTAGTCTCTGTATCACTTCCTTCTTTCTCCCACTAGTTCAAACATTTTATTTCCTACCTCAAACACTGTCTTTGCTTTTGTTTTCTTTCTAAGCTCACCAACATCTTTAAGCTGGCAGGATCCTTCCAGCTATCTAGAGAGAATGTGGGAAAGAATAAGCCAGCCCACTTCATAGGCACTGGGAAGTATAAGTAATAGTCGTAAAGTCGCCCTGATTCAGCAGTGGAAGATCAATTGGAGCAAATGCACATTTTTCTACCCAGCACCACTTGCTCTGCCAAAATCTGCTCTGATCCATAATTTCAACAACGGGCCAAGAGTGGTGAAGGTACTCCTCAGGGACAACCGTATTATGATGTCATTTTAGTGTGGAAACTGACACAGGCATCTCCTCTGTGTTCCTCACTGATTCAATAGAAGCACAAGGGCTCTTCAGGGACCTCACTGTCCGGGTGGCCCCTTTCTAGGTCTCTGTCCGGTGGTCCATTTCCTGAAGGGAATGCAGGCAAGTCGTTTCTGCTTACTTGAAAAATCACATCTCTGCTTCTGATAAAGTTCTATTCATACAGCTGGCATTGCATGTGACAAAATAGGCAGGACTCCACACTGCAGCTGAGATTGATTACCAGTTCTGTCCAGGGGAACAGCAAGATCTGCTTAAGTCTAGGATGTTCTCAGCAGCTACAGGGTCAAAATAACATGATGCAGAATTATCAAGATTCAGTCTTAAAAAAAAAATACAACTTCATATTGCATAGCCTGATGATAAATTTTTAAGCTCCCAAGTGTGCTTGAGGTTCAAATCCTATCTCTGCCATCTGTCAGCATGGTGATCTCTCACCTCTGAAATGAGGATATCAATAAAACCTCCATCAAAAGGTCACTGGAGTGAATGAAATCCCCGTGTAATGCAACCTGATAGGTTTTGGCTACTAGCACCAAATGAAAAGGAAAGTTTGTCAGAAATAAAAAGGGAGACCTGTCCATAGATCAAGGCATCTACCATAACAATATCCTATTTCTTTCAATACCCTGACATACCCACTTGTGACATGGAAATTCAACGACAAAACACTAAAAGATAAGAGACACAATTATATTTTTCTATTCAGGAAAAGGACTACAGAAACAGAAATTCTCTACAGATAAGAAAAACTAGAGAAGCTAAAAATCTGATTTCCTAGCAGTTGTGGTCTTTGTGGTGACCACACAGTAAGTACTGAGAGAGCTTTCAGGTTCTTTCCAGCTCTGAGACTTCTTGGTCAATTTCCACCTGGAAAGCAGTCTCTTTATAGTCTTTAACACAATTCCCAGTCTTTCATTTCCCCCTTGATCTCATCCTCAGAGGCTTGAGTTTCTCCAAATTCTAGGTGCATCACTTTCCTGACACCTAACTCACCCAGACCTCCATCTGTGCGGCAACTACCTAGCCTGCCCCTCATGCAAGTTTTATGTCTTACAATGTGCACAACTACCCATCAGCCTCGTCTCCACCTTGGAATGATGTTCAGTCATAATCAACGTATGAATTATGTACATGTGTGCATTCTAAAATTAACTTCTACAGACTGTATTATAGTTTTGAAGTACTGTAAACACAACACTGATATCATATATTCTGCATGGGGTTTTTCCTTAGAAATCCCAATTGCCTTAACAAAGAACTTGCTCACTGATACACTGGTTGCCTAACATTTATGTAGAGCCCAACTTTGGGCTCAGCTCCACTCCAGGATTGATAGATTTTACTTTGACTTCTTTTGGAGGTTGTTTAAGGACCCAGCATCAAGTTCATCCTATTCTGGCTTGCCCCTTTGTCCTGTCCTACACTCATCTCTCATCTTGAACCCCTAATTTTATAATTCACCCACTGCCACCATCCTTACACAACTGTCAATCCTTATAGAAATTAGCATCCACCACCAATTCACCGTCCATCTAGGAAAAAGACTTCTTTCCGTCTCCCTTTAAGCTGACAGTAGAAAGGAAATAGACTTCAGGTTTGAATTCTCGTTCTCCCACTTCTTTCTCACCAATCATTTGAACTTCCTGGTCCTTAAATTCCTTACCTGTAAAACAGGAATAAAAACACCCATGCAGAGATGCTGTGAGACTTAGTGTCAGCACAAAGTGTTTGTCACATAGTATTGTTGAGGGAACAGTAGCTGTTTTTCTTAGGATAATCATTCATGACAGCAGGCTTGAAGCTGTCTGCTGTCTGCTCCATTCCTATGTGCTTCAGATATTTCACACTGGCCTCACTGCCACCACCTCCCCAACTCCTCATCTGATTTCTAACTCCCCATTCTTCCAAGTGACTTCTGATGCCATCTGTTCTCAATGCCTGAGGTTGGTGTGCTAGGGCCAATGTGTATCAGCTCACCAGAGCTGGTCTTGACAGCTCTTCCCAGTTCCACGTTCAGTGGCCACCATTTTGAAATCAGACACATTCGGAGTATACACACTAACAAATGCAGCAAATACTATGGATTAGAGCTTTCCACTCACAAGGTATTTGTTAAGCATTTACAAGCACATCAGCATGGACCCTCCACATGATCTGCAGCTTTTTTGGGCCTGATCACCTGACCTGAACTCTCAATGGGAGACCTTAGAACATTTCTTATGAACACAGGGAGGTCCTGCGCTCTAAAGCTAAATCCATGTCATAATCTAGAGAGCAAAAACCAGGTTAAGAATGGAAACAAGAGCTGGGAGTGTAGCTTACTGGTCCCGCAAGTGCTTATCATGCCTGAGGACCTGGGTTTGTCCTTCATCGTGTACACACACACACACACACACGTGCGCATGCACGGGCAACATTACACTAGGAAACAAACAAACAAACAAACCCCAATCTGACAGATGTACACTATCCTCAAAGTTAATCCTACTGCAGATGAGTTCAGCTCAGTACAACCCAAGTGCTTTCTTCCTGCCTGATCCTCCTGGGGATGCAGTCAGCTGAGTGCTATGGTGGGAATCTCCCAGGTCCTCCATGGCAAGGCTTCTGTGCACTCCTGGAATGCCTCTGCTGTGGCCTGGAAACGTTGTGGTTGCATAGCGAATAGAGTACAGAAGAAGATGAATTCTTCATAGGTGGGAAAGCAAGCCCGGCCTTTCTTTCTTTGTTGAGAAGGCTCTAAACCACACACATTTAGTAATGTACAAGGATTTTGAGGGCTGAAACCCTATTCAGTTTTTGGCTGAATAGCAAATGAGTGGGTGTGTGCATGTGCATGGTGGGCGGGAGGAGGGTTATTTTTCCTTAAAAGAAATATGTTCTCATGGATTCCAGAAAGCAAACCATCATCTCATCTTCTGTCCTGGAATCCTGTCTGTCCGTAGCAGATTACATGAACCTCATTGCAGCAATATTTTGCTCCTGCCTGGGCCTGAGAGTACTCCCCACAGCCTGATCCAGGGTTATACCCCACCTTTCTGCCAGGTTAAGTCTTAGCTCTTCTCTGCCCCACAGGGTCTACAAATTCTACTCATTTTCCTTTCTTCATAACACAGATTATCCATAGAATGTAAAGTATTTCTCACTACCCCAATTCTCCCACATCCACACCCCTCTACATGCTGCCCCTAAAATTGGCACATAGAGAGTTTCCCTGTTGAAGACTTTATGCTAATCTTAACAAGGATAACACCAGAAAGCAATGATTATAGGAACAGGACAAAAGTTGCAGGAGTCTCCTCAGCTATCTCCTTACCCAGATATCTGGATCACCCTAAAATGTGAAATGTAAACCCTAGCTTTCTAACAGTTCTTTGTCTCCCATCTTTTCCTCCATTTATGTCTTCTTATGTCTCCTGTCATCAGGTTCCAAGAGTGGGTTCCTAGTAATTTGACAATGGGAAGCAGTGGGGAAATTACTGAGGCACTTTACAGGCTGCAAATCACTCTCTCACACTTTCTCGTCCACGCCTCTGGTGAACCTCAGACCCTCCCTGAGACCCAGGCGTTGACGCGTCTACCAGGCTTTCAGTGAGATGATGAGATGGGGTTGGCTGAATGCCTAGTAGAGGCCTGGTCACAGCCCTTGACTTTTCCTTCACATTATGCTTTAACTCAATTTTATGAAGAAAAGCCACACACTTTCCATCCTTCCCACCACTACCTCACCCCGGCACCAGTTTCGGTTCTCATGAAATGAGGTTCATGTATAAACATAGGGCCCCTCCTCCCACAGCTTGGGCCTCCCCATGAATCCTGTGGTAGCCTGAAGGCACCTAGGGCTGGTCAAGATGGGCAACTGCCGCTCTCCCATGGCCGGCTTTTCATTTCTTGCTTTCTTTTCAATCTCCCTCCATTCTTTCCTCCCAAAACATTGCGTGCACAAGTGCTTTGAGCCCCTGGACTTTAGATTCCTCTAATTTATCTCCTTATCTTTCCAGTAAGAATTAATTCTATCCTTCTGTATTGTTGGTAGGAGTGGCACTTTTGTGCAGCCATGATGGAAATCAGCACGGAGATGGCCTCAAAAATGAAACCTAAAACTAGAAATTGTATTTGACCCAGCTATTCTCCTTCTGCACATCTTCCTGAAAGAGTTAAAGACATATTACAGTGATCCACGCACACCCATCCTTATTGCTAAATCTTGGAAGTAGCCTGCATGTCCGTCAACAGATGAACGGATAAGAAAGTGGTGTTTACACACAGTGGAGTACTACTCTGCCATAAAGGATAAACCTGAGTCATTTGTAGCAAAATGGATGCCCCTTGAGACCATAATGTTAAGTGAAATGAGTCAGACACCCAAACTTAAATACCACATGGCTTCTTTTATATGAGAAACCCAAATATAATTAAATGCAAAAATAAAATTTCAATAATAGAAAGCAGGGTGATCTTTCTTTCTTTCTTTACTTTTTTTTTTTTTTTTTGATACTGGGGATCGAACTCACAACCTCATGCCTGCCAGGCAGGTGCTTATGCCACTGAGCTAAATCCCTGGCCCAGGGTGATCTTTCTTAAATGGGAGGGATCAAGAACTGGAGGGAGGGAGGAAGGAGAAAGGAGAGGGAAAGGAGATGCAAAAAGGAATTAAGGTGTACTATGTACATGAACTAATCCCACACCAGGAATGTAAACATCATGTACTGTAAACACGTACTAATAAAAAATTTTACCTGGAACATTAGGTTTTTTTCCATACAAAGTACCCACTCAAGTATTTGAGAATATTTGCCATTTAAATGTCTCCCATACTTATACTGGTGCCAGTAGTTGGATGACTTTTCCCCACATGTAATGGTATCTCCCTCAGCACACTGTCAGATAAAACCATGGACAGGAACAGCAGTTTGCTCAGTGCCATGCTTAAGAGGTCATCTTATGAATAAATTGGATATAAGATTATTTTGTTTGTTCAACACACACTTACTATCACTTCACCCGAACTTCTGCAGTACTTGAGATCTAGTAGCACAGACTTGTTACGAGTATATTATCCAGACCTTCCAATTGGACTGTGAAGCCTTTCAAGAAAATCTGGTTTCAGCTTGACACTACTTGTCTTATGACAACTTCATTTCTCTGGGTGTCACTTTCTTCACTGTGGGAGGCTGGTAAAGACAGTATCCTAACTCCACCAATTCACCTTTGCCCCATCCAACTCAGCAAATGTGGGTTAAGCACAGAACACAAACCTGACTAGAAAGTTCACAGAAAAAGGGATCCAGGGCTGTGTAAGAGGAAATTGGGTAACTGCTGAAGTTGGCTGAAGGTGTGAGAGATTCGTCAGACAATTCTGCAGTTTCGTGGATGCCTAAAAATTCCCCATACTGAAAAGAATATAAATAAATAGAAGGAAATGTGAACAGCTCCACATAGCAGCTCGCAGCTGGGCAGAACTGAAGCACGGATCCGATTTCAATGAGCCGACACTGGGTCAGGGGTCAGTCCAGGCAGGGAACGTTATGAGCCAAGACACAGAGACTGGAAAATACAAGGTGTTCACATAGCCCCGGGAGCAGTCATGCGTGGCTGCCACACAGGGGGCAAGAAGAAAGCGGGAGAGATGGGCTGGAAAGATATCCTGGGGTGAGGGCCGAAGGGCCTGCAGTGGCACCATGAGGATCTAGGCCAGGGAAAGTGACCTCATGGGTGAGGCATGAGTCAGCCCAGCCCCTTTGCAGTCAGTCTGGGTGCAGGCCTGGAGCAGGGCATGTGGCAGCAACTGGCAGAGGAGGAGGCTGGCGGCATCACGGCTTGTTTCTTCACCAGGAAACAAGGTTTCCTGTAACTCAGACCCATGAATCAGCATTTCCTCTGTCAATAATACACAGCAAGAAATGTAACAGCGCAGAGCTCAGGGGAATGGAAGACAGGAAGGAATATTCCATGACACAGCTGGCCTCTGCTCTCCTTTCCCCTCGAGAAACACTCCTGATAAGCTCCCAAATGCCACTCCGGTTTCATAAGATAAGTTTCTCAGAGAACCGCAGAAAACCTCTCCAGGATTGATTCCTACAGAATAACCCAGCTCTCTTGTCATTTGATGTGTTTCTATGACCAGGACCGGAAGGAAGATCAGCTTCTGAACTGTTTTCATGTTCATGATGGTGTTCTATCCTGAAGGAGATTTGAGTCTGCATGTGATTTGCCTTTTGAGTTTTTACATCTCCATGTCCCCTGCTTTAGCTAATTCTGATGATAATCCTGTGAGACACACAGGGGGTGTTACATCCATTTTATAAGCCCAGGGACTCCATGAGGGACATGAAATACTTTCTCCCTATGTTTCAGAAAGGCAAAACTGACCCCAACTCTTCAAACTCAGGTTTGGGATCTTTTTCAAAGTCATAAACATTTAATAAATACAACTATCTATGAATATCTATGTATACATTTGAATATATGTACCGTAAATACATTTAACAATATAAATTCAATCATAAAATATCTAATATGTTTAACACAGATACGATAGCCCATACCTGTAATCCCAGCTACTGGGGAGACTGAGGCATGAAGCTTGCAAGTTAAAGAGCTCAAAACCAGTCTGAACAATTTAGTATAAACTTGTCTCAAAATAAAATAATGTTTTAAGATAGGAGCTAAGGATTCAATTAGAGCACCTAACATGCCTAAGCCCCTGGGTTTAATCTCCAGAACCAAACACTATACTGTACATGTTTGTGTGCACGTGTGTATAAAGGCATATAAATAATAAAAATATGTGTGTGCATGTGTTAGGGTCCTTTACAGGAACAGAATTTGCAGAAAAAAATATGTATATACAATTGCATAAGGGAATTTATTAAGTAGGCTTATAGGATCAGAGGTGGCAGAGTTCACAATGGCTATCTGCGTGCTGGAGAACAAGTAGCTTCTTGGCCCATGGTGAAAGCCATAGAGAAAGAGGGATTGTAGATGCAGCTCCAGTCCAAGGTGAAAGGCCAGGAAGCTCACTGGAGAGTCAGTGGTGTGAGTCTGCTTTGGAAGATGAAGAAACTGGAGACCGATATCCAAAGCTGAAGGCAGTGGGAGATGCACCCTTTCTAGAAGCTCTTTGAAAACACACCAATTTCCTTCTAATTTTTTATTTTTATCCCATTCAGGATACAAGCCTCGTGGTTGGGGCCACCCACAACCGAGGTGGGTCATTTCTCCTTCAGTTCGCTGGCCTGTATGTCAATCATCTCTGGAAACGCCCTACGGACACACTCAGAAGTGTGCTTCACGCATCTGCTATGGGTTTCTTACTCTAGTTACACTGACATGTCATGATGAATGGTTACATATATATATATACTATTTAATTTGTAACATTAATGTATGTATTTTATATGTATATATCTTGTCTAGCACCAGAAAAAAATATGTGTTCTCATATTCTATTCATTCATTTATCAAAAATTTATTGACTGCCTTCTGTATGCCAATCTTGGTTTTAGACACATTCAGTCTGAACAAAATAGACAAAAAGCCCTGCTCTCTCAGAGCTTATATTCTAACTGAGAAGCTCAGACAATAAACAAAAGACTATACAGTGTGTTAAAAGGTTGCACATGTTTTGAGAATAAAGACAGCGAAGAAGAGGGTAAGAGTGACAATCACATTGAAAATGCGGCATTTAAAGAAAGATCTGGAGACATAAACAAGTCACGTATCTATATATAAACTAAAATAAAGCAGACAAATAAACAGAAAGAGTAAAATGCAAACAACCACAACAAAAACTTGGGAAATTTTTAACAAACTAGGCGAGGTTAAGGTTGGTAGGAAGATGATGGAAATTTTTAGGGATACCTGGAAAAGAAGACAAAGAAATGAAGTGACCCCCTTCCCTTCCCCTGCCCTCCTTTCTCCTCCTTCCCCTCTCCTCCTTTCTCATATTCTCTCTCTCTCTCTCTCTCTCTCTCTCTCTCTCTCTCATTCTCTCTCTCTCACATGCTCCCTCCCCCTCCCTCCCTTTCTGCCCTTCCGCTCTGTTTCTCTGAACCCTTATCCAAGATCCAAACCCTCCAGGAAATTGTCATGCCACTTTTTCCTGGAGCCATATGGGGCAAGGTTAGGAAGCGGAATGACCCAGGAACTCAGTCTGGTTCTTGTTTAGCTGGGCCACACAGATTCATGAATCCTCCTTTGGCTTGAGCTACAGTCTGAAAGCAAAACAAAACTTTCTGAAGCCTCCCACACAGACCTTCCCTGGGAGGGTCCCCTTCCAAGCACAACTCATTCGTAGCAGTAGGGCAAGGAGCCCCCGAAGGAAAAAGGAAGGAGGGCGCACACCCAAACTGTCCACTCTATCTTGAAAAGTTCAGTCCCTAACACAAACGTCCATAACATCCCTTGCTTTGGACCCTTACTTGGCTTTGGGGATGAAGTCATAGGTGTGGGTGTTGACGTGAGTGCGAAGGGAAGGGAACAGAACAACCTTGCCCTGCTTCTAGAAGCCAACTCCCCTCACTTCTTGTTCCTTCTGTTTATTAATCTTTCGGATTTAAGAGGCACGTCAAGCTCAGTTCATTCCCATACTGCTTCTACCCCAACTCCCTCCTACCTTGGAGAGTTTCAGAAAATTCCTTTGTGTGGAGCTTCCCCAAACTTGGACACTATACAAATGAGAGGGCAGTTTGGTCGCAAAGCCTTTTAGGAATATCTCCGTAACCTGCTTCCAGAAGTCACTAAGATAGACTAGAATAGCACGGTACTCCAGGTCCACAGTGGACATGAGGAGGAGAAATCCCTCACTGCTCTTTTTGCCACACAAGTGAGCAAATGTGAGACACACTGTCAACCAGAGACAGACAAACAACCCAACCCACCCACCCATAGACACCATGATCAGGCTCGGGGAGCAGGAGCAGCTACAGTGGCACTTAAACCTCTCCTGCCGTTCATTCCGTTCTCCACCAGCGCCTTCTCTGGCTCCCCTGTCCCTTTTGCCATCGCCACTGCTAGTTTGAGCCTCCTCCGAACTTTTATTTGAATTATACATTTAATTTTGAAGGAATTGTAGATTCATGGGTAGTTGTAAGAAATAATCTAAAGATTCCTTGTGCCATTTTCATAGTTTCCCTCAATGTTAACATCTTGCGACCCTATAAGACAGTATCATGGTCAATATACTGATTTTAATCCAGCCAATCAAGATCAGAATATCTCTTATCACAAGAATCTTTCATTTTTGCCTTTCTATGACCTCCTCTGCTTATTATCTGCAGCCACTTCCCTCTTTCACCCTAGCAACTGCTATTCTGATCTTTCTATAGTTTTATCACCTCAAAAATATAATATGAATGAAATCATACTAGATGTAACATTGGCTGAATAGACTCTTTCCTATTAGAATAATTTCTATCCTGAATTTCTATTCTCATCCAGAATGTGTACCAAAAGTCAACTCCTTCTTATTGCCGAGTAATATTTCATAAATAAATATAACACAGTCTATCCACCCATGGAAAGATATCTGAGTTGTTTTGGACATTATACATTTATTATTTTATAAAGTTACCACCAATATTCACAGATAGGATAGGCACAAATCTTCATTTTTGTATGGCAAGTGCATGCTTCCTTCCTTTTTTTGAGAGAGAGAGTGTCAAACTGAGTTGAGAGAGGCTGTCCCATTTCACATTTTCATCAGTACTGAAAAGGTGATCCAGTTTCTTGTCGTACTCGCCAGCACATGGTGTTGTCACTATTTTTTTTTTTAGCCATTCTGCTAAGTGTGCATAGATGTGACATCTCACATTTTTAATTTGCATTTCCTCAATCACTGACAATGTTCAACATCTTTCTATGTGTTTATTTGCCATCTGTACATAATCTTGGCTAGAATATTTTTCATGTCTTTTGTTGATTTCAAATTGGAGTGTTTTGTTTTTAACTGTCACGTTTGGCAAATTATGTATATATCCTGCAGATTAATCTTTTGTCAGATTGCAATTTTCAAATGTTCTCTTCCTGGTCAGTGGCTTATCTTTTTGTCTTGTTACTCAGGTCTTTCACGAGAAATTATTAAAATTTTAAATTGCGATAAAGCCCTACTTACCACTTTTTTAATGGATTGTGCTTTTTGGTGTGAAGTCTAAGGACTTCTTTATTTTCTTTAGATCCTGAAGATTTCTTCCTATATGTTCTCTAGAAGTTTTTTTTTTTTAATTGCACATTTTACATTTAAACCCATGATCCATTTTGAGTTTATTTCTGTACAAGGTGTGAAATTTAGGGGGAAGTTTTGTGAATGTGTGTGCGTGCACGTTCATGTGTGTGTGTATTTTGCCTATGGCTGTCTAATTGCACCAGAACCATTGGTTTAAAAGACTATCTTGACTCCTTTTGCGACTTTATTTTTTAAAAAATAAATAAATCATCATATTTATTTGCGCTTGTCTCTGGGTTCTCCTGTTTTGTTGATTTATTTGTTTATCTCTCTACAAATACTAGTCTTTATTATTACATCATATAATAAGTCTTGAAATCAAGTAGACAGTAGACAGTAGACTTTGCTTTTCTTTTTCAAAATTACTTTAGCTATTCAAGTTCATTTGGCTTTCCATATAAATTCTAAATTAATGCTTTCTGATATGGACCAAAAATATAACTGTACTTTTGAAAGAAATTGTGATAAATCTGGGGAAAACTGACATCTTTACTATTGTGGTAGGCATAATAATAGCTCCTTACAGATTTCCATATGTGAAGCAGGCTGTGGTGTCCCATGCCTGTAATTTCACCACTCTGGAAGGCTGAGGAAGGAGGATTGCAATTTCCACCTCACTTTAGGTAATTTAGAGAATTTGAGAGACCCTGTCTCAAAATTACCAATTAAAAAAGGGCATGCAATGTACCTCAGTGATAAGGTTCTGGGTTCAATTTCCAGTACAATAAAAACAAACAAACAAATAAACGAAACTCGCCTTTTTTTCTGTGCCTGAACCCTTGGAATCTGTGACTATATTACTTTACATGACAAAAAACACTTTGTGGATAAGAGATTTTGCTTCCCCCTCAGAGTCATTAAAAAGAAGTTGCCCTACAAGTCCTTTGATTTTCAGCCCTGTAAGACTCCATGCCAGACTTCAAAAATCCAGAGCAGCAGCAAATGAATTTGCATTATTTAAAGCCATTAAATTTGTAGTCATTTATGACAGAAGCAATTGGAAACTAATGCAACTATTTTTGAGTTTTTTAATTTATGCCTAAAAACGTATGTGTCTCCAACATTTAAATTATTTTATTTCTTTGTTTAGCATTTGGAAATTTTCAACATAAAAGTCCTGAGTTTTATTAGATTTAAAATTAAGTACTTAAGTGTTGATCAGTGGTGACACTACTCATTTCAAATTACATGTGTTCATAAAATTTGTATAGAAATTCAGTTGATTTATGTACTTATTTTGCATCCTGAAATCCTACTGAACTCAATTCAGGTTTTTGTTCACAGATTCCTTGTAATTTTCTACATAGCAAGTGTGTCAGCTGCAAACCAAAGTGATTTTCTTTCTTTCTTTTCTTCCTTTTACACCTTTTATTCCTTTTCCTTGCCTAATTGCCCTGGCTAGAACTCCAACACTGTGTCAGTAAGTGTGATGACAGTGAACACGCTTCTTTACTAATCCTAGAAGGAAGGGATTCACACTCTCACCACAAGTTTAATCTGAGCTGTAGGGTTTTTCACAGAGACACTGTTATCAAACTGAAAATACTTCCCAACTCTACATTTCTGAAAGCTTTTACTCTGAATGTGTACTGAATTTTGTTAAATGCTTTTTCTGCACTGACGAATCTGATCATACACTTTTTTCTTCCTTGTATGGTTACTATAGTGTATTCACATTGATTTTTTAAATATCAAACTAGCCTTGCATCCCCAGAATAAACCCTACTTGGTCAAGGTGCAAAATTTCTTTTATGATTGATGAATCATACTTGATATTTTCCTCTTCGTCACTCCTTTCTATCTCTAAAAATATTTTTGTGTCTATGTGTGTCTTGGTTACTTTTCTCTCGTTGTTCAGACAAAATAGCTGATGTCCAAAATGAAGGAAGGAAAGGTTTATTTCTTACAGTTTTTGGAGGTTTCAGTCCATACTCAGCTGGCTCCAAGGTGGGGTGGCATGGCTGAGGGGCACAAGCAACAAGAGTGAACAGGTCAAAAGGGGAGAGAAAACAGGCTTCCTTCCCTCCCTTATACAGTATGCAGGCTCTGCCCCTGGGCGGATGCAGCACTCACACTGCCAAACCCAGCACTAGACAAAAATCAATCACAAATTCTAGATTCAGCCACCTCCATGACTGCATGAGGCTCGGGGGGCCACCCAGACACAAACCATAACATTGTCCACATGAGATGTTACTTTGCAGTTTATACTATTCATACTCTTTTTGTATCATTTGAGAATCATGGTGATATACCACATTCATAAAGTGAATTGGGTGTTGTTCTCTTTTCTTCTATTTTCTAGGAGAAATTGGTGAATTGGTATTAATTCTTCCTTGAATGTTTGGAAAAATTCTTCAGTGAATGAATCTAAAATGGAGATTTCTTTTTGGAGATCTTTTAAAATTATGAATTCTATTTTTCTAATAACTACAGAACTTTTCAAATTATGTTTTATAATGAGAAAGTTGTTTTTGGGAAATTGGCTCACTTCTTCCAAGTAGTCAAATTTTTGTGTATAGAGTTTTTTATAGTTGTTTGTATTGTTCTTTTGGTGATGGAGGGTTTGTAGTAATATTCCCTCTTCATTTCTGATACTAATATGTTGTTTTCCCTCCTCCCATCCATCCTCATCTTGATAAAGATTTGTCATTTTTATCGATTTTTTTTAAAAGTAGCTCTTAGTTTCATTGACTTTTTCTTGCTTTTTATTCTTTGGTTTTCTATGTCATTGTATTGAACTTGTATTTGAAGTGGATCTTTTACAGAAGAAATAATGTTGTCTTCATTATTTCTTCCCTTCAGTGAACTCTTGAGTTTATTTTACCTTACTTTTTTTGTTTAGGTAGTTTTTGAGGTAGAAACTTCCATGATCAACATGAGCCTTTTTACTCTTATAATTTACATTACATTTAGTACTGTAAATCATTACCTATGTACATACCTATCCCACAATTTTGAAATGTATGTTCAATTTCATTTGACATAATGTATTTTTTCATTCACTTCAGTGATTTCCCTTGAGACTCACCCTTTGACCCACTGATTAATCAAATTATATTGTTTAGTTTCTTAGAGTTTGAAATTTTTCCTAGTATCTTTCTGTTATTAATTTCTAGTTTGATTATACTGTAATCAGATTACATACCATGTATGATTTTCACCACTTTAAGTTTTTTGAAACTAGCATTATGTTCCAAGCATGGTCAATCTTGGTATATATCCTAAAGTGTTTGAAAAGGATGTGTAGATAGCTGTTGTCAAGTGCAGTGTGGTATAAAGGGAAATGAAACCTTGTTGGATGGAGAAGATATTGAGACCCTCTATATTCTCAATGATTTTTGTCTAATTTTTCTATTAGTTACTGAGAGTGTGTTATTGAATTCTCCAACTACAATCACAGATTTTTCTCTTTCTTTGGTCAACTGTATTAGTTCTTATTTTACATATTTTCCAACATTGCTGCATGGTAATGTATATTTATAATTGTTATATTTACTTAAGGAAGTGACCCCTTTATTACTATGTAAGGTTTAATCACTATCTCTGGTCATTTCTTTGCTCTCAAGTGTACCTGATATTCATACAGCCACTTAAAGTTTCTGTTGATCACTGTTTACATGATATATCTTTTTTTTTGTCCTTTTACATTGAACTTGTATTTGAAGTGGATTTTTCACAGACAACAGATACCGAGTTGTGTCTTTCAATCTGTTAATCTCTATCTTTTAATTAATGTATTTAGATGATTCACATTTAATATAATTGTGAATGTGCTATAATTTGTCTGACATTTAGTTTTCAGTTTTTGTTACCCTGGTTTTTATTTGCCTTTCCAAATGTTATTTGAACATTTTCTACAATTTCCTTTTGATTCATCTATAATGTTCTTTGATGCATTACTTTGTAAAGTTTTTTAAAATGCTTCTTTTAGGTATTAAATTAAATATAAATGTCAAAATCCATGGGTATCATCACATTACTAGTTTTTGTTAAGCAAGAAACTTTTCTATCTTTACTTTCTTTAATCCTCTCCCATTTCCATGTAAGCATCTAAAATATTTTCTTGCATACGTTTGTAATCATATTAGACAGGGTTGTTTTGCCTCAACTATCAAACACAATTTACAAGATTTTAAAGTAGAGGAAAGTCACTTGTGTTGCTCATATTTTTCCTGCCTCTCTTCCTTCTTGTGTTTGCAGAGTTTCTTTGCTTATCATCCCTTTCTGACAGAAGAATGCCTGTGGGCCATCTTTCTAGGGGCAGTCTGGCAGTGACAAATACTCACAGTGTTTCTACATCTGAGAATGTTTTGATTTCCCTTCACTCTTGCAGGAAGGATATTTTTACTTGATATAGAATTCTGAATTGTCAGTTAGGTCTTTGCTTTCACAATTTGGAAACTGTTGTGCTCTCCTTTCTAGAGACATCTGCTGTCATTTACATTGCTTTTCCTGTAAATGTAAGATATTGTTTCTCTGGCTTTTTTCAAATGATTTTCTGTGTCTGCAATTTCCAGAAATTTGACTATGAGGTGCCTTGGTATGAATTCTTCAAGTTGAGGCTGTTGGAGGCCTTCAAGTTTGTGAACCTGTCTTTTACCAACTTTGTGAAGTTTGCACCTGAACTTTTTTAAACTCTGTTCTGTCAGAGAAAGGGATACATAGTACCTCCTTACGTGCAGCTTCCACACTTAGCCTCCCCTCGCAGTTGAGAGGGGTGCCTCCTTGCTGTCCCTCGCTGACGTTATAGATCATGTGGCCTTATTAGCTCTGGGTGGTAAAGTTCTGAATCTCTAGTGAGGAGGGGGAGAGGCATTTCATTATTACAAGGTGGAAATGGAAGTCCAAGCTATCCATATGGTCTTCATTTATACCATGGTGGGGAAGGTTTTCATTACCACCCCAGGATGATAGGAATACCATCCTCTTCCTCCTCCCCAATATATCCCAGTGAGGGGAGAGCTCTGAGGGTACCTCTAGAGAGGCTAAGAGATGGCTTTCTAATTGATTTTTGACTGCCTGTATCGGAGAGAGGTTACATATTTGTGGTGTTTGGCTGAGAAAGAATGGTTACCATCTAAAAGCCTTCTGCCTTAACTTACTCCCTTTTTCTTACAGAGATTCTCTTGCTACAGACAGTGAGTGCTTTTGATATTTTTTCTTATTTTTGTCTTTATTTTGTCTGCATTTATTGATAGTTCAGTGGCTGACATCTTTACTTCAAATGTGGAAATGGAATCACAATAAGCATAACAACAGCAACAAAACTGAGGCACGCACAATTATGTTGGGTTTTGATGTCCTTAGCTAATTGGTCTCCTTTCTTCTGTCAGTATATCCTTATATTTATTTTAGGCATAATATCTAAGGCTTGTTACGTAAAAGAGGAATAAAGAAGAGTATATCCACTCTATTTTTCTTTTTTTTTGTTTCAAAGAGAACAAAACAAAACAAAACAGAACAAAGCAGATCAGAACAAAACAACGCAAGCAACACAGGACTTCAAAACAAGACAACAGGTAATCAACAGTGGCTACAATAATGTCTCTTGTTTTCTTCAAAACTGTTGTCCATATCTTCACACACAATGAATTCAAACAAAGCAAAATAGTATAAGACCAATCAAACCAAAAGAATGAAAGCATTATAGGCCTTAAAAACCAGACAACAGGAAAATCAACAATGGCTACCATAATGTCTCTTGTTCTCTTCAAAATAGCTGTCCATACCTTCACACATGTTGAAATCAAATAATAGAAAACAGACTAAAACTAACTGAAACAAAGAATAAAAGCATTATTGGACTTCAAAACAAGATGATAGGAAATCAGCAATGGCTACCATAACCACTCTATGTTTCCAGAAGTATAATATGCCACTGAGGTTTGGAAATGATATTATAACTAGATTATTTTTTCACATATATTTTTATTATTTTATTTTATTAGTAGCTATTTGCAGTACATGAAGTTTTCATTCAGCTGGGGGAGCAGGTACATGTACTTAATTCAGCAGGTGTATGTACATAATGCAGCAGGTACCTGTACATGATGTAGCTTGTTTCTGTTTTTTTATCTCCTTCTCCTTCCCACCCACCTCCATCCTCCTCTTCTAAATCCTCTTTCTTCATTTTCATTCTTGTTATTATTATACTTAGCTCATGTTTATGCCATAATGTTTACATTTGTTGAGGGTATCAGGTTCCTGTACATAGAACATCTTAATTATTCTTATTTCCCCTTCCCCTCCCCTTCTTTCCTTGCCTTCTGTCTTTTGGACTCCTTGTCACTTACAAGAGATCTATTCCTTTGTTTCTTTCTGTCTGTCCTTTATTTTACTCCTTGTTTGTACTTTGCCTTACTCAGATGAGAGCCACTAGTGGTAGTTAAACTTGTGTGTCTGATTTATTTCATGGAACATTGTATTTCCCTATGAATGTCTCAAATGTATCTTTATAGCCAAGAAGCTTTCTATCATGTAGAGATACCACGATTTCTTTACACTTTCATCTGTTGATGGGCATACGTGGTGCTTGTGTGACTAGCGGTAATGTAAATTAGTTCAACCATTATGGAAATTGGTTTAGTGATTTTTCAAAGAACTAAAATTAGAGAATTCCACGTGACACAGCCATTCGCCTTCTAGGTATCTGCCCCAAGCAGCTAAAGACATCCTATTTCAGTGATAATATGCATGCAATGTTTATAGCAGCACAATTTGTAATAGCTAAGTGCTAGATGTTTTATTCTTGTGGATAAAGTATCACGTCAATTTTAAGACACTGATAGACCCCGTCTTTTCATCTTGGCAAAACTTTTGTGAAGGTTTACTTTCTTTGAAATAATATACAACTATGTCCACCTAATGTTTCATATCTTCGTCATCTTACTATTTACCTATCTCTTCCCTCTTCAACTCCTCTCTTCCACAGGCAGAGAAGTCTCCATGACTTGGACTTCTTTTTTTCAAGGACTCTCTGTAAACTTTTTGCTTTCTTGCTGCCTCATCTTTATTTTACCATCCTGTAATTCTGAAGCAACCCAAAATTTCAATTTCTTTCCTTTCTATCCAAAGACTATTCAAAAACTGCAACCTTTCTTTTCCACCTCTCTTCAGAGTCTCTTCAGTTTTACTACCCATGGCACTTCTGTGGATTGGCTACTGCCTATATAGAAGTTATTTGTGGGCATGCATTTATTTCCATCACTAGGTTGCGAACTCCTTGAGGGATAAAGCCCTGGCTGACTGTTTCTGGCCTAATCAATAGGCCCTGACACACGGCAGTACAGAAAACATCCACAGAAAGAGCATCAAAAGAATTAAATTTCCATTGTTCCCATATGACAGTCTATCCATGGAGTCTCTTTGACTTTCCATCTTCAAGTATTTATGGAGCTATTTTTCAGGACTGGCTCTGGATACAGAGATTGACTTAATATGTAAAGAAAGTTTTTTTAAGTAATTAAAAGGAAAGCATTACTCTCAGTAATAAGCTAGGCCCAAGGGAAAGTCTTTCTTTGGCTTTCAAAGTCATGAAGACTGTCTCAGAAAACCAAAGGTTCATTGTGTAGAAATGGGACCCAGGCAAAGAACCAGAAATC
This sequence comes from Dasyprocta punctata, assembly GCA_004363535.1. NCBI lineage: Eukaryota > Metazoa > Chordata > Mammalia > Rodentia > Dasyproctidae > Dasyprocta > Dasyprocta punctata. The sequence goes on along the minus strand of RJWM01000191.1, from coordinate 3,093 downwards.
TACTGATTTACAGAAATAACATCTTCTTCCAACATTCAAATTAGTAGTTCAAGTTCTCCTCAGCAGTGCCACGCTAAGTAGAGATGTATTAAGGAAGTGGAATCTATTCCCAGCTCAGCAGGCATCTGTGTCTAACAATATCATTAAGGTTGACTTTCCATAGAGAGGACTAGGCTGGGAATGGCTGCTCCCGCAGGAAAATTCTCCCATGATCACAAAGCAGGAGAAGGTAAAGTGGGCAAGGGAGAGAGGCAGAGGTAGGGAGGAGAAAAAACAGAGAGAAGCAAGATTTTTTTCTACCCCCACAACACTAAAGAGCCACCCCTTGGTGATTCTGTTGCCCCCTCCTGACCTGAACCTCTTTTCTCCCGAACGTATCAGCTGCTACATCCTGATCTGTAATGTCCTCAAAACGTAGCTGTGATTGTACCACACGCACTTCAGATAGACTTTCACTCATTCCCTGTCTCACACAGATAGCATCAGAAGCCTCCGCTAGGCAGTAGAGGACCTCTGTGTATTTTAATTTTCCCTTTCATCCTCCAGCTTCCATGCAAGCAGGTAAAAGTCAAAAGGAAAACATACAAAATATAAATCATACATGAGGTCAGATCTAGCTCACTCTCGTAGTAGTTTTGCGACCTTGGATAACATGCTTAACCTTCATGAGTTTCAGTTTCCTTTAAAAAGGCTTAAACATAATAACAGTTCCCAGGTTTGATGTGAGAAATAAATGAGGTAGTGATAAAACTGCACAGCACATAATAGGTGTTCAATAAATGGTAGCTATTTTTACTACATTGAAACACATAAACACATTGAACAACTTCTCTACTCCTAAAAGACTGCTGTATCTTTTCTTAGGCTCCTGATGTTGGCAAGGCTGCCACATGCCCTTGCAAGAGGAATTTATTTTGCCAATGAGAGAAGCGACTAGCTGTGGGTGGACACTAGGGGTGAGGGAGCATCCTCAGAAGTTCAGCTGACCATTGTAGGAAAGAAAGGATGACAGGGCCTCTCAGAGAGGTTGCATGAGGCATAGGTGAGGAGCAGGTGCAGAAATTCGAGTGGCCAGGCAGGAGCTCAGAGTTTCAGCATCTGATTTTCTTCTTTGAGCACCAGAACAAGCCCCAGCCTGTCTTTCCATGACTGAGAACATGTCTCCTGTTTCTTCATGCAGGTGAATTCTCTGTGTTTCTTTAGTAGAGAAGACTTATTCAAATGCTACACCCAGCACAAGGAGAGGCTGGCAATGGTCAAATTCAACTGAAATTTGATATATGTTTACTATGACTTGTACTGCTACCACATCCAGTATGTGAGTGTGTTATTATAAGAGACTCAAGGAAATAGTGTCAGGAGACCCACTTCATAAGTACGTTTATTATTATCTCCGCTGTTCAAGCCACACAAAATAAATGTCTGGCATTTCCAGAAATTGCTATCGATTCTGCAGCAGATTTTACAAGGCCAATCAATAACAGTTTCCTCCTTATCCCTCTCCCTTAGTGTATATTTATTTGTGATCAAGCTTTCTGCTCCTTCTGTGCTTTCTAGTGCTTATAATTGGTACAGAATAAATGGATGATTTCATCATTTTCCAGGAAAAAAAAAAGAGAGGATAGAAAAGCAGCTATTAAAAACATCTTTCTCCTCCATGCAAAAGCAAAGCTGTGAGCATATATGTTTGGGTGTGTGAGAGAGAGAGAGAAAAAGAGAGAGACAGCTGATAGACAGATAGACAGAGATAGAGAGATAGATGCATAGATAGATAGATACATAGAAAAAGAGAAATAGAGTTGGAGGTGAATATGGGAATACAATAGAGATATAGAGACTTCATTCAAGCATATCTGCCAAGATGAGACCCTCAACTTATAACCCACAATTTGTGCCCTTTTTTTCCCTGCACCAAAGTCATGCTGGGTAGGAGATTAAGGGATTTACAGTAGTTTGGGTCTGGACTATTACACAAAAGTCTCGTGTGTTCAGAGACAGGGTTTTTGGAGGCTGGTTGGATCATGGAGGCACTATTAGGAATGCAGTTGACTGTGCTGTTGGTAAATGCAGTTTGGACAGAAGCAGTAGACCTCTTCCTGGTGTGACCTTGAAGGCAATAGCTCCTCTTTGACTCCTCCCTCATTCTCTGCTTCTTGGCAGCCATGACATGAGCGGCTTTCCACTGTGCTATCTCTTTCTGCCTTAGAGCCTGCTGACCACGGACTAAAACTTCTACAACTGTGAGCCAAAATAAACTTCTCCTGCTTTAAATTGTGAGTGTCAAGTATTGGGTTTCAGCAAAAAGGAAAATGACTGTGACAGGGCCAGAAACCCACCTAGACCTTTCCAGTCACAAGTACTCCAATCACGGAAATTTATGCCTTTCGATGCACAACTGACAAAGTAGACTAGAACTTCAAATTTCACCAGCCCAAACCTCTCAGAAGCTCAAAAAGGAAATGCGAGTGTAAACACAGGTCTCTTGCTCCTCTATCCAAGATGTCCCTTTGCTGCCCCAGTGCACTGGTCACGGTGCCTGACTACTCACCTGTCACCAGAAAGAATAAACAACTGTCCTGACAAACCACACTGTGGCAGACGGTGGCGAAACAGGATTCTCTACTCCACTGTAATTCACTGTATAGCTAGTCACCCATCCCCTGTCTCTGGGGTAAGAACAGGAGCCAAGCTTCCTTACTTTTTCGTTGGTTAACTGCCTGCCCCGCTATCCCCAGCTCCAACTCACTGACTAGACACAACCAGAGCTAGATTCATAGCCAGAGCAGGATGTTACCAGCCAGCAAATGGGTGTGGGAGCGGTGATAGCTGGAGCTGCTGCTTAGAAGTCCATGGCCAGATCAACAGCTTTCTTCTTGCTATGGGCTGAACTGTGGCCCATTCCAGAACCAAAAATACTGAAATTCTAACACTCAGAACCTCAGGGTGTGACCTACTTTGCAAATAGTGTCATTACTGAGATAATAAAGTCTACATGAAGTCATTAGGCTTCTTGTTGAATATATCTGGAGTCCTTAAAAAAGGAGAATTTTGGATACAGAGGCTACATGAAGATGAAGGCAGAAATTGGGGTTA